>CAJNDS010002554.1:22500-157500 GCA_905221605.1 Symbiodinium natans
ATGCCGGAAAAGCGCCAGAAACCTCTACTGCATCAACACGGTGCTGTAGAAGATGAGGTTCAGGATTCGGCCTACCAGGTTGGGCCATCAGGCCTTATGATCCCCTGTAAAGGGCATGTTTTGAAGGTTATATAGGGTCTTAATAGCCCATCCGGGTATAAGGTTTAAGGCTTACGGCCTGCCAGTCTGTGCCTGTTAGAGGAAGTGTTCAATCAGATGGTCGTAAAGAGCCAAACAAGAACTCGCCAGGCACTTATCGGTCAAAACTCCTGAGCTGTTTGGGGTTGAGGGTTTAACCCTTAACCCTAAACCCTAAACCCTAAACCCTAAAGGCCCCAAAAACCCTAAGGAGTTTGATGTGAACGCTGTGGAAGCCCTCACCCAGCCTTGCGGTGCCAGACCGTCGCCGCTTGTGAGGCAACTGCCGCGGCATACTCCTCTTGCACCGATTATTGCTTGGTTGCTCTTTAATCCCCAATAACTTTTAGCTCCCTTACTATGAAATTAGAGGAACCCTAAACTTATAAAGTGATAAAGTTGTCGTGAAGTTGAGGGTTTGGGCGTGGGGCTTTGGGCATTCCACGCGCAATCGGACAACGCAACTCCGTTCCAGGATTTCATGACCGATTGACACCTTTGGGGCATCAAACCCAAAACCCTAAACCCTAAATCCTAAACCCCAAACCCTAAACGACCATCATCTGCGGTTGAAGGATGTTTTTGTTTTTTGGGCAAGAGCGCTTCTTTACCGCGTCAGCGGCGCAGTATTTCGGGCTGAAGGATGCAGGGAGACTTACCCACGCGGCTCCGCGAGTCCCAAAAGCGCCTCTGCTGAAGGAATGGCAGAATCGGCTTGAGGCATCCGATCATGCCTCCGAAGCTGTCAGATTGTCAATAACGGGTTTAGGGTTTGGGGTTTAGGGTTTGTAGGGTTTGTAGGGTTTGTAGGGTTTATAAGGTTTATAGGGTTTATAGGGTTTATAGGGTTTAGGGTTTATAGGGTTTATGGGGTTTATAGGGTTTATAGGGTTTAAGGTTTAGGCTGAGGGCTCAGGGCTTCAGCAGGGATTCTGCTTAGGGCTTTAGGGGGGGTGTCAGGATTGCGACACCTTCGGCTGGGGTTTTTCAGGGCTTCTGGGGATTCTGGCACCATGCAGATACTTGCCCCTTCGGCCTCTGGATGGTGGTGGCACCATGTCGGTCACCGACTTTAATCAGGCCTCTGAGCAGGTTAAACTTTGCTATTCCTAACCCTAAGCCCTAAACCCTAAACCCTAAACCCTAAACCCTAAACCCTAAACCCTAAACCCTAAACCAAGGGAACCCAAACAGCTTAAAGTTCAACGATTGGCCCAGTAAGCATCTTGGGTTGAGGGCTGCGAATGGCCTGGGCCCAGGTCTTGCAACAAAGTGTCCGCAAAGCTGGGAGAGAAGTGTCTGGCTGCATGGGTACTGATTGCAGAGCTACGCTTTCGCCGCGTTTGTGAGAGTTTAGGGTTTAGGGATTATTGTTTAGGGTTTAGGGTTTCGTTGCTTGAGTTGCTTGCTCTATGGCCTCTCTAGATTGAGCTGGAGGCTTCATATGGCTGATGCTTCTGGGCAATCCCTGTCGTTTCACGAAACCCAGCTGTAAGACTCGAAGCTGGCATGCAGGAAGCACTTGGCTAACGCTTCTTAGGGAAGTTCATGTCTGGCTCTGACTCCGTGAGGATTAGGGAATCTTGCTTATTTTATATAGGGATCCTTAGTCTGGGTTATGGTATATTCCTTAATTTATATAGGGATCCTTAATATGGGCTAAGTTAAGGTATATTCATTAATTAAGGGGTATTGGGCTCTTTGGGTGCTGGCAACAGAGAGTCTTCTGAGCAGCCGGCCATACGCCGCCTGTCCACAGAAATATGACGTGGGCTGGGCTCGGTCAACCGGTTTAGGGTGTAGGGTTTAGGGTTTAGGTAAATCCTAAACCCTAAACCCTAAACCCTAAGCCCTAAACCTCAACCCCCAGATGAAGAAGAGAGCATACTCAAATCACGAAACTTCATATTATTTGACCCTGCGTCCCAAGTATGGGCTGAAACTCACAGGCGGGAGGGCCCATAGGTTGTGGATTTGCTGGGAGTGCGGAGGCATGTTGGGATGGTAGAGTGCTTCAGGGGTATGAGGCTTTGCGGTCGAAAGAGATCAGGACATGTTTCTTAAGACATTACTAGGTATCTGGACAGGGCACGATCTCTGCAGTTGCGGTGGCGTCCTGACTACGAGCTAGCAAGGTCCTGCTTTAAGCTGACGAAGCCGCCGAACCCTAAACCCTAAACCCTAAACCCGAGAACCCAACTCTGGGACCCTACCTAAGCCTTACAAGGAGTGGAAGTACCACAGGCGGTCTCCAGATGCTGCCATGTTTTGTCCGCCGGACAGAGTCAGGACTTTTGCTGTATCTCTGGCCTGCACTACCGCAGCTATCCCTAAACCCTAAACCCTAAACCCTAAACCCTAAACCCTAAACCCTAAGCCCGAAACCCTAAACCCAAATCTACTTGCTAAGCAAGGCTCAATCAAGCTTCTTACGGCAACACCTAACACTGAGAGACTTGTCTTCTCATGCGGCCCTTTCAACCCTTTTGCCTCAACAGCATCTCACCACAAACCCGAAACTAGTGGCACTAAATCACCTTATTGCAAACATTCTGAAATCTCTAGTTGGGAAGGAGAGTACTCACACTGGCTCGGCTGTAGGTCCCCTAAGCTGCGCCAGATCAAGATCACTTCTTGCCGGCGTTGCTGAAGGGGGATGGGAGCCCACCTTATGGTCTGGGTTTTGGGGTTGGAACATGTCCAGGATTGGGACTCTAGGTGCTTGTTTTTCTTCATGTCCAGGTTGAAAAACGAGATGCTTAGAGTGCCAGCTCGGAGTCGCACGCACACACACAAACGGTTCGAACTGTAAACATAACGCTCGAAAAGCCAATGGATTCTAAATAGTTAGTTGATCTCCCACAAATCGGAACTGTGCACTCGAACGCCTGAAACTAAACAACCCCCATACATACAGCACGGGGCTGGTCCCGACAATTCTGCTTGACCTCTCGGGGTTTTGTGCGAGAACGCCCACGGACCCATTCGTGCTGGCACATGCGCACAACCCAGCTCCACGCAAAAATGGAGTTGCCGTGCAAGTGCTGCCACAAGACTTCTGAACTGCGACTGCCAACTTTCAACAAACTCGGTTGTACTTTTCTCGCCTGCTGGGCGGTCCCCGTGGTTGCTCCGCGATCTCCATGAAGGGCAGATTACGGGGCTTCTTGTTGCAGCAATGTGAAATGATCGTATGCCGATGCGATGGCCACTGCTGCTCAGCAGGCCAGCGGCGGCCACACGACCATCGCTACAAGCCCTGGAGCCCAAACCGCCCCCCCCCCCCCCCCCCCCCCCCCCCTTAAAAAAAATCCCTAACCCCTAAACCCCAAAACCCCAGACCCAAACCCCAAACTCTAGACCTTATAAAGCCCTGAGCTTTGCCCCCCCCCCCCCCCAAATGCCAGTCCGAGGCACCTTTCGCATCCTCCCACGTCACGGCCACGTCGGTGACCTCGCAAGGATGGGTGTACTGATTTGAGGCTTAAGAAGGTTTAGGGCTAAGGGTTAAGGGTTTAGGGCTTAGGGTTTAGGGTTTAGGGTTACTGATAGTTGGGGCTTCAGTGGGGCTTCAGGGGCTGGGCTGGCAGAAGCCCACGAACAGCCAGACAGTCGAGCCGACTTCGAGATAGAAATTCCTACAGTCAGGACAAAGAGACCAGGTTCAGGGTCTAGAGTTAGGGGTTGGGGGGTTTAGGGTTTAGGGGTTTTGTCGGTTTAGGTTTAGGGTTTAGAGTTTGGGGATGTTCCCCCCCTTTTTTCTAACAGTCCTTCATGGGGGGATGAGAAAGGGGGGGGGGGGGGGGTACTACAATCCCGATGAAGGAGCTAGTAAAAGGGGTGAACATCCCAAGTAAGGGGTCCTGTAGGCCCGCGTGCTTCTTTCTTGCAAGCTCCCAACCCTGACATCCCACGCAGCCTTCCGCTTGGCCGTGAGTGAGTTCCTCGGTGACAGACACATCTCCTGAAGGGAGCCCAGAAATCCAAAACACCCTGGAGGGCGAAAGGGTTGCCTTCGTCAGGTTTAGGGTTTAGGGTTTAGTGTTTGGGGTTTAGGGTTAATTTGTCGCAAGTGTCTTGATGTTCCCCAATATGCTAACAGTCCTTAATAGGGATTACAATAAGGGTTACTCTAATCCCTCTTAACAACTGCTAGTATAGGGGTGAACATCCCCATAAGAGTCTTTCAAGTGCTGTGAGCCTAGGCCAAGTTTGACGGAGAGAATCTCGAAAGCCACTAAACTCTTAGCTTGAGACGCGCCACGCGGCAACCTCAAGCTATATGACTTCCAACGTTATTACCCGAATAAGGCCCTAGAACAATACATGCAACCCCCAAAGACACCCCAAAACACCACCCCCCAAAGACACCCCAAAACACACAAAGACACCCCCAAACACCCCCAAAACACCCCAAAATACCCCCAAAAACAACCCAAAATACCCCCAAAAGACAGCCGAAAACACCCCAAAAACAATCTCAACCGCCTGCACTTGGTTCGGCCCAAGCCGCTCGATGCCCACCTCCGCCGCGCCTTCGGGGCCTGCTGCTGAGGGCATCGGATTCGGGCTCCCAAACCTTATAAACCCTAAACCCTAAACACTAAGCCCCAAACCCTAAACCCCAAACCCCAAGCCCCAAACCCTAAACCCTAAACCCCAAACCCTAAACCACTCTTTCATATATAATATAAATGTTAATGGCTTTGCGGGCAAGGTCCGAAAATTAGTGGGCAAGGTCCGAAAATTAGCGGGCAAGGTCCGAAAATTAGCGGGCAAGGTCCGAAAATTAGCGGGCAAGGTCCGAAAATCAGCGGGCAAGGTCCGAAAATCAGTGGGCAAGGTCCATTGGCTGCCCCACGACCTTGCCCACTAATTTTCGGACCTTGCCCGCTGACCCGCTAATTTTCGGACCTTGCCCGCTAATTTTCGGACCCGGGAAAGGTGCGAGAATTAGCGGGCAAGGTCCGAAAATTCGCGGGCAAGGTCCGAAAATTAGCGGGCAAGATCCGAAAATTAGCGGGCAAGGTCCGAAAATCAGTGGGGCAAGGTCCGAAAATTAGTGCGGGGCAAGGTCCGAAAATTAGCGGGCAAGGTCCGAAAATTAGTGGGCAGGTCCTTGCCCCCCCACCCCCCCCACCCCCCCCCCACCCCCCCCCCCCCCCCCCACCCCCCACCCCCCACCCCCCCCACCCCCCCCACCCCCCCCCACCCCCCCCCCCCCCACCCCCCCCACCCCCCCACCCCCCCCACCCCCCCCCACCCCCACCGCCCCCCCTCCTTCACCCCCCTTCCTTCCCCCCCTGCCCCTCCAGCCCCCTTCCTCCCGCAACGGGTGTTGGTCAGTTGAAAACGTGTCTGACTTGGGTAGGCTTAACTCTTTGGGGTAGGATGAAAACATGATATTTTCTTAATGTTATGGGATTCTTTGGGCGGGTGGGTTTTTTTTCCGTTGCCTGAACACACTACTGGCCTAGTAAATGCTCGAACTTGAGATGCTGAACCCCCCTAAACCGAACCCCTAAACCCTAAACCCTAAACCCTGAACCAAAACCCTGGCTTCAAGAAATTTGGGACCAGGGTCGAGTTCGGGGAGTTTTGAAGCTTCAGCGCTGTTTGCTGGGCTTCAGAAGATTGAAGTCGGGTTGCGCGGTCCAGGGTTTTGGGCTTGAAGCTTTGTGTGTCGTAATGGTACAGGGCTGGGGAGGGTTTTAGGGTTTAGGGTTAGGGTTCAGGGTTTAGGGTTTAGGGTTTTGGCTTGATAAGGGTTTTGTGAAACCCGTGGGAATGGTATAGGCCTCGGGAGGCATCCGGCTCTTCTTATGGGATTGAGGGTTTAGGGTTTTGGGTTTCGGGTTTAGCGTGATTAGGGGCTGGGTTTGAAGGCATTGCCTTTGAGCTACCTGGCGCCCTTTTTACCTACAGCTTCATGGGCTCTACCTACTAATAACGGGTAGTAGCTACTTAACTGGGTAGTGTGAAACAACATGAGCCTACCAATCATTCGCTTCGCCGGACACCACAACTAGCAGACCTAAACCCTAAACCCTAAACCCTAAACCCTAAACCCTAAACTCTAAACTCAGCAACTAGGGCCCCCATATATGTCCTTTCCAGCACCACTCCAGGAGGTCTTTCAGCTTGTCCTTGGTTCCACCGGCTTTGGGGATCTGGCTTCAAGAATGTAGGGCTGGGGAACTCCTGCGGTTTAGGGCTTAGGGTTGAGGGTTTAGGGTTTGGGAAGGGTTCAGGGGTTCTAGGGCTGAGGGCCTCATGACTCGTGGACTGGGTCATCACGACCTCAAGAACCCCACTTAGGGCCAAGAGATCTAAAAAAAGAGGCTGCCATGGCTTGTGACACTGACAAGCATACCTAAACCCTAAACCCTAAACCCCAAACCCCAACCCCCAAACCCCAAAACACAAAACCCAAAACCCAACACCCAAGCCATACTTCACCAAAGCGGGCCATGCTTTGTCGAAGCTTCGAGATACTGCTCTTGGCACTAATCCGCCGTAGGCTTTACAGGCTGTAGGTGGCGAAACCCGTCGCACACAACTCGAAGGATGTTCACACCACCTGCCACACACGGTCACACAATCACACGCGCACAGGTTGCAACGTGGTCCTCGTCTTAAGACCCGCCGCGCTCATCTCATGCCGTCGAATCTTTGTCGTCGCAAAGCCCTATGGCAAGCCCGGAACCTCAATCCAAAATCCTGAACGCCAGAACCTATACTCCCCTTAGAACCTTAATCAAAATAATCTCCTCTTGGGTTTTGTGTAAACATATATATATAAATCTTTTTTCTTTATCTTTACTCCCCTTAGAACCTTAATCAAAAAAAGATCCTCTTGGGTTTTATATAAACAAAAATATCAAAAAGAATCCCAAGGGTGATATCGGAGCCCCAAAACCTTACAGACCGACGCTCTACACATCTCACACCGGTAAACCTGTCTGACCTGGTCGGCCCAGGAATCAAGAACTGAAGTCGATCCCACCATCAAATTGAGATAAACCCTAAACCCTAAACCCTAAACCCTGGCTAGGGCTCAGGAATCTTCGGATTTAGACGGTGTAGAGCTACTAAGCAGCAGGTCGTAGCCTAGGCCTCGGCGGGCTGCTTGGAGGGGCATAGTAGGTATTAGCCCCAAGTATAACTGGACGTCTAACCCAATGATTTGGGCACTTAAGAGGGCTGATAAGTGGGTTATAAGTACAGTTACAACTGGTTCATAAGTATCATGAACCTCCAAGTGCCCCGTGAAGGCAGGCATCTGTTGGCCCTTCCGCCAAGATCTCGACACGCCCATCGCTGAGATTCCTCACAACGCCGAGCTTGGTGTTCAGGATCCGAGAAGGGCTTCCTAAAGAAAACTCTGAACCTTAAGGGTCTACGGCCCCGGTGGAAGAGTCAAAATCACGAAGTGGGTTTATGCTATGTCCCAGCCACTCATCAGCAGCCCGCTCAGTCCTGCAACAGTAACACACCATCCTGAGCCCGAAGCCCTTTAATCGAGTCAGCCGGGCTTTTTCAAAAAAAAAGTCCTCCCTTCATGGGTTCCCCTGCTACCCCCCTCATTCTACCCTTCCCCCCTGTAAAATCTCCCCGTAAATAAACTCAATTGGGTTTACTATCCCTAAATAGCCTGAATGATAGAAAATCCTCCCAATTTCTAGTCGGGTGGCCAGGCGGCCCCGCTGAGACCCAGGCGATCACCTGGAGTAGGCCGAGGTGTTGGCCTTAGGGTTTAGGGTTTAGTACAGTTGAAAGTTTCGGGTTTAGGGTTTAGGGTTTGGGGCAAAACTTCCCTCAACCACGGTGCCCTTTGGGACACAAGGAGAATCCCAGGGGCATAACACGCCGAAAATCTCACTTGGCGCCGAGATTGAGGCTCTGGTACGTGGAAGGAAGCTAGAGACATGGGAGTTCTCTTCGACACCTAGAAGTTGGCGGCTCTCCTACTCACACCGAACGCCCCACAAAACAAAAACTAAACCCTAAACCCTCAACCCAAAACACCAAAAGTCCAGTTTCTATAATCCCGATTCTGTTAGTATAAGGGGGAACATCCCAAGCTGACGCTGTTGCGTGGAGGACTTCCGTCGACGTGTGTTTTTGAGGTCTTGAGTGTCTCCCCCAGTCCGAGCTGCCCATGAGCTTGGTGGTGTCTCTGTAGTAGACCTCGGACGAGACCCAGGGTGTAATCTAGGGTTCGGAATAATCACGAAAAATAATTTTCGATGGTCCCTAAAATTATGCCATACTAACCCCAAAACCCTTATTCTAATTACGAAGGCCCCTAGATTAGAGAGTTTAGGGTTAGGGCTCGAGTTCAGGGAGCAGCAGTTGAGGAGCCCCTAAAACCCTTCCACCTTGAAATGCTCCCCCTTATGCTAAAAGTCCTCGATAGGGATTCTAATTAGGTGGGGGGGGGGGGTACTATAATCCTTACACACAGGGCTCGTGGATTTGAGGATTCAGGCTTTTGCGGTCTGGGAACTGAAGGGTTAAGAGCGATTTAACTTGTGAGCTCGAGGCTTGCAGGGCTTGAGGAGGTTGATCTCCTCCCATTGGAAGGAGTGAGGCACAGGACGCTGAGTTGGTTAAGGCTTGACCTGCACCTTTGTTGGGGCGCTCTTTAAGAATGATCATGTTCGTTCCTTCTTGATTTTTAAGTACTCATCGACATGTAAAATGATGTTCAACAATGACCCAGCGATGGTGAAGGATGTTCAGCTCAACATTCGTTGCAGCGCAGCTTAAGAGGCTTCGGATCTCATCATGGGCTCCCGGAAGGGCTTTTCCCCGCTGGTTCTTAGTAGGGAATGAGGGAAGTCGGGCTCTATATTTGCACCCTTTAAGGAATTACATAGGGTACCTATATTATGCCCTTTGAGGGACTTATCATTATAGGGTGCCTCATCCCCTCATGCCCTACTAAGAACCAGCCAGACTTTACATGATTTTCTTCCCGACTACTGTAACTCCTGACGCCGAGGATCCGAGCATGCCGCCAAGTTGCACCTTGCACTTTGCCGGTGACGAAGATCTGCACTCGCTGCCTCAATGGCAGAGCGAAGGATAAGGGAGCCTGGTTTAGGGTTTAGGGTTTGGGGGTTGGGGGTTTAGGGTTTAGGGCTTCGGGCAAACCGGCGACTGCAGCTGGCCCCGATCGGGCATGCCGATTTCGTTCTTCAAACGCACACCCGACACTCTTCACATCTTGTATAGGCGAACGATGAGCATCTTAGCTCACTTCTGCAAACCCGAATCCCCGAAAACGCACCTTGCAACCAAAACCTCCTAAATCTCCTACCCCTATAAACCCTAAAGCCCTCTAACCCAATGCCTCTAGGCCCCCAATCCGAAAACCTGTAGGTTGGGATGTTCCACCTTTTACTAACAGTCTTCAAAAAGGATTGTAGTACCCCCTACGATAATCCCAAATTCAGGACTGTTAGTACAAGGGGGAACATCCGCTCTCGAAACGTTTTGAAAACCAAGGCACGCTCCTTCCGCCATCCGGCGTTTTGCGCGCCGTGCCGGCGGTGCCGCCGCAGGGCGTTTCATGCATTGACCCAAGCCAAAGGCTGCGGCTGCGGAGAATTGAGGGCCTACCAAATGAACCCTAAAAGGGTTTTACCCTAATAGGAATTATACTAGTATAGGGTATATGGACCCCCAATTTTAGGGTTCATTTCGTCCCCAAGATAGCTTCTAAAGTCTACCATGTGCTACCGTCACTACCATCATATATCACGAGGGACTACTAGAGCCTAAACCTCAAAACTAACAGAAACCCCAAGAAAACTTTAGGCCCCTAAACCCTAAACCCTAAACCCCAAACCCTAAACCCTAAACTTTAAACCCTAAACCCCAAACCCTAAACCCTCCTGCTGTCGTGAGTCTGTGGCCAGGCCTGCTTCTGTGGGCCCAGGGTCTGCCTGGGCTCCAGACTTCGGGTCTACACTCCCCTTTAAAGCCTTAATAAAACTCGGATATTTCAGATTCCCTTGGGGTCTATGTACAAACAAAATAGGTTTTTGGGGTTTAGGGTTTAGGGTTTAGGGTTTAGGGTTTAGGGTTTAGGGTTTAATCTTCTTCAGGGGGCTACAGGGGTTGGGGGTCCATGGGAAGTGAGAGGCCGCGAACTTTGGCGGAGATCCAAGGTAAGCTGATGCTCTCAAAGTTCCGAGGCTGCCCAGTAACCTAGGCTTAAAAAGGGTGCCTTTTTTTGCTTAAAGGGGTTTATAAGGAACCTAAACCCCCCAAAAAGGGAATAAGGGTACTTCTGTGGGCCTACACTGGGCCTACAGGTCCGAGGCGATAGGTCAACCTGACGCGCAAGATTAGGGGATTGATGGAGAGTTTTGGGCTATGGACTGTCGCAAGCGCGAGACCCGAGACGACTAAACGAGCTGCCACACCCTTAAACCTGGATACCCTCGCTTCTCGCTTCTGAAGCGTCCCGAGCTTCCTAAACGCCCCTTGAGCCCTTCAACCTCTCGACCTAAACCCTAAACCCTAAACCCATCGAAACCCCAAACCCCAAACCCCAAACCCCAAACCCCAAACCCTAAACCCTAAACCCTAAACCCTAAACCCTAAACCCATCGAAACCCCAAACCCTAAACCCTAAACCCTAAACCCATCGAAACCCCAAACCCTAAACCCTAAACCCTAAACCCTGAACCCCAAACCCTAAACCCTAAACCTTAAACCCTAAACCCTAAACCCTAAACCCATCGAAACCCCAAACCCTAAACCCTAAACCCTAAACCCATCGATACCCCAAACCCTAAACCCTAAACCCTAAACCCTAAACCCATCGAAACCCCAAACCCTAAACCCTAAACCCTAAACCCATCGATACCCCAAACCCTAAACCCTAAACCCTAAACCCTAAACCCTAAACCCTAAACCCTAAACCCATCGAAACCCCAAACCCCAAACCCCAAACCCTAAACCCTAAACCCTAAACCCTAAACCCTAAACCCTAAACCCTAAACCCTAAACCCTAAACCCTAAACCCATCGAAACCCCCCCACTGCAGTCGCGAGGCAGACGGCGGACTACAGCCTCGAAGTCCATGTCCCGCAAGGTCGCGGGGTCCAGGTCCTCAGGGCTATGTAGGGCTTAAGGGTTTAGGGTTTAGGGTTTGGGGTTTAGGGTTTAGGGTTTAGGGTTTAGGGTTTCGGGTTTAGGGTTTAGGGTTTCGGGTTTGGGATGCTCGAAGAAGCTTCAGCTTATAAGAAGGCTCACGCCGGGGGCTTTTTGAGAGCAACTACACGGTGTAGGGGCCCCCTTACTATACTAACTTTAGTTAAGCGAATTAAAACCTAAAATAGTAGGACTTCTATCCCAATTAAGGCCCTCATAACCCTATTTCAAAAAATTCGGGGGGGCCCCTACATGTAACCATACACCTTCTACAGCTTCGAGAATGGAAGCTGCACTCCCAAGCTCTACCTGAAACGCCTAGTTACCCAAAATAGGGGGCTACCATACCCCCCAACATAAGAAACTGTAGCCCATAATTGTAGTCTACTGGGTTTCAAGGTAAAGCCTCCTAAACCCTAAACCCTAAAGCCTAAACCCCAAACTCTAGCCCCCAAGCCTCCGTCACGTTCAGGAGCTGCCATTCCTGCTGCGTGTCGGTGGAAGGAAGGTTCGGGAGGAAGTGGGGCTTCAGCGGGTTCAGGAGAATCTCCCAAGCCGGTACTGGTTTAGGGTTTAGGGTTTAGGGTTTAGGGTTTAAAGTTTAGGGTTTAGGGTTTAAAGTTTAGGGTTTAGGGTTTAGGGTTTAGGGTATAGGGTTTCGGGTTTACGGATTAGGGATTGTGGGGAAGGCTCTCACATCACAGGCTGAGCCTACGAAAGCACCTATCCTGGGGGAGGGTGATGCCTTCGTTTCGTGATCTCCTGCGTAGACACTTGAACGAACCCTCAACTAATCCCTAACCCACAACCCTGAACTCTCTAAACTCCAACACCCCTTCTTAAACCCGAGAACCCTTTACATCTGCTATATGGCGGTTTACGAAAATAAGGGACCCTTAAAAAAAATTGATCCCCTTTGATCCCCAAACAATAGGATCCCCTTTTCATAAGGATCCCACCAAGGTACCCCTAATATCGGAAACCCACATATCTGCTATATAGTTAGCCTCAGAGAAGCTGGGGCAAGAGCCCAGCCGATCCGCATTCCCCGCGCCAGCTTCCTCAACCTTCGCGGCCACCCACTTCTGGGCTTCCAATGCGCGCTAGACCCTAGAGTAACCTAGGAATAAACAGGGTACCCTTTTTGGTTTGAGGGAACCCCAACCCCAAAAAAAAGAGTAAGGGGCCTACTCTGGGTCGTGGCTTTGCAGGATTTGTTGGGTTTGGGGCTTGGGGTTTTTGGCGGTTTATCAGGCGCTGGCGCATGCAGGTACACAAAAAAGCATTCCCCCGACAATCCGTCGTGGGCTTCGGGCTGCATTTTCCGGGCTCGAGGTTTGCCTTCTTAGTTTGTTGTTGAGGTTGTATGAACCTCAAGGGCGGTGCCATGCTTATCAGGCGGTTTAGGGCTTAGGGCTTAGGGTTTAGGGTCTAGGGTTGGATGTACAAATCGGGTCAGGTTCCAGGGCCACGGGAGAGAAATGGCTCATGATCAGCGCCTAAGGCTCGGGATCTGAGGCAAGGACCGGAGTATCTTTCAAGAATTCTTCTTAATCCCTGTTCCCCTGGGAAGAAACAAAGGATCCTTTTTGTTTATATATAAGAAAGCCCATAACCCAAAAAGTAAAAAGGATCCCTAACACTGATCTAGTCTTGTGCCTCCCTTGACTTCTGCTCTGTGAGATCCTTGCATGCTTATTCCAAGCCTAAGCTCTCCGCATCGAAATCCAAACACGAGGCCTGGCATCCAGAAAAACCCCTGAAGCGTCAACCCCGAAGCTACAAGACCCTTACGTGAATTCCAAATCGTTCCAAAACCGCGAGCCCTCAAACCTGTGTACAGTCTGCACGTCCAAGCTTTAGATTTCAGTCGGGTCCCACATGGGGATTGAGGGAAATAAGGGATTTCTAGTAGAGTCCACATATAGTAGTATTGAACCCCAATGCGTACCCGTGATTTCGGAAACGCCCACATAGTTGAAGACGAGCCACAGCTTGTGGCATTTGGCCGAGACTTTCTCCTTCACACTGCAAGGCTGAGCGACCACGAGACTTTTGGGTTTGGGGACGGTAAACCCTAAACCCAAAACCCCCTAAACCCTAAACCCTCGCAACCCTCAACCCTATAAACCCAAAATCTGATCTTGAAGGGTCCAGCGATGCCCGAGCTGCTGGGGCACCGCGAAAATTCGACCGAACACGATGTCGAATTCTCCTATGATCAGGATGCTTGGTAGCCAAGTAACCATCTTATAACACGGGGACCCTTCTTCTGCTTGGTTACTTTACAAGGCAACCTTGAACCGAAAAAGAAAGGTCAAAGGGTACCACCGGCTACCAAGTACGACGAGAACCCTACGATTCATGCGTCATGTGACTCGAACCTCTACAGTATCAGGTGGGTCCAATCATGTCCCACCCAAGTCGGAGGTGAGAAGCTTCGTCCATGTCAAGCTCCAAAATTCCCACCTTGACACCCCCCGGTCGCAACATACGGGCCTTAATAATCAGAATAGTGTTTTGGGGCTATTATTGTACATTTTATGAAGGGACCATAAAGGAATACTATTGGTATTTTCCGACCCCGACATTAATCATCTGCCGCCCGGGCTTCTGTTCATGGGCCAAGCCGTGATTACGTCCATGCTACCAGGTCATCAGCGGGGTCCGAGTATCCATGCGCGCTTCTTTCTTAAGTTCATATGGGCCAAGAAACCTTCCATCAACCCCCAAAACTTGGGATGTTCCTCCTTATACTAACAGTCTTCAGTAGAGATGATATTGGGGGGGGGGGGGGACGGTAATCCCTATTAAGGACTGCGAGTATAAGGGGGGAACATCCCAACCCGAAGCCCTCAGTCCCTAAGGCCTCCGGGGCACCAGGGTTCAAGTCCTCGACGACCAGCTCCAAAGCAAGGCCTGGGACAGTTCGTTGAGCCGTCGAGGGCGTAAGCCTTGGGGTTTAGGGTCCTGGCATTCTTTGGGTTAGGGCGTAAGAACCCTAAACCCTAAACCCTAAACCCTGAACCCTGAACCCTAAACCCTGAGCCAACCATCAGCGCTTGGGTCTTGGGGCTTAGGGTCGTCTGGAGGTTGTAGGCGTCGGAGTAGTTTGCTTTGCGCATGAGGGATCGGAGGGGCTTCCTCCTGTCAGACGAGGGGGTTCCTGGGAAAGTTGCAAGTGGGTCGGGCGGGAGGGGGAAGGGGGAGGAGGGGGGAGGGGGGAGCGGGGGACAGGGGAGGAGGGGGGAGGGGGGGGAGGAGGGAGGAGGATGGCAAGACGACGCATCACAAAAACAACTCCTCTTTGACAAGCCAGGCAGGGCAACACACCCCGAGGTGATGAGAGCTACCCACCAGTCCCCAAAGCCGACTCCGTAGGCACCCGTCTTGCGAACATTTCGGAGACTCTACAAGATTCTTCTCATTCGCTACCCTACAAAATAAGCCCCAAGTTCTGCTGCACGCAGAAAATTGCGAACCCTACAGTTGCCCTACACCTCCTTAAGGCCCCAACGTCTCTAGCTCCAAAGGCCTTGAGTAAGCACTGAGGGGTCAGAAGACCTCCGGCCCCCAAGCCTCACAAGGCCCTGGCAAAATGGCTCCGGATCAATCCGGCGCCAGGTGGCTGTGGTCGCCTTTTTTGGTTTCGGGGGCAAGTGTTGGGCTTGCGGGCAGATTTCGGAACGGTGGGCATGCCAGCTCCTCTGATCTTGAGGGCTTGCTGGTGCAATGATGTCAAGCAACAAGCTTTCCATGGACAAGATGCATCTCTCCTGCACGACTAAGCTGGTGCATGATCTGCTTCTACCACCGACACGATGGCTCGCTGAGGCGTGGCTGGCCCGCAGCCCGCAAGCTGCAAAATCCAACCCACTCAACCCTGTTTAAATCAAGATCGACGGAACAATGACATGCTCAGCGTCAGATTCTGTCTGGAAGCAACAAATCGTGAGGCACGCTGGATTCGCAACCTAAACCACAAGCACCATAAAGCCAAGCCAACCTTTAGCCATTCCCACACCCAAACCCTAAACCCCCAAACCCTAAACCCTAAACCCTAAATCCTAAACCCTAAACCCCCAAACTGCGTGAGGACCCTCTGTCGGCCTTACGTCGCTGCACAGACCGGAAGTGCTCCTGCAGGGATTCCTGTCGTTCCGCCTGGCGTGGACTCTCAAAATGGCCCTATGGAGGTTTCCGATGTTAGGGGTACCTTATTGTTAGGGTTTAGGGTTTAGGGTTCAGGGTTCAGGGTTCAGGGTTCAGGGTTTAGGGTTTAGGGTTTAGGGTTTAGAGTTTAGGGTTTAGAGTTTAGGGTTTAAACCCCATAGAGGCCACAAGCCCCAAAGTCTGACAAGCTTGAAGTGCCCTGGACTTCGTGAAGGTAAGGTGATGCAGTGGCCGTGGCGCACTGAGATGGATGTCAGTACAAAAGCAAGACATTGCCGGGAAAACTTGATGCGACAAAGTTGGAACTGGATCTATCAGCATGAGGCTTGCCACGCGAAAGGGTTTGTAGGACTACGTGCGCAGGACTTTCCGGGTCTATTCGGTTGTGCATCGCGGTTGGATTTTACTGGCAAGCCTGGACGGATGCATACGGTTCGGGTGGGTTCGGCCACATGATGCGACCCATACTTCGAGTTTGATTTCGGGCTTAGGCTTACAACTCCACCCATTGGCAAACAGACAGGGGGGAGGTGGGTGGCTGTACGGGCGGCAGCCTCCTGCATCTGCAAACTGAACGATCCTAAGATTTCGTCTGAAGCAAGCATGTACGGTTTGGTACAGTACAAAGGCAGGTTATGGGCTTGGGGATTTGCATGCGCACTTGGGATGGAGCAGCACCGATAGCAAACCAGCTTAGCCACACCTACGAATGAAAAACCTGGCCCCTGCAAACCGCAAACCACAAACCCCCTAACCCTCACATGGGGTTTACGATATTAGGGGTACCTTAACAGGGTCCTGATAAACAGGATATTCGTACTATTTGGGGGTCTATCTTAGGGGGTCCCCTTAAACCCGAAACCCTAAACCCTAAACCCTAAACGCTGAAACCCTCACATCAACCTTCCCAGACTGGCTTTCGCGGGGGGCCTTCGGGACGCGGTTCTGCCAGGTTTCTCGAAACCTCCCAGATCTTCCAAAACCCCTGAATTATAAGGAATATACCCAAATTCATAATAAGGATCTTTGGTTTAACTTGGGGTATATTCCTGCATTAGGGGGTGCTGGAAGATCTGGGCCGTCTCAAGGTCCGACTTGTGTTCCTTGAGGTTCTGCTTGGTAGCCCGGGAACCGTCTTGTAATTCGGGCACCCCCTTTTTTGGTTGGCTACTTTCGAAGGCTTAGGGGCTGAAGACCCTAGCCCCAAAAAGGAACAACAAAGGTTAAAGGTTACCTGCCCTGTCCGCAAGAAGGGAGCCTTGAAACAAAAAAAGGGCAATGGGTTTGAGGCCGGCCCCCGGGACTGGGATCGAGCGTTTCAGGGGTTTAGGGTTTAGGGTTTAGGGTTTAGGGTTCAGGGTTTAGGGTTTAAGGTTTCAGGAGCTTTGTGTTGGCTGTGGTGTCGGCCACCCTGAACAGCCTGAAGGTGCAGGCTCCAACCCTCCTGAAACCCTCCATTGCAAGACTGGCAAGCCTCATTTTGCAGCAGTGGATGCCCCTAAACTCCAAATCCCACCCTAAACCCTTAAAACCCTAAGCCCTGAACCCTGAATCCTGAACCCTGAACCCTAAACCCTAAACCCTAAACCCTAAACCCTAAACCCTAAACCCTAAACCCTAAACCCTAAACCCTAAACCCTAAACCCTAAACCCTAAACCCTAAACCTAACCCTAAACCCCAAGACCTCTTCTGAGCCGCTTAGGCCGACGCCGGGGTCTCCAGGCTAATGACTCGCCGTCACCACTGCGCAGCCTGGTCCTGTGCAAGGGAATTCTGGGGTCCCCGCATATAACATTTGGGTTTAGGGTTTAGGGTTTAAGGTTTAGGGTTGGGGTCCCCCGATAGAATATAGGGTTGAGTTTGGGCTTGTAGGGTTTGTACAGCATTATGATCATTATAGGTCCTGAACAAGGGAACTTTGGGGTCCACGTATAAATGCAGGGCGTTTCGAGTTTGGGTTTGCAGGGTTTATGTTATAGAGTTTGGGTTTAGGGTACTAGGGATTGAAAGAGTTCGATTAGACCTTCAGAGCTTTCTATGCTCTCTAGAGGGACTCATGGGTTCGTAGGGCGTGAGGCTTCTTGGGTTTGAGGGTGTAAGTGCTTTGTGGGGTCAGGGCTATGGCTCATGTCAGGGTCTTGTGGCTGCAGGGGTTGCAGAGCTGTTGTGGGCTTTTGCGGCTTTGTGAGTTTTGGGTCGCGGGGCTTGCTGTGGCTTGAGGGCCTGGTAAGCTTCTCCTAAAGTTTCAAAAACTCTTCCCCCCACTGAACCCCTGCAACTGTCATAGCACAGTTCTGTCATCACGCGTGCAAAGCATGAGCTGCGCGAGCATTGCAGATGTGGAAAGATCAACCGGACCGGATAAGGCAGACCTAAATTTAAACGGATAATCCCTAGACTGCCGCCATCCTCTCATTGCCCGACACTGTTTACCCAGTCCAGATAAAGAAGCACGAGCAGCAGGGACTATGCAAGCAGAGTTGGCGACTTCAAACATGCCCCAGTAAAACCGGATTTGTAGCCAGAGGGTACCAAGCGTAAAGCCGCATTACCAGCTCGCCTTGTATTTAGGGGCCTGAATAATTAGAATAGGGTTTTGGGGGTGATTATAGTAAATGTATACAGGGACCTTAAGGGAATACTAGTAGCAAGTACTCCCACCCCTATATTAGCTCGGAGTCCGAAAGAACCCTCAGCGTTGACACTCCTCTGGGTTGTGCTCCATGGGCCGCGGGAACCCGTAAAGCAGACCTGGGCGTTGAAGCCACAGATCTCTCTGTCGCCTCTACACGTTGGGGCCATGCTTTTTGATCTTTTGTTGCAGGTGGCACCATGACAACTGAAGGAAGGAATCTGGGCAAGCTTGGCGTATTTGTTTGTGCAAATTCGGAGGGGGAGGCGGTTGAAGCCTTGGGGGAAGCCTTCGCGGGGTCTAAGGTCTAACCGTGCGTGACAATCACATGGCACATGTCCCCTAACCCTAAACCCTAAACCCGAAACCCTAAACCCGAAACCTTAAACCCTAAACCCTTATATCACAGCGGCAGACCGCCGCTCTTTGCATCTGACTTCTATGCCCCTTATATACCTATACATCCCAAGGGCCCATGCTTCAGAACCCTTTAAAGGAGGTAAGGGACCATATTGAGGCTACCACTCAGGCCTAAACCCCAAACCTCGCAAACCCTGAACCCCCCAAGGGCCCATGCAAGTACCCTGAAATAGCAAGTGCAAGAGTCCTGAAATATTCTGAGGCCCCCGCCGCCACGGAGCTTCCAAGTAGGATCCGCAGTGCCATGGAGGGTGCGCATAGGATCACCCTAAACCCTAAACCCTGAACCCTGAACCCTGAACCCTAAACCATAAACCCTAAACCCTAAACCCTAAACCCTAAACCCTAAGCCCTAAACCCTAAACCCTAAACCCTGATCTGTTCGAAGTTTCGGGTGCTGAGGGTGCAGCAAGCCCTGCGTTCTCACAGGGGTTTGGATGTCTGGGGCTACTGTGGGTTTAGGGTTTAGGGTTTAGGGTTTAGGGTTTAGGGTTTAGGGCTCAGGGTTCAGGGTTCAAGGTTTAGTTTATTTTGGGTAAGAAAGCCCATGCAGCTGGCCGTTGAAGCTACTACTTCGACGGCTGTGGCATGGCCCGCGCTTCGTGGGACATCGGCATGGGCAACGAGAAGCCTGCTGACAAAAGAAACAAAACATGAAAATCTTCTACATCCACCCACCCACCCGAGCGTTCTGGACTCGGTTGTGCTGTGGACTTGACGACCGTGCTACCATCAAACACGACGGCAAGGGCCGCTAGACTGGGGCCTGAGACATCCAAAACCCTCAGGATCCTAAGTCATTGCATCTCCCAAAGCGTGAAGGTGCCATGGCCCCCTCGACCCTAAACCCTAAACCCAAGACCCTAAACCCTAAACCGGGAAGGTGCGGGGATAAGGGGGGGTGGCGGTGGTGGTGGTGGATGCTTCTCCGGCCCTTTAGCTCGACCAGCTCCGAAGCTTCAAAGCACTATGCTCATGTGTAAATTCATGTCGAAGGCTGAGGTCGGCGTGTAGGGGCAACGAAAGCATGCAGGTACAATGTCTGCTGGAGGCTTCTTGCTCCAACGTCAAACCTTTAAGCGGCCGGGCCTGCATCAAAGTCGAAAGCAAAGGCCCTAAAACGTCCGATAGACACCCTAAGACCGAAAAAACGCCCCATGAAATCCTGCAAACATCAAAACCCCGAGCCTCTCATCCCAGAAATGCCGCCCTTGAACACCAAAGCCGGAGAACCGCTGCAGCAGCCCTGAACCCTAAACCCTAAACCCTAAACCGTAAACCTTAAACCCTAAACCTCCTAGGCTTGGGTTGAGGGCCCAACATCGCCCCCAAAACACACACACCGCCCTTAAGACGTGCCGGGATCTCCTCGGCAGCCTTGGTTGTGTCCTGCGAGGGTTTAGGATTGGTTACCCTGAGTGCAGGGTTTAGGGTTTAGGGTGTAGGGTGTAGGGTTTAGGGTTTAGGGTTTAGGGTTTGGGGTTTGGGGTTTGGGGTTTGGGGTTTCGGGTTTCGGGTTTGGGGTTTCGGGTTTAGGATTGGTTCCCCAAAGGGTCCATGTACCCACAGTGACGCAGCAGCTCTGCTTCTGAGGGCGGTGCGCAACTGCTACGAGACAGTAGGGCCAGACTGCAGAGGAACCTTCTCAGCATGCTCCATATCGTATCTCCGCCCTAAACCCTAAACCCTAAACCCTAAACCCTAAACCCTAAACCCTAAACCCTAAACCCTAAACCGTGAAAGGGGCGCCTGTACAGTAGCTTTCGGGCCCATATTTGTGCTGTATGGGTATATGGACCCTTAGTGTTAGGGTGTTCAAGGTTTTTTCTAGGTATTCCAGTAACCATCTTATGATAATGGCATCCCTTCTTTTGGTTGGTTGCTTTACAAAGGGAACCTTGAACCAAAAAAAAAAAGGGTACAGGGTACCACTGGGCCACCAAGTTTGGGGGTTCCGGGCCTACTGGGCCACCAAGCTTGGGGGTTCCGGGCCTTAGGGCCTGTACGAGTGTACCCCCATCTATCAGACACCAATCCCCCCCAAACACCCCTAGTCCCCTGAAATCCTTGATAGGCCTTATAATCCTGGAACCCGACGGCTGCAAAGCGTGCGTCGAAGCCGCCGCTGACTTTGGGATTCAAAGTTTTGTGTTTAGAGTTTACATCCGTTCACAGCCCTGAGAACCTAACCTTGAATGAGTTATATAGGGGCCGGAATAATTAGAATAATTAGGTTTTGTTGTTTTTTTTGTGGGGGGGGGGGGTTCTATAGCATACTTATAAGGGGACCATAAACCCTAAACCCTAAACCCTAAACCCTAAACCCTAAACCCTAAACCCTAAACCCAAGGGAACACGAGTAGTAAGTATTCCGACCCCTATGAAGTTGTCGTTCGGGCTTGGATTTTAGCAGCCCTACACTTCTGAGCTGCTTCCGCACTTTCTCACGACTCAAGAGGCAGCATCCCTAGACCATACGGCCATACAGGAGCCCCTAAACCCTAAACCCCAAACCCTAAACCCTAGCCCTAAACCCTAAACCCTAAACCCCAAACCCTAAACCACAAACTCTATAAACCCTAAACATCAAGGAGCTCCGGAGTCCTGCGCCAGTTCGCGCTCCAGCTCCTCCACGCTGGCAATGAGGACGTTGTGTTCCTTCAACACACCTGAGTGCAGGGTTTAGGGTTTAGGGTTTAGGGTTTAGGGTTTAGGGTTTAGGGTTTAAAGGTTCAAGGTTTAGGCTTTGAGGTTTAGGGTTAGGGCATCCTGAACCGTGAGACGCGACAGCCCTAGACGGAACCCTGTTATCATACGTCCTTAAACCCAAAACCCTTGTACGCGTGCCAGCGGCGCGTGACCAAACTGCCGGTCGCGCGCGCGCGCGCGAGACATGATACCAGTTAAGGTTTGGGGTTCTGGCCGCATGTCCAAACCATGCTGCCGACAGCTCCATGTCAGAATCCCTGAGCGCTCTTCTGAGTTAGTTTTTGCAGGGAACAGCTAAATTATGAACTCCAGAGTCTTCTTTTGCCTGCTTTAAGACCCGGCTCTTGGTTCAAGGTATGTGCTCCAGGTCTTCGGTCTCATTTCGCCCTCAAGTCTAAAACCTCAAACCCAGAGCGCGTGGCCGTTGTGGTTCTCGCTGTTGCCAGAACGCAGAAGGGGTTTCCTGAGAGACTGAAAGAGCTGTTGAGACTCGGTCAAGCCCGAAACCTTACTTACAACCAAGCCGTTGTTGTGTTAGACTACACAATTTCAGAGTTCAAAGTGCTCCACCAGGATGCAGTATCGGAAACCCAGTGCCAGCGCTTTTCATCGCCAGCAGCAATGGAGTCATGTCGTTTGAAGCCCGGCCCTGGTTTGATGATGCGAGCACTGTTGTAACCCCCGGGTAGCCACGATTGGCACGCCTATTGCAATGAACGGAAAAGGGGCCTCAATACGTCATGAAGTCTGTCGATGCGACGGCATGCAAGTGTCTTAGCTCCTAGTCTCTCCTAGTTGCACTACAGGGTGCCACAGTAATGCACGTAATAACTGGCTCTTTACGCATGGGCTGCTGTGTGATGCCCATGTGCTCCATGTGCTCCGGTCCCGAGCGGCGTCCATGAAAAAAATCCTTGCATGGGCGGCACCAAGCTGTTATGTAGGGTCCACTTCGTTTTATGGGTAGCTCATCTTACACAAGTATAGTTAATATTGGCATGTTTAAAGGCCCTTGTGGTCTGCTGCTAGGCTGCCTGACAATGCTGTCACCGGAGGCCTGGCACTGGCAAGAATATTTGACCTCTGGACACAAGCAACGAAACGGCATTGCAACTGGACCTGCTAAAACCCTAGACCCTAAACCAAACCCTAAACCCTAAACCCTAAACCCTAAACCCTAAACCCTAAACCCTAAACCCTAAACCCTGAACCCTGAACCCTGAACCCTGAACCCTGAACCCTAAACCCTAAACCCTAAACCCTAAACCCTAAACCCTAGACCCTAGACCCTAAGCATGCCAAGCTTATGCAGCAGAGGCTCTCCACCTCTGCCTGCAGCGAGGCCACCTCTGCCCGGGCCTTGCAAAAAGGACTTGGCTGCGGGGGTTTACGAAAATAGGGTTTAGGGTTTAGGGTTTGGGGGTTTGGGGGTTTGGGGGTTTGGGGGTTTGGGGGTTTTGGGGGTTTTGGGGTTTAGGGTAAATAGTAGGCCTCCATGTGTTTCAAACATCTGCATGGTCCTTTTAATGCAGCTCTTCTTTGTGCTGTATTGTGTGAAATCAACCTGCAGCATAAAGCGGCATGTCCAGTGCATGCGAAACTCTAGGGTTGACTGTGAGCTCGGGCATGTAACAGCCTGACAACTAGTGTTTACACAAAAACCAAAACGGTCCTTATGCGCGGCTCCCGGTTTAAAAAGGGTAAGCGTCAACTTGTGTGAGGGCGGACTACCGGCGGCCCGGAAAGGGGAAGCGACGCAAGCAGCCCTCCGACTATGAGCAGCCCTCACAGGGCTTCGAGGTTGAAAAACACGGGGCTTCTCAGCTTTCGCTTTGTGGCAGGCCATACAGAACCCTAGACCCTAGCACAGGCTTCTTGCTGGTTGTGGCACTCTTGGGTTGAAGCTAACCCCCCCCCCCCCCCCCCGCAAATGCGAGACTCAGAACCCACCCACTGAAGTCCGAGATTTAAAGCGACTGAGGCCTCTAAGATCGATGAACACCCTAAGCCCTAACTCCACAACCCCAAGCCTCCTAAATCCTGAACATGAATCCCACGGGGGACCCCTATAATCGAACACCAAGTAGTAGGATCCCCCTTAAAATTATGACCCCGAATAAGGTACCCGGTATCGTAAACCCCCCCAAACCCTAAACCCTAATTAAACCCTAAACCCTAAACCTTAAACCCTGAACCCTAGACCCTAACCCTAAACCCTAAACCCTAAACAATAAACCCCTAACCCCTAAACCCTAAACCCTAAACCTCAAACCCCCTACAAGTTTCGAAGCCCTCAGGAGGCGCCTCCTTGAGTTCCGCCCGCAAGTCGTCGATCTCCAGTGCTGCGTGTTGCAGCTCCCGGGACATCTCCTCAAACTTAGGAGGTTTAGGGTTTAGGGTTTAGGGTTTAGGGTTTAGGGTTTAGGGTTTAGGGTTTAGGGTTTAGGGCTTAGGGTTTAGGGTTCTCGGCTGTGAGGCTTCAGGGCTGGAGGGAGGGATGTCTTCAGAGGCGAAGCCTTGCTGGCTCACACCAGCCTGAACCAAAGACCCAAATGGTTGGCTGTCAAAATTATGGGCCCTTTTTGGGGTACCCTAAATACTAGGTGCCGTATTCTAATACCAGAATTTTCGACAACCTTTAATCAATTTCAGATCTGCCCCAGCACAAAAAAGAAGATCGCAGGCAGCGTGCTTCAGGGAAACCAGGGCACAGGATACACAGGCTGTCAGAAAATGTCGTCAGTGCTGTAGCCAGGGTTAGGGCTGTGGTGTTCGTGGCCTTTTCGCCCGGGCGGCTGAATTGAAAGTCTGCTTGAAGTTGGAGTTTTGGAGTGCGTGCACGACGGGCACCAAGACCTGAACCCATAGACCCTCAATCCCTGAAGTGCCTAGGGACCTTCGACCCCAAAGCTTACCAACCTTAGCTCTGAACCACTAAAAACTCTGGACTTCCGAAGCCCCCCCCCTAAGCCATAAGACAGCTTTGCCTCGTTGCGGCGTCTCTCCGTCTCCAGTCTTTGCTGGATCTCCTGGCACACCAAAGGCATCTAGGGCTTCTAGTTTTCCCCGATGGTCCCTATACAAGTATGTAGCGTGGACCTTTACGTGTCAATTGGCATTCCCTTCTGTTTCCTATTTAGAGCTTTTTTGCAGTAGTGCATGAAATTTTATTTCAGCCACTGACCACATTTTGCAGTGGTTTCTGGGCGTATGAGCTGCAGGGCCGAAACACTCAACCGCAGGGCCAACAATAACCCGAAAAAAAAAAAAAAATCTCATTATTGGCCCCTTATTTGGTAGGGCCTAAGGCTTGAAGCTTCGCGCTGTCGGAGGTTCAGGTGGGAGGGGGGGTTCGGCTTCGGGAGTTTGGAGACTAGGGTTTGGGGTTTTGGGTTTAGGGTTTAGGGTTATGGGCTTGACGGTTCCTGTGGCTCTGAGTTTAGGGTTTGGGGTTTAGGGTCTTAGCTCACGACTCTACAGTCTACCAGGAGAACGTCAACACAAAAGCGACTCGCTTAAGCAACGACGTGTCCCAGCCTTGGGCCTTGCTCACCCTCATCCCCCAAACCACTGTAAAACTTACCCTAGACCCTAGACCCTAGACCCTAAACACTAAACCCCAAACCCTGAACCCTGAACCCTAAACCCTAAACCCTAAACCCAAAGCCTACCAGGATGCTCATGGCCTCGCCATCCCCTCCGCACTGGAGCGACTCCACGGCGAGCCGGTTCTGTAGGGTGGCCTCAGTCCCCTACTTTGGAGGTTTAGGGTTTAGGGTTTAGGGCTTAGGGCTTAGGGCTTCGGGTTGCCTAAACCCTAATAACAAAGGGGACCGGTGGTGCCTTTGGGGTGAGGGCTTAAAGGGCTTCGCACTTTAAGTCTGGTACAATATCTGAGGGCCCCTCCCAGGATTCTGTCGGCCTGATACCCGATGCCCTAAAGACATACCTAAATTTGCAGTAAGTTTTATCCATAATATGGTTTAGGGTTTAGGGTTTAGGGGTTTAGGTTTTAGGGTGTATATGTATTGAGTATATGTATACATGTGATAAACTTAAAATTTAAAAAAGCAGATTCATGTAAGCTTCATATCCTAAGCAAGCCTCAATCCCCAAGAACCTCTCAGCCTCACAAGGCAGCCGGAATGCGATCTTGGTCTTGAGAAAGTCAATGGTTGCATCCTGCCAAATGCAAGTCGTGGGTTTTTTAGGAGACTACATGGGTTTGAAGGTTCAGGGTTTAGAGTGCTTAAACCCTAAACCCTAAACCCTAAACCCTAAACCCTAAACCCTAAACTCTGTCAGGCTTGTACCGGGCTTGAGCTTTCTTGGCATCGGGCTTTGTAGTGCCTCCGGCTTCTTCTGGCTCCTAAGAAAATTCGGGCTGAGCATAGAAAAACTTCCATAGGTCATGGGTCTTTTTCGCTGGCCATGGCTCATGGACGTAGCGTGATGTGCCGACCTGCACACTCGTTACCGAGGGCTTTTTGTTCTTGGTTTTCGTGGACAACGCTGCCATTTACATTCTGCTGAGGGAGCACCTTGTAAGGAGGCCTAAAGCCCCCCTAGCGCATGGTCCACAAGACCTTGAATTTGGTGGTGCATCCCACAACCCTTACGTCTAATTACAGGCCACAGAACTTTCATTGTAACAGTCCAGCACAGCAACAAACCCGAAGCCCTGCCAAACTCGATCCCATACATCCATGCGCCGTGCAATCTACAACGGATTTGTTGCTGAACAACTGACCGACCCTCCTCGAAGACTGACCGCAGAACATGAGTCTCCCTCCCCCAAACCTCGAAATTTGTAAAGGGTTTAGGGTTTAGGGTTTAGGGTTTAATGTTCATAATAAGGTTTAGGATTTGAGGTTTACGGTTGGAGAAGCCCCAGGCCCGCCTTGGCGGTGCGCTCCTCACGGAGGGCACGGAGCTCGTCCTGGGACGTGCGCTGCTCCCGGTGAACTTGACCCAACTTGCTGTAGTTCGGAGTTCGGGGTCTCAGTCGCTCAGGGTTTAGGGTTTAGGGTTTAGGGTTTAGGGTTTAGGGTTTAGGGTTCAGGGTGTAGCCTGGCAGTGAAGCTGCTTGAGCCAGATGTGTTCTTGTCTTGCCCGAACATCCGCTAAGACGACGCCACTGCGGCACTCTGTCACGAAACAACCGAAGGTATTGAACCCAGTACGACATATGGCCCCTTATATAGACCCCCCAAATTGTAGGATCCCACTGTTATAAGGACCCCAATAAGGTACCCCTCATCGTAACCCCCATACCCCAGAGGGGACTTAGACCAGGCTGTGCATGCTCATTGCACTCCAGCCCTTTTTCTCGCTCAGATGGGAGCATGTAGCCGGCGACACTCTACACCAGGTTGCAAGTGCCCACCCAAACCCCCCACCCGACTGATCTTGCAATTCCCGCACCCTACCATCCTAAACCCAGAATCTCAAGAATGGACCTTCAGCCGCTTAAGCCAGTTGACTCTGAGATTTCACTTTGTAATGTAGCCTCTGCTGGTCCTACCCCCCTCCGCGGAAAACGCTGACATGCTCGCCTTTGCTTCACTTGACGAACGTAACTGGCAAGCATGTGCTAACGGGAAACAAATTCCCCTCAAGATTACGGTGTGATTGTGTCCTGAAAGGGGTCGCCCTCCAATTTTTGGAGCCTGCCTGGACATTTGTAGCATACAGACCGTCCTCGGCTACCCTAAACCCCAAACCCTAAACCCTAAACCCTAAACCGCAACTTGAAACCCGAAAGGGAGCTGAGGCACGAAACCGACTTTCTAAGTCGTAAAGCGACCCCCAGATTCCTGCGGTGCGTCTGAGCAGGGAGCTGAAAGTAAGGTGGGTCTTGCTTTTCCTCTAAGGGTCCATGTACCTAAATCGGCTATACTTGGGTCGTAAAGCACCTACCCAATGACTTTGGGGCCCAAGAATATAATCGTAAGGTACATGGACCCTTTTGGTCCGGCTCATCCTATTTCATAACACAAGATGAACCCGCAAAAAGAGACACCCCCCCCCCACAGAGCACAATATCCCCTAATTAGGGAATATTGCTTAATTTATATAGGGATCCTTAATATGGTTTAAGGTATATTCCTTAATCAAGGGGTATTGGGCTCTTTGGGCCCGCCCAGAGGAGAGTCCTCTCGCCGCCGAAGCAGCGACAGAAGCTCCTGAAGTGGTGCTGGAGGGTCGAGGGTTTAGGGTTTAGGGTTTAAGGTTTGTTTCGGACGTTGAGGGCTTGACGGGTTTTGGTTGGGATGTTCCCCCTTATACGAACAATCCTTAATCGGGATTACAATGCCCCCTATAATCCCCATGAAGGGGAACATCTTATAAGGTTTTAGTGCGTTTAGGGCTGAGCTTATTGGGGGCTAGGACAGTAGCGAACATTTCTAAGCGGAACTCCACAGAGCCCTAAACCCTTTCAAACCTAGAAAGCCTACCCTAAACCCTAAACCCTAAACCCTAAATCCTAAACCCTAAACCCTAAACCCTAAATCCTTAACAAGTCCTGGTACGGCACCATCCCTGCCATGGCGTTCGAGGGCGCATTGGTTGGAGGCAGACGGTGTCAGGTGTGCTTGGCAAAATTCACCTCCCAGTGGCAGAGACCTGGTATAGGGGAGTCGGCAGTTTGCCCTTGTCTTGTTGTCTGTTAGCCTCTATGTTAGTTCTGTCCGATCTTTTTGTTCCCCTAGTGCCTGATGCAGTTATGGTGCTACGTTTCTGGATTAGGGGTCTGGGTCTGGGGCCACAGACTTGATGCTGGATAGTGTCGAGGCTCACGGCCCATGCCTGGCAAGCCTACTCATGGTATGAGCTGATGTGCTGCTGTCATCCAAGCAACAAGAATGTGTGAAATATCCATGTGACCCTACCCTACCCGACCCGACCCTACCCACTCAGCACCACAGCCAGTGCATACGCAGGCACATCTCCATTCTGGTTCAGCCGGCGAGCTATACAAGGGTTTACGTAGGTCAGGGTGGCAGGGACCTCTCCCTGATGTCATGATAAACTCTAAAGCTTCAGGTTAAGGCTTTTGGGGTTCGTTTCGGTTTTAGGGTTTAGGGTTTAGGGATTGGGGTTTGGGGTTTGGGGTTTAGGGTTTAGGGTTTGGGGTTTAGGGTGTTGTAGGTCCTCAAGTTTGAATTAGGGGATTGCGGGCGCGGGGACCTATAGCCTCAATGTTCCACCCATGCTGCTACTGAGCAACTACACGCTTTTTTCTGCAAGGACCCGCAGAGCCAAGCGAGTTTTTCAGTGGCGGCGGCAGTAGAATCCTTAGCTTTCAGGGGGGCCGTAAGCAGTGTCGGCAAAGCACTTTTGAGACCTGTCGCCATGTGTCCTATACGAATCCGAATCTTCAAGTTACACAATTCCGCGTGCAGTAGTAGAAGGCTTCACATTGTTGATGGCCGGAGTCTTTTTGTTGCTTGCCTCTATTGTTACAGGTAGCGTTTACGGTTTAGAGGGCTTAGGGTTTCATCGTTTAGGGTTTCGGGGTTTAGGACTACCGGGTTTAGGGTTTGGGGTTTAGGGTTGCCTTAGGGGATTTGAGGATTGGTTCATAGGCTTAAGGTTTCTACCCGCAAGTGCATTGGTCTACTTACTTTTGTTGTTAAGTGGCACTTTTTCGAGAATGCGGACACAGTATTCGTGCATAGACTCGTCCTTAATCAGCAACGCTTTTCTTTGCGACATTTCAGCACGCCTTCTTCTCAGCAACATGGCGGAAAGTACTCGATTACACCATGTTTCTCAACATCTCGGGACGCACAGATCACCAAAAGAGTATCCGAACAAAGAGCGAAAAAGATGTCTCACAAAAAAAGAAGCGAACTTGGCAATGTACCCGGACTTCGACAACCAAAGAAAAGTACCCGCTCGCATTCGCTTCGCTGGTAGGGTTGGAGGGATTGAGAGGTATATAAGGCAAATGGGGTATGTTCACGGCATTTAGTGGTTTAGGGTTTATGCATTCCTTAAACTCATTTGCTCATTCTTTCTACCTTGACTTATGTCTTTCTATCGTTCAATGTTCTAAACCCTAAACCCTAAACCCTAAACCCTAAACCCTAAACCCTAAACCCTAAACCCTAAACCCTAAACCATCGGGCCTGAGGGCTTTGGGGTTTGGGTGTAAGATGTTTACGGGGTTCAGGGCTTTGATTTCTTTTTGTTGCGCTGTTCCTCTCTTTCCAGAGGACAAGACCAAAAACTCAAGAACATAAAGACAACAAACGGCACCCTTGCTGGCATATAATCCAGAGCATGCGCTCACGTGGCAGATCTGAATAGGCCGCTGAATGCTTCAATCAAAGCAAATGCGTTGCTTTCATCAATCCTGCCCACCAACCCATGCACGCAGGTGGCTTTCAAACGTATGATCCCTTTTGCACCCTAAATTTTCGGTGCCGTATTATAAAATTAGCGACCCAAAAAGAGACCATAATTTTGACAACCACCCACATGGAATTGCTTTGTTTCTCTGTGCTTGCCGAGGCTTACCACACAGTGTGAACCGTGAAGGCTCCTACTACAACTCCTGAAAGCCAAAGACGAGAGCCGAATAGCCCCAAGCCTTTTTCTCGCCCGAACCTCTTGAGCCCTAACCTCGTAGAGCCGACGACAACAATCGATGCAGAAGCCCTAAGAACTAAAAACCCTAACAAAGTTTGAAAACCCTAAAAACCCTTTAAAAAAATCTGAAAACTCAAGAACCCTAAAAGCCCTAAACAACCCTAACAACCCTAAAAACCCTAAAAACCCTAAAAACCGTTAAACAAAAAAAACGCAAAAAAAAAACCTTAAAACTGTAAAACAAACAAAAAAACCGAAAAAAAAAAAAAAAAACACCCTTCAAACGCCGGCTGCAACCTCGTGGCCGGGCAAAAGCCAGGCCCGGGCTTGCAACCTCCAGGAAGGCCGCGAGTGTCCCCCGATAGGGTTTAGGGTTTAGGGTTTAGGGTTTAGGGCTTAGGGTTTAGGGCTTGGGGCCTTTAAGGGTTTCGTGGCGTTCTCGGGCCTATAGGGCTTTGAGATCGGTTGGGCTTTTGAGGCTTTGGGCTTGCGCACTCTTCATTCCTGCGGGGGGATAGGATTAGGGGGATATAGACCCTCTGAATAAGGTCCCTGTTTAAGGAGGGCCAGAAGAGGGGTTGAGAAGGGTTCCCCTTTAAGGGTCTTCCTTGTCCTACCTCGGAATTCCTAGCGTCGACATGGTGAGAAACCCCAGCGCGCAGGTAGAGTGCGGTCGAGACTGGCAGGCGGCAGGTGGTGTATGGCTGCACCTCTAAACTGATAGACCACACAAGGGATATTCTAGGCGCCTTAAGAGTAAGAATAGGGTTTTGAGGGGTTGTTGTAGTATACCTAAAAAGGGACTATAAGGGAACACTATTAGTAAATATTCCGACCCCTATATAAGTCCGTGGTTCACATTGTAAGGATCAGTGTGACTCCTAGGCCTGTCATCCTGAACATGCGCAACCAACGATGCATTCTGTAAGACCCAGGCCTGAAACCCCCCCCTCTCTTCCCCAAGCCCTAAACCCTAAACCCTAAACCCTAAACCCTAAACCCTAAACCCTAAACCCTAAACAGCCACGCCCATGGAACATGTGGAAGTCGGGCGCAGGACATCTTCGCTGGTTCTTGGGGTTTGACGGCAAGGGAACGCAATGAGCACACCGAAGCTGCCCTGCAGAACCCTAAACCCTAAACCCTAAACCCTAAACCCTAAACCCTAAACCCTAAACCCTAAACCCCCCGAAACGGGCCTCTGCCAGCAGGCTCCGGTGCTTCGCAGTCTCCGTGCCTGGCCTCGAAGAAGATGGCTTTTGAGTTTCGGCTTTGAAGGCCTTTAGGTTTAGGGTTTAGGGCTTAGGGCTTAGGGTTTAGGGTTTAGGGTTTAGGGGGCTTGGCAGAAGGTCCTTGAGTTGGGGGTGCAGAGTGATAATTCTCACGTGATCTGAGGAAGTGAACACCGACAAAGCCGGGCTTAGGCTGCACTAGGCTTCGCCTTGAGGATCGTAGTCTAAGAAAGCGAACGCCAAATACCCCTAAACCCTAAACCCTAAACCCTAAACCCTAAACCCTAAACCCTAAACCCTAAACCCTAAACCCTAAACCCTAAACCCTAAACCCTAAACCCTAAACCCTAAACCCTAAACCCTAAACCCTAAACCCTAACCCTAAAACCCTAAACCCCGAAACGCTGATGCACGCCGCGCGACTTGCGCAGAGCACTCTCCACCACTGCGTAGATGCGGCGGTCCAGCAAGCGCTGGTCCCCCAAGATCCTGAGACGCTTAGGGTTTAGGGTTTAGGGTTCAGGGTTTAGGGTTTAGGGTTTAGGGTTTAGGGTTTAGGGTTTAGGGTTTATGGTTTGGGGGGGGGGGGGGGGGGGGGAGGAATGGCCGCTTCGTAGGTTATCTTGTCTTTGGGTATTCAATCCCAGGGTTGTTGCGGTCGTGGTTCTTCGTGGTTTAGGGCCCTTTGGGCCCTCTCTTCTCCTTGCGCCCGGGGGTCGAACCCAGTGATAAGACACCGGAGGCTGGCACCAGCTCGCCATAGCGGATGGCACCTGTTTTCCGAGAGAAGAAAAAACAGACTGAAATCGAAGGACCTGCTGTACTATTAATCTTGCTATCCTTATTATTATTATGATTATCATGATTCTTGTTTGTTAGTATTATCATTATGATGATTGTAAGATATACTTGGGGCTGATGCAACGTTTCACGCACAGTTAGGATCAACACCTGAGATGTGTGCGGCTTCGGGGTTGACAGCTGCATCGTCGATTCCTAGATCTCTCCAACCTTGTCCACTAGCAGTCTGACTAAGACGGAGGTCTAAGAGCAACATACGAGCGGAGCAGGTGGGAAATGCTCAGTCCCCAAACGACATTTTCCAGTGCCATGATGGACCCCCCAACAAAAAGTGTACCAGCCCAAAGTCCAGGACTCAAGTATGTTGGGGGGGGGGGAGGGCCTAAACCCCAAACCCTAAACCCTCAACCCTCAACCCTAAACCCTAAACCCTACACCCTAAACCCTAAAACCCTCAACCTAAATCACTTAGATTCGAAACACCAAGATAGCGACACCCCCAAGCCTAAAGAAACGAACCCCAAGTGCCAACTCTGAGCCGCGAGGAGCTCTTTCTGGAGACCACCACAACGGTTAAGGGTTAAGGGTTTAGGGTTTAGGGTTTAGGGTTTAGGGTTTAGGGCCCGAGGTTTTGGGTTGGAGGAGGTCGCCACAACAAACCCTTCCGAGCTTTTAGGGTTCAAAACCTTGCGGTTTATCGGAGCCGGCAACACACCTGATGGCGAACAGCTACACAATCTCCTCCGTACCACAACTTCTTGTAGCCCTAAACCCTAAACACTAATTAAACCCTAAACCCCAATTAAACCCTAAACCCTAAGCCGCCACCTGGGTCCTTGGCGATGTCGGCCAGAGCATTGAAGAGACCGTGCTGGAGCCTGATTTGTGCGGGGCGTCGGGAGGGGGAGCGGGGGGGGGGGGGAAGATGAAGGTTGGGATGTTCCCCCTTATACTAACAGTCCTTAGTAGGGATTCTAGTAGGGGGCACTATCATCCGGATGAAGGACTCTTAGAACAAGGGGGGATGTCCCCAGATGTAGGCGCAACTGAAGGCTTTCCGGTCAAGCTTAGAGAGTCATTGCAGTGCGGTATGGTGTGCGAAGGTTTCAGGTAGTGATGCTATGGCGAATTCCAGACATTGCATCATTGCAGGAGATGATAGAAACATATGAGTACGAGCGAAATCGGGTATCCAATAAAACTGAAAGACCTTGGTACAAAAGCCTGACATGAGCTGAAACGTATACATGAATCAAAGGCAAAGGATGCTTTCTTGATTCTAGGTGATGGCTAACGACAAGTAACTCAACTTAGTTGAACTACATGCAGAATAGCATGCTGTGATGGAATCGTCCAACATGTTTAAAGCTGCCCCTAAACTACGGAGCCTAGAGGAAGACTCAAACCAAGCGGAGACAGAACAGCGAAGATCGGCTGCTAGAAACAGTTTAGTGTTTACTTAAGGTTTAACGCTGGCCAAGTGAAATAACTTGTGTAACTAACCAGCGATTGGCAAATTTAGGGTGATTTTAACGCCCCAGATCAACTTGGTTGAACACTACTGAACTCGTCCAATCTATCGCAAACGTGCCCCGGCAGTCGAGTTGGCCCTACACCCTACTATAGGGGTTCGGAAAGGCTACTAATCATATTCCCTTCTAGGGCCTTTGTAGTTATACCATAATGGCCCCCAGAACCCAATTCAAATTATTCAGGGTTTAGGGTTTAGGGTTTAGGGTTTAGGGTTTAGGGTTTAGGCTCCTACAGTAAATGGGAGGAAAGTGGAAGGCTGGCCTCTGCCGGCAGCCGGGAGCCATGGCTGCCTTTCAAAGGATGGGTTTAGGGTTTAGGGTTTAGGGTTTAGGGTTTAGGGTTTAGGGTTTAGGGTTTCGGGTTTAGGGTTTAGGGTTCAGGGTTTAGGGTTTAGGGTTTAAGGTTTGGGCTTTAGGGTTTAGGGTTTGAAGGTAGCGATGTCGAGGTTTTTAAGGGCTTGGGGGTTTATGGGCGTATGGAAGTAAGGCAAGGTTTCCTAGCCCATAAGACCCTCTGAAGAACAGTCCTGAGGCATGATCCTCTTCAACCCATTTAAGGGAACATATAAAAATGTCCCAAGAGGGCTACCTAGTAAGGGTTCGAGGCCGTAGGCCTCGGACCTTGGCCTAGAAGGTTCAGGGCCTCAACTTTCTCGGGGAGCCTTCGATAACAGCTGCCCTACTAAGATGATTGCGCCCCTCTTCTTCCCTGCTGGCTCAGTTTTCTGATCTCAACCTGGACCCTAAGCCAGAACTAGTATTTGCTTAAGAAGCCCCAAAAAGTCAAAGATGATAATGCCTACATTGCCCTTATAAGGAAGAATGTTCTTTTGCTTCTTGAGGGTGGGGGTTCTTAAGCAAATAGCAGACAACCCCTCATCTGCAGTTTACAGCGTCTGGCGAGCCGACCCCTGGGCTAAACCCTAAACCCTAAACCCTAAACCCTAAACCCTAAACCCTAAACCCTAAACCCTTAACCCTTAACCCTTAACCCTTAACCCTTACAACCCTGAACCAAAGAGAGTCTGACATCCTGAAGCATCTTGGTGCCAGGAAGGCTTTTGAGTCCTCAACCCATCTCCTCACACCATGCTCAACATGAAACCCTCCGAATCTCAAATACCCCCCCCCCCCCCCCCCCCCCCAATCTGGACCCCAAGAAGAACTCCGAACTGCCCCCCCCTCCCCCCCCCTCCCCTCCTGCCGCGAAAAAGAAAAACGAAACTGTGTATGTATATATATATATATATGTATGTATATATATATATAGATATCTTGTATTTACTTATTTACGTATTTCTATTAATGTTTCTATTTACTTATCTGTTTATTTATTTGTTTGTTTGTTTGTTTGTTTGTTTATATATATATATATATATACAGTTATAACTTATAACAACCGGGAACTCGGGAGCCTCGCAAACTTCCACACCAAGGGCCGCCGTTGCTGGGTCTGTGGTGGTCACCAAGGCCGCAGCGGCGCGCCTCGGGTGTTAAAACCCCGAAGCCTTGCCTAAACCACATAAAAGGGTTAAGGGTTAAGGGTTCAGGGTTTGTAGGGTTTGTAGGGTTCCAAGTGTGCGCCCTTAATTTGTTGCGTACCTTGGGGAAGATTCCCCTTTGTCTAACAGTCCTGGAATACAAGGACTGCTAGTATATACTATCTGGTTCATAGTTGGGATAGCAATAAAACTTTAAGATTTTATTCCTTATTGAGTTTAAGTGCCCTTAAAAATGTAAAATGTTACCCCACTATGATAAAGATATAAGGAGGAACATCCCAACCTAAGCCACCTGCCAGTTCGAGCGATTCTTTGGGAGATTTGAGAGTTTGGTGGCCAGGGGGGGGGGGGGGGGGGGGCCCTCTAAGCCCCTCATTTTAATGAACACTAACAGACACACACACACACACACACACACTACCAGATGTCGACCCACACAGAAGCCTGACAAATAGCTAGCTCAACCCTCAATCCTCATCGCAAAGCCCTAGGCAACAACATCTTCAACACCATCGGGGGATGCTCAACACTACAGTCAATATAGGGATGCTCAAAATAAAAATTTTGAATTCTGAAGGGTCTTGATCCCGCAGCCCCATGCCCACAGCATGAAGCCTGTTGAGTCCTACCCTGGCCCCAAAACTGACGGCCCTAAGGGTCGTAGAAAACCCTTCGAACTCTCCCAAGCGCTTCCCAAAATCACCCCAAACCCTAAACCCTAAACCCTAAACCCTGAACCCTACACCCTAAACCCTAAAACCCTAGAACCTAAACCCAAAACTGCCTCAGAGTCGCCACTGCCAGGCTCGGCGGCATACAGTTACCGCACTGGTGCGGGTGACCTGCGTTGCTTGTTGGTCCAGGTACTGGGCTCGGGCACAAGGATGTGACCTTGCAGCCCATAAAGTATCCCCTACTAAACCCTAAACCCTAAACCCTAAACCCTAAACCCTAAACCCTAAACCCCAAACACCGTTGCCATCCTAAAGGCCGGAGGGGCTGAGGTTTGGGGCTTCTTTTCGAGCACACCCCTGGACCCTGGAGAGTTCATCCATGTCAGAGCTGGGTTCAAAGAACCCCCCCACGCCGGAAGCATGAGCAAAATACTTTGGGATGTTCCCCCCATATACAGTCCCTACAAGTAATAGGGATTCTGGTATGCCCTGCTATAATCCTTCTTCAGGACTGTTAGTATAAGGGGCCTTATACAGTCCTTAATAGGGATTTTTGCTATCCCCTATGATAATCCCTCTGAAGGACTGCTAGTATAAAGGGGGAACATCCCAAGAAATACTGCCAGTCTCAGTCGGCGGCATGGTCCACCAAACCAAGGTTGCTGAAGGTCTCAAAGAGTGACAGGGCCTGGTGTGAAGGGCACGGCGGTTTAGGGTTGAGGGTGGAGGGTTTAGGGTTCAGGTTTAGGGCTTAGGGTGAGAGGATGATTGAAGTTTAAGGGCTTAGGATGTAGGGTTTCGGGTTTTAGGGTTTTAGGGTAGAGCGGCACCAGCGAACACCAAGCCTCAAAAGTTTTACAAACCCCCGAACTACAACAACCCTAAACCCTAAACCCTAAACCCTAAACCCTAAACCCTAAACCCTAAACCCTAAACCCTAAACCCTAAACCCTAAAACCCTAAACCCTAAAACCCTAAACCACCTTAAAACTCAACTCCACCGTTCCTGCGCCCACTGCAATGCACCGCAGCTGGCCACGGCCGACCCGCCGGCTGCAACATCCTCAGGGTTTAGGGTTTAGGGTTTAGGGTTTGGGGTTTAGGGTTTAGGGTTTAGGGTTTAGGGTTTCGGGTTTCGGGTTTAGGGTTTAGGATCAGAAGAGCTGGGGCTCAGAACGTATGAGAGGTTGGTGATTACCAGGATGGGCTAGTAGGCCTTAAAATCCTCATAATGAACCCTATCAAGGGCCTTCTTAACGGGTTAGAGGGTATAGTAGCCCATCCTGCCCATCCTGGTAAGGCTCCTTTTCCGTAGTGGCGAAGATCCATGCTCGAGCGTCTTGTTTTTCAGCTGTTTCAATTCTGTTCCTGCGCTTCGAGATCCCCTTTTCCAACATGGAGGTACTATGGAGGTGCACCGACACGTCGCATCTCAGCTAGGCCTAATTTCTACTATTTTCAATATCGTGAATGCTGCTGCTGCTCCTCCTCCTCCTGCTCCTCCTGCTCCTCCTGCTCCTCCTGCTCCTCCTGCTCCTCCTGCTCCTGCTGCTCCTGCTGCTCCTGCTGCTCCTACTACTACTCGTACTACTACTACTACTACTACTACTACTACTACTACTACTACTACTACTGCTACTACTGCTACTGCTACTGCTACTGCTACTGCTACTGCTACTGCTACTGCTACTACTACTACTACTACTACTACTACTACTACTACTACTACTACTACTACTACTACTACTACTACTACTACTACTACTACTACTACTACTACTACTACTACTACTACTACTACTACTACTACTACTACTACTACTACTACTACTACTACTACTACTACTACTACTACTACTACTACTACTACTACTACTACTACTACTACTACTACTACTACTACTACTACTACTACTACTACTACTACTACTACTACTACTACTACTACTACTACTACTACTACTACTACTACTACTACTACTACTACTACTACTACTACTACTGCTACTGCTACTGCTTACTGCTACTGCTACTGCTACTGCTACTGCTACTGCTACTGCTACTGCTACTGCTACTGCTACTGCTACTGCTACTGCTACTGCTACTGCTACTGCTACTGCTACTGCTACTGCTACTGCTACTGCTACTGCTACTGCTACTACGCTACTCCTACTTCCACTCCTACTACTACTACTACTACTACTACTACTACTACTACTGCTACTACTACTGACTACTACTACTGCTACTACTACTGACTACTACTGCTGACTACTACTACTGACTACTACTACGCCACTACGCCTACTACGACCAGTATGATGACGACGACGACAACGACGACAACGGCGACGACGACGGCGACGGCAACGCGACGGCGACGGCGACGGCGACGACGGCGACGACGAGTACGAGTACTACTACATTGCAGCCACTGCCACTCCACTACTACCGTCCAACTAGTACAGAATCCCATGCCAAGGAGCCCAGCCGCCGGCGGACTGGGCCTTGTAGAGCAACCACATGGCCTGCGGGATTCAGGGTTTTAAGTCTTAGAGTTGCAGCCCTTCACTTGTCTTCTCAAGGTAGATGCCTCGCCAAGGTACGGCAGGGTTTAAGGTTTGGTGCACCCGCACCCGGAGAGCCCAATACCCCTTAACTAAGGAATATACCTTATTAATCCATATTAAGCATCCCTACATAAATTAAGCATATATTCCCTAACTAAGGGATATTGGGCTCTTTGGGACCCGAACCCGGAAAGCCACAGCCCTGCACCAAAACGACGCCTGGTCCCATCGATTGGCCCGCTCACACGAGGCCAGTGATGCTCCCAGCGTCGCGAGGCTGGTTCCTGGCCAAAAGGCCCATACCAACAGAAACACCTCCCCAAATAGACCCTAATAAACCCTAAACCCTAAACCTTAAACCCTAAATCCGCATGGTAGGTAGGCATTGTAGAGCAGCAGCGGACCTAAACCCTAAACCCTAAACGACCAGGGGAGACCGTGACACCGTGACACCCCACCCGGCCCTGCGCCCTCATGATAGGAGAGACCTTGGTTTTAGTTACCATTGTTTGCACCTTAAGCCTTCAAACCCGAAGCCCTGAACATTCCTGAACTCTGAGTCCTCTGGGCTCTACCACCTCAACCTCCCCAACCCTAAACCCTAAACCCTAAACCCTAAACCCTAAACCCTAAACCCTAAACCCTAAACCCTAAACCCTAAACCCTAAACGAGGTTCACGTGCCTCCCTCCTCTGCTTCCTCGCCGCGGCGCGCGAGGTCCATGGCCACGCTCCAAAGACTCCCTCGCAAGCCTCGGCCAGCTGAGCGTCAGGGAGCTTCGGATGCTTTAAAAAAGTGGTTTAGGGTTTAGGGTTTAGGGTTTAGGGTTAGGGTTCAGGGTTCAGGGTTCAGGGTTCAGGGTTCAGGGTTCAGGGTTCAGGAAGGTTAGGGGCTTACGGTTTTACTTATTTATTTCATTTATTATTTTGTTATTTTATTTCTATTTCTATTTTATTTTTTTTTTTTTGGGGGGGGGGGGTGTTATTAGAGTATATTTTCTAGAGCGACCATAAGGGAACACTATTAGTAAATGTCGCGACCCCTATATATTAGGGCCTCACGTCTTGCAGAGTCTGGACGGGTTTTGAGAGGTGGCTCAGTGTCAGTCCTTGCAAGCCCCTGGCCTTCCTGAACTCCGTTTGGTTTAGGGTTTAGGGTTTAGGGTTTAGGGTTTAGGGTTTAGGGTTTAGGGTTTAGGGTTTAGGGTTTAGGGTTTAGGGTTTAGGGTTTAGGGTTTAGGGTTTAGGGTTTAGGGACGACAACAAAGCTCCTCGGTTCTCGTCGACACTCTCTTCAGGCGAATCTGGGGACCCTGCAGGCGGTCGCCGTGGAGTTGAAGGTGACGCTCGTGGCCGGCAAGCTGCCGAAGGGGGCACATCGTTGTAGGGGCTTCCGCGTCGACAGTTGCTTAAACAAAACAAAGAAGCCGTGCTTCTCTTTGTCTGGTATGTACGGTCTTCAGCCCGCAAGCAAAGAGTTCTTAAACTGCTGAAGCGCCTTCCTCTACTCTGAACCAAACGAACGCCGAAACCGAACAGACCTGCTTCTAAATGGCCTGCTTGTTGGAGCTGTCTTGCAGGCCCCTAAACCCTAAACCCAAAACCCTGCTGGCAGCATTGCCCTTCTTACAGACAGGGTTTGTCGAGGCCACATGGCATCATAGCCACTGAGCATCCAGCTTCTTGGCTGCACTTAGCAGGGTAGCTGTAAATTTCTAGGCTGCCCAGTAACCAAGGCTTAAAAAGGGTGCCCTTTTTTGCTTAAAGGGGTTCATAAGGGAACCTAGACCCCCCCAAAAAGGGAATAAGGGTGCTACTGGGCATCCTAGATTTAATGTTTAGCTGCCTTATTAAGAAACCCAATAAACCCGAAAAGGCTAAGGATCTAAGGTTACAGTAAAGCGCCAAAGAGTCGACACGCCCCCGAGGGCCAGGGGCAAGCAGACCGCCTGCAGCCTGCATTGAATCCCTGCTCCAGAAGCAAGCGCAACAATTTGGGAGTGCGGGGTTTAGCCGAGAGAGGCCCTGTGACATTCCGAAACTCTGAGCCGCACTTGCAAGTGCCCTATCCTAAACCCGAACCCTTATGGACCCAACAAACCCCCAAAATCTAGGTGATTACAGTAATTATATTTTCTAAAAGCTGCCAGAGGGGAAGACTTCTAGCAATTCTTCCGAGCCCCTGTATCAAACCCCAACCCCCCCCCCCCCCCCATCCCTGCACCACGTGGCCTGCGGGCCTCCACTTCGGCGAACAGCGCCAGAGCACCGGGCCACGCAGCAGCTCGGGTGCCTCGAAGGTCAGGGGGGGTTAGGATTTGGGGTTAGGCTTGAGGTTTAGGCTTGAGGGGTTTAGGGTTTGGGGTTTGGGGTTTAGGGTTTAGGAGTTTGGGTTTAGGGGTGGGTTTGGCTGGCTCAGTGGTCGAGGAGAAGTAGCTAAACCCTCGGGCCACACATTCGAGCGTTTCGGGTCTATGGGCATCTGGGGTAAGGACTTCAGGTTCAGGGCCTTGGGCTTCGGGCAGGAGGATATCCCAAATCCAAATCTGACTCCCAAATCCGAAGGTGTCGAACTCTGCCCTTGTTCCCAAGCTCCAACCCCAAAAAATCGAGCACGGACTATCAGGAGTCTCCCTCGAACTCTATTTTAGGATTGAGGCTGGATCAGCATCTAGGGTCACGGTATGGACCGGAACACTAGATTCTAATAGCTTTTGGTGACCCTGTCTGGGAGCTTCGGAACTTTCCGCGTCCAGGCGGTTAGGATTCAGAGCTATCAGGCACGGCATCATCGTAGTTGCTTAGTATTTCTTGGGTGGTGTTGGTGATCCCTAAGCCCTAAACCCTAAACCCTACCTTTGAGGATGGCTGCATCTCAGGCCCTAAATCCTAAGCCCTATAAGTTTAGGGTTTAGGGTTGAGGGTTTAGGGTTTAGGGTATAAGGAGTTAGGTTTAGAGAATCTTCAGGCAGCTTAGACTGTAGGAACGCTAGGGCGCCCCAACTCCACACCCTTACCTTGCAGAGGCCTCAGGTCTATGTGCATGCTCTCCATGAACCAAGGAAGTCTCCATCACAAAGCTGTGATAAAGGAAAAGGCGAATCGTTCATGTAAGGTTTCGGAGGCGAGATAGAAGCCCTGAGCACGCGGCAGGCGTTGATGGACACGTTGAACGCCACAATGTCAGGCTCCTTCTTGAGACAGTTTGTTCTGAAGAATGTCTAGGCTGCCCAGCAACCTAGGAATAAAAGGGTGACCATTTTGCTAAAAAGGGGTTTATAAGGGAACCTAACCCCCCCCCCCCCCCCCCCCAAAAAAAAAAAAAAAGGAATAAGGGCAAGAGCAGCCTAGGAATAGAAAGGCTGCCCTTTTTTGGTTGAAAAGGGGCTTTTATGGGACCCTAGGAAGAAAGGAATAAGGGCCTCCTCCGGGTAGCCCAAAAACCCCGAACCCGAAACCCTAAAAAAAAGACACTAAACCCTAAACAAAGTGAATATGGGCCTCCTGTGGGTGCGAGTTTATGGGCCTAGAAGCCGAAAGCAGGAAGTGGATGTTGTTCCATCGGCCTGGCCAGCCCTCAAGTCCAGGCCCTGAAGTCTCGGGCGGTTTAGGGTTTAGGGTTTCGGGTTTAGGATTTTAGGGTTTTAGGGACTTAGGGTTTAGGCTTCAAGGTTCAGGGTTTAGAGTTTAGGGTTTAGGGTTACCCAGACACTTACTCCTACAGCGCCTGGCAAAAAGCAGGTCCTTCGCGGCTGCGAGAGATGCGAGGGCCTGCGCACGCGCGAACGCGGCTAGAGCAACAGCGAAGCTTGGAAGACTGACAGCTGTAATGGTTCAGGGTTTAGGGAATAGGGTTTAGGGTTTAGCGTTTAGGGTTTAGGGGCCTTAATTAGTAGAATAGGGTTTTGGGGGTTCATTAAAGTATACTTATAAAGGGACCATAGGGAAAATCTTCTTAGTAAATCTTCCGACCCTTATATTACAGCCCATGGCCTGCTGATCCCAACACACCTAAGACTTCCCGAAGCCCGCGAGACCCCTAAAATCCGAAGCACTGGTTCGCAAAACACGCCACCGGAGCAAATCTACTTTTCGGAAGAAGGGAGCCTGCTTCAACAGAGGCTGTGCTCCTCTTTTTCAATTAAGCAAAAAAGTCACTCTAGTAACTCCCAAAACCTTGGCCTTCGCTAGTCCCTGAGCCCTAGAAAGCCTGAACCGCTAAAGCTGCGATGTCCAGCTTAAGCCAGAAGCCGTCAAAAGCCTCGCACTAGCTCGGCATGGCATGGACGCCTCGCGCCACCGCGCGGCCGCCGCGAAAGCATTGAGAAGGGCTCCTGTGGGATGATACCCTAAACCCTAAACCCTAAACCCTAAACCCTAAACTGTGGCCCTGGCCCCCCCCCCCCCCCGCCCTGAGTAACTTGCTTCGAAGGAGATGTAGAAGACCCCGTCGTTTGGGATTGGGGCTCCATAGCCAAGATCGGAGTCTTGAAGAATCTAGGAGGGCTTCGCCCTTCATGCGCTCTTCTTCTCTCTTGGGATATAGCTGACGAGGGAAGTAACAAAAATTGTGGAGAGGTGTTACGACGCGGGGCCCACGGTTCACTGGTATGCCCCAAGGGCTCCGAAGCAAGCCGCATTTGCCACCGCGGAGGTCGTGTAGAGATGTAAGGCCTGGCCACAAGCTGTCAGGCAGCTGGGTTCAGGGTTTAGGGTTTAGGGTTTAGGGTTTGGGGTTTGGGGTTTAGGGTTTAGGGTTTAGGGCCGGAAGGCTTCAGCTGGAGGTGACGGCTGGCGCGGGTGAAAGGTTGAGCTGCTGGCGCAGCAGAACGCTTGCAGGTCTCGAGTTTACGGGGCTAGGGCTTAAGGGACTTGTCTTGTGTTACTTGACAAACTCTGTCGAACTCATTGCTTGCACTTGGAACCCCAGATTTCACGTCATCCGGCACTCACCGACTGCCTGTCCTAAGAGTGATGAACTCCGGGCTGAACCACCCCTTCTGAAACCCTTCAACCCCAAACTACTAAACCCTAAAACCGAAACCCTAAACCCTAAACCCTAAACCCTGAACCCTGAACCCTAAACCCTAAACCCTCACTATTTCTCAGCCCCTGCGTCCAGACACCTGCGCCCACTGCGCCCCTTTGGCGCAAGCAGTGAGACCAGTACCAAGAGCAGGCGCATCCATGACCAGACCTTAAGGTTTTGAACTTGGGGGATAGCGTTTAGGGTTTAGGGTTTAGGGTTTAGGGTTTAGGGTAAAGTTTAGGGTTTAGGGTTAAGGGTTGTCATCCTTGTCAAGCTTCGGCTTCTCGAGGCGTTAAGGCATCCCGTGTTCAGGGGAGAGCTGGACACATTTAGGGTTTAGGGTTTAGGGTTTCGGGGCTTTGCGGTCATTGTGGTCTCATAATGTACTTTCTTCTCTATAGAAATATGCAAACATACATTTTGATTGGGATGTTCCCCCTTATGCTAAACAGTCCTTAATCGGGATTATAGCCGTACTAGAACCCCTATTCAGGACATTTAGTATAGGGGGAACATCCCAAGCTATAGAGTTTCTAGGGCGCCCAGAACTTCTAAACCAAGTGCCCCTCGAGACGAAGCAGCCAAACCCTCCAAAGGTTTAGGGTTTAGGGTTTAGGCTTTACACAACACTGAAGCCCAAGCAGCTGTGGGCTTCAGTTGTTGGCCTCTTTCTGACCGATGCCCAGAACCATTTAGGGCTTTTAGGGTTTAGGGTTTAGGGCTTAGGGCATACACGATGACGCCCTGGAGCCCGAAGACCGTACATCTCAGAGCCATGACATCTGAACCTGAAACCTGCAAACCCTCAACCCTAAACCCTAAACCCGAAACCCTAAACCCTCCACGACTCAACCCCGGCCTCATGAGCTGAAAGACATAAACTCGGAAATCTTGGGCCAGACAACCCTAGCCCTTGAACACTAGAATCCAGCAACCTTGAAGCACCAAACCCCGAAAAACCACCATATCCTACAACCCCGCAAGCCTGCAAGACCCAAAGCCTGAACCGCTAAACCCTAAACCCTAAACCCTAAACCCTAAACCCTAAACCCTGAACCCCAAAATCCACCAAAGTTGTGGGCCGCTGCCTCCTTCGCCAAAAGCGGCTCCAAAGCGACGGAGTGCAAGGGACCTCCAGCTGTGGTTTAGGGTTTAGGGTTTAGGGTTTAGGGCTCCAGGGCTTTTACAGGGGTAGGGTTCCGGGGTTCACAGCTCAGGAGCTCACCTGGGAGCACATTAGGGTGTGGACTGCGAAGTCTAGGGCGGAGGGGACTTGTTCTTTAGGGTTTAGGGTTTAGGGTTTAGGGTTCGGCGTGCAGGAATTCTAGGATGGAGGGAATCCCTGATTCCTAAAGCGTGCGAAACACCGAAAATCCAGGGGCATCGCCAACAGATCTGGGAATAAAGGTCTCGAGTTTAGGCCGGCCCTCAGCCCTAAGTTTAGGGCTCAGGGTTTAGGGTTTAGGGTTTAGGGTTTAGGGTTTAGGGTTTAGGGTTTAGGGTTTAGGGTTTAGGGTTTAGGCTGAACTCTTCGTCCGCCGGCCACTGGCTGCGGCGCGTGAGCGCACTGATGGAGGCCGTCTGCCTCGCAGCTTCGCACATGTCCTTTAGGGTTTAGGGTTTAGGGTTTAGGGTTTAGGGTTTAGGGTTTAGGGTTTAGGGTAACCAATACTAATTTGCTTAAGAACTAAGAACCCCCCCGAAAGAAAAGCACAAACTAGAAACCAAAATTTTCTTCCCTGTAAGAGCAATACAGGAATTATTCTCATTGATATTTTGGGGGCTTCCTCAGCGAACCGTAGTGACTATTATGTATATATATATATATACAATTCCTTGCAAGGGCAATATAGGGGTTATTATCTAAAAATTGTGGGGCTTCTTAAGCAAAAAGGATGGCCCTTAAAGGCCCCCTTAAAATATTCCCAAATATGAGACTCTTATAAACCCACTAAGGGAAAATGTAAAAATGTCCCAAGACCCTACCGCAGCCTAAACCCTAAACCCTAAACCCCAAACCCTAAATTGCTTGGGGCTTCTTAAGCAAATAGTAGTTCAGCGCCACTTGGCATCTTCTGCAACCAAAGGTGCTGGATCACAAGCTTCTTCGCGTTTTGCAAGGGCGGCCTGCATAAGCTCAGGGCTTAGGGTTTACAGGGTTTAGGGTTTAAGGGTTTAAGGGTTTTAGGGTTTAAGGGTTTGAGGGTTTAAGGCTTTGAGGGTTTATGGGTTAAGGGTTTTGGGTTTAGGGGTTGAGGTTTAGAACTTCTCAGTTTTCAACTGCTAGGGTGTCGAGGCAGGCAAACTCCAGAACAATGCGGCTCTGGGCTTGTCGGTTCGAGGTTTAAGGTTCACGGGCCCGGCAAGACGACAACACAAACAGCAAAGAAGGCAGCGAGGGGTTGAGGGTTTAGGGTTTAGGGAGATCGGGGTACTGGCAGTCAGACGGCATCTTCTACCCTGCAAGAGTCTCTGGGAGGAGCAGTACCCCGGACCTAACTTAACATCCTAGCCTCAGAAGGTTTTTTTTTAAATTCAGACTGATATCAGCTTTGCACTCCAGAACCCCACGATAATGCATCCGTCATCTCTTTGATCAACGTTCTCAGGTATTCTGATCACAAGCTCGCCGTACATGCAAACCCCCAAAACTCAAAGCCTGAAGCATTCTGAAGCATAACTTGATAGCCCACTAACCACCCTTTTGGGGTTGGTTGCTTGATTAGGGAACCTTGAACCAAAAACAGGGAAAGGGGCACCACCGGGCTACCAAGAGAATATGAAGCATTCGGAAGGCATCTGGCACCCTAGACCCTAGACCCTAAACCCTAAACCGCGGTGCATCGAAGCCGGAGCCCAGCCTGGTGCCTCCCATCTCGGGACATCTCAGCGAATTCGCCGGTCCCAGAGGATGCGAAGGGAGCTACGAGATCGGCTAGGGTTTAGGGTTTAGGGTTTAGGGTTTAGGGTTTAGGGTTTAGGGTTTAGGGTTTAGTAGGGTTTAGTAGGGTTTAGTAGGGTTTAGTAGGGTTTAGTAGGGTTTAGTAGGGTTTAGTAGGGTTTAGTAGGGTTTAGTAGGGTTTAGTAGGGTTTAGTAGGGTTTAGTAGGGTTTAGTAGGGTTTAGTAGGGTTTAGTAGGGTTTAGTAGGGTTTAGTAGGGTTGAGTAGGCTTTAGCAGGGTTTAGAGGTTAGTAGGGTTTAGTAGGGTTTAGTAGGGTTTAGTAGGGTTTAGTCGAGTTTAGTAGGGTTTAGTCGAGGTTAGTCGGGTTTAGTAGGGTTTAGTAGGGTTTAGTAGGGTTCAGGGTTTAGGGTTTAGTGGTTAGGGTTTAGGGTTTAGGGTTTAGGGTTTAGGGTTTAGGGTTTAGGATTCAGGGTTTAGGGTTTGGGTGTAAGGTTTAGGGCTTAAGGTTTGAGACGGGATTTGGGTCTAGGAACTTTAGGAATTGGGGGGGTGGTTGATGGTTTGGATTCGTGAGCTTTAAACCACAAGGGTCGGCGACGTTGGCTTTAGGGGTTCGATGGGGTTTAGGCTTCTAGGGAGTAGGGTTTAGGGTTTAGGGTTTTGGGTTCAGGCCCACACCCTAAACCCTAAACAAACCATGAGGGTTGGATCCCCGGTTAAGCTCGGCCCACGGCTATAGGCGGAGGCGGGGGCGGGGGGGGGGGGTCTGTGGAAACGAGGGGTTTCGGGCCAGCTTGCTGCTGGATTTGGATGCAGCGTCTAACCTTGAATCGCTGGGTCCGAGTTTAGAAACCCTACTTTGGAGTAGACCCTGGAAAAAAGGTATACACTTCTGGGTAGAAGTAGCTATAGTAGGAACCCAGAACCCCAAAAACATGTTAAAGCAGAGTACTCCAACACCCAGGAAATGATGTTGTGTGTTGGTGGTTCCCAGGAGGTCAGGATCGCAATATCCACAAGCTGTCCGGGCCAGAACGCTTCAACCGGGCCAAGTACCTGTGGCCTGGTCTCACCAGCTTGTTTAGGGTTTAGGGGTTTAGCTGCACCATTGTTGGGGTACCATTAGAAATATCTATTTTGTTCCTTATTGGGTTTACGTATTCATAAAAATGCGACATGATTTCAACACAATGACCCAGTTAGGGAGTTGTTAGGGCAGCTGGGAGCAGGGGGGGGGGGGGGGGGGAGGAGTTTGGGCGTTTGCACAGCCCCGAAACCCAACACAACAAACCTGCTGAGTGCACCCTGGTGGGGTCCCAGCTCGGTATCCTCCGTCTAACCGGAACTTTTTGGCGGGGTGTAGCAGTTCAAAACTCCAACGACTAGCGCCCATGAGCCTGGGGACTAAGGTTGTGAGTTTCGGGGGGGTTTACATATTCAGGCCTGCTGAGCATCGAACCATGCCCTTAGAGACCAGAGGACCAGGTGACCTGGAGGTTGTTTAAAGAGGAGCCGGGAACTGGGACAAGCCACCGGTGCCTGAGATCCCTTAAGATGCCCACGGTTTAGGGTTTAGGGTTTAGGGTTTAGGGTTTAGGGTTTAGGGCGCAAGCTTGTGCATGATAGAAGCACGAGCACCCTAAGTTCTCTCCTGGCTCGGAGCGGACTTCGGGTCAGGGCTTCATTAGGGTTCAGGGTTTAGGGGTTTAGGGTTTTAGGGTTGTAGGGTTTAGGGTTTTAGGGTTTTAGGGTTTAGGGGAACCCATTTTTTATGCCACTGCTCCCTGAAGTCTGATGCGCCCACACTCACTTGCTCATGCGCTGGGTTCGGTCCTGGCAGATGCGCGCTTAACAGAGTTGACACGTCTTGAATTGAAGCTGTTCGATTCTGGAGGTCCGTCCGAAATCTGAGACCTCGATGCCAGCAACCTGAGATTAGGATTGGGATGATCCCCCCTTATACTAGCAGTCCTTCATTGGGAGTATAATAGGGGTACTATAATCCCTATTAAGGAGCTGTTAGTTTTTGGGGGAACATCTCGAGATTAGGATTCTGTCGGCTTTCAGGTTGAGCCCCCCCGAAACCCTAAACCCTAAACTCTAAACCCCAAACCCTAAACCGCGGTCCTCCACAATGCTGAGCCTTGGCTGTGCTTGAGGCTCTTCAGCCGAGCACTCGGCTAGGATGGCCCTTGAGGCCCTCTTAAAAAAATGGGGGCTCGGGTTTAGGGTTTAGGGTTTAGGGTTTAGGATGCCTGAATATGATCCTCTTAAACCCAATAAGGGAAATATGAAATGTCCCAAAAGCCTACCTAGTCTGCAAGACACGCACTTCCTTCGTCTCTTAAGCCCTTTCAAAGAGTTCTCAAGATCACCCGAGGAGCTTCACGCCATTGCCCTTGGGCAAGGAGATCCACGGCTTGTTCCCCTGCACGGGATGGTTTCTAGGGATTCTGGGCTGTGGGGCTGTACGGGGACCCGCGACTACCCGACAAGCCTTAAAAGCCTTGAATGGCCCCAAACCTCACACAAAGTCCCACTGGGGGCCCACCGAAACATTTTTAGGGCATTTTCCTGGGCATCCGCCACTGCAATCGATCAGAATAAGCTTTGCCCTATCCAGGATGGAAATCCTCCAAAAGAATCGAAATGCGCCTCGTAACATCGGGGAGCTGTTCAAAACTCCATCGCTGGCCGTTGCATGCATAGTACGTACGTGCGGGTGGCTCCTGACCCACAAGTCTACTATTTGCTGAAGAGCCCCCGAAAAATAGTAAAACAAATAATCTCTATATTACCCTTATAAGGAAGAATATTTTGTGTTTTTTGGGGGGTTCTTAAGCAATTGGTAGCACTTTTCGCAACCTCGCGCTACCAGGCGATCAGGAAAATGTGACAGCCGCCTTCCCGATCACAAAGACGTTCTCCAGCCGAGTGTTGAACTCGTGGCCGAGGGAATCCTGCCATTGCTGGGAAAGGGGTCTTGGGATTTCGCAATCGGGCGTTCACTGCTGGGACCTGCCCCGAAAACTTAAACCAACATGCCTTGCACTTACATTGCCCTGAGCTGAACCTGAGTGCTGTAGATTCGCAAGGCCCTGTGCCTCAACCTTCTAAAATCAGACCTAAACCCTAAACCCTAAACCCTAACCCCTAAACCCTAAACCCTAAACCCTAACCCCTAACCCCTAACCCCTAACCCCTAAACCCTAAACCCTAAACCCTAAACCCTAAACCCTCCCAGGTCCTTGATGTGAATGATCTCGAAGGAGCCAGGATGCCTCTCGCGCTGCGTGATGGTGCCCACGCGGCCAATGTTGTTTCCGGCGCCTGGGCTTGGAGGGTAGGGTTTAGGGTTTAGGGTTTAGGGTTTAGGGTTTAGGGTTTAGGGTTTAGGGTTTAGGGTTTAGGGTTTAGGGTTTAGGGTTTAGGGTTTAGGGTTTAGGGACAAGGGTTTAGGGTTTAGGGTTTAGTGTTTAGGGTTTAGGGTTTACGGGGTGTGTGGTTCGGAGCTTCGGTCCCCTACAGCTTTTAGTGGTTTGGGGGCTTTCTAAGGTCAAGACAACCTCGAACCCTGCACCCTAAACCCTAAACCCTAAACCCTAAACCCTAAACCCTAAACCCTAAACCCTGAACCCTAAATCCTGAACTCCACAACCTTTGAGCCTTCATCGCATGAGCCCCCGCCATCTTAACCGTAAAACGTCATTTATGAGCTCCAGGGCCTTCTCCTCCCTAAGCCCTAAGTTCACCACGCTTCTGGGTGTTGAGGGTTTAGGGTCCCTAAGCCCTAAACCCTAAACCCTAAACCCTAACCCTAAACCCCACGGTTATAGGGTTTCGGGTATACGGCCTGGGGTTCAGGACCGAGGTGCTGCACATCACCGTGTTTCCGACCTCGAACTTCACGTGGTCCAAGATCTTCCTAGGATTTTGCTTTGGTATTCGGGGGGGAGGGTTTCAGGGTTTAGGGCTTAGGGTTTAGGGTTTAGGGTATAGGGTATTGCCGGCCTTGCGTGGCTCAGCGCTTTGGGGTTTGAGGGCTTGAGGCGCTGAACTGAAGCCTCAACCCTGGCACTTGGACATGCTCAGCGGCAAAATATCGGAGGGAAGGGCGTGCGGAGGGGCTCATGGGGTGCATCCAAGGAGGACAAAGGGTTCAGGGTTTCAGGCGCTCAAAGTTCATAGGTGACTTGCTGTGATTTTTGGGGTTTTGGGGTTCATGCGTGAGGGCTCATGTTAAGGAGTTCAGTGAACCATACACACTAGCTACTACCCCACTCCGCGAAACAGAGCAAGGCAACAGGATTCTGAAATTAGGGCTCGTAGATGTCTGGCGTCATCCATATAGTATGGTGATGAGGCCATGAACGCCCTAGAACCGAACGATTTGGGTAATAAGGATATAGTTTCATATCGCCTAAACCCTATAGTCGTGTCCCACGTGCGAGCGAGCAGCCCTGTGTCCAACTCCAGGCGGATGGTGTCATTCGACTGCAAACGGTTCGTGCAGTATCAAAGAACTTTGTTAAGGAGTATAAGCAGGGACCCCCAGAAGGGACCCTTAATCTTATTCCCATAACCCCTCTATACACCTTCTCTAATCCCCACATACCTAAGTAGCCCCGCAATAACCCCCAAATAAACCCTAAGGTCCCTTTTCAGAGTCCCTCCTTTAGTCCCCTGAACTTAGACATCCCAGCCCGAAGCCCTAACAACTATATTGGCTTAAGGACCCCCGCTCAAAAACAACAAAATCATCCGTATAAGGGCAATAAAAGGATTCATCTTCCTTATAAGGGCAATATAGGGATTCATCTTCCTTATAAGGGCAATATAGGGATTCATCTTCCTTATAAGGGCACTATAGGGATTCTTGTTTTTTCTTGTTTGGCGGGTTCTTCGGCAAAAAGTAGCTAACGACTTCGTGGGCTGCCGCTTTGGGCCTTTTGGGCATAGTCAGCCATGCCCCGACAACCCTCCTGTTGATCTTCTTCCCCAAGGCCTGCCCATGAGCCAAACATGCAAAACTGGGTTGGCCTTTCAACCCTCTCGAAATTGTTTATATGTAGGGCCCCTTGTAAACCCAAATAAGGAAAATTAAAAATGTCCCAAAAACCCAACCTAGAAACCATGAAGGCTTACAGGGTTCAGGGGTTCAGGAAACGAGTGATTTTTCAACATGTTCGGGACGCCTTGATGCTTGGGATTCGAGCAACTTTAGATCTCTGGAGGCAACCCTAGACCGTCTCAAGCCCGCCGAGAGAATTCAGGGTTTAGGGTTGGGGGTTTAGGGTTTAGGGCTGCAAATCTTGGAACTCAAGGTCGGTGTTTGGATGGATTTGGGCCGGCCAGGGATGGTTTAGGGGTTGGCTTGTGTTGTCACAAGAGACGCCTTTCCTGCCCGAATGGCTCCGAACTTGAAAGGTTATCAGGGTTTAGGATTTCTGCGCTTTGCCTATAAGACTCCAGTTGGCTTCAGGGTGCCGCCGCCTTGATGTCAGGATCCGGATAGCGGATGGTTCGGCCATCGTGAGTCCTTGGGGGTGTTCAATTTGAGTCGCACTGATCACCTGTGCCGACCAAACCTGAGCCCTAGGCACACCCAAAGAGCCCAATATCCCTTGATTAAGGAATATTGCTTAATTTATATAGGGATCCTTAGTATGGTTTAAGGTGTATTCCTTAATTAAGGGGTATTGGGCTCTTTCGGCAGTGCCCCCCCCCCCCCCCAAGACATGCAGCCGCGCATCTGCGCGTAGGGAACGCCCTTCGGGCCGCGCGTGACGCGCTTCACCCGGCAGAGCTTGTACTGCGCCTGCATGCGTGCGGGCCCTTCAATCCTACATCATCTTAGGGTTCTTGGGATGTTCCCCCCCTATACTTTCGCATAAGGGGGAACATCCCAAGTTATAGGGCACGGCGCTTTGTTGTGAGAGCCGTGCTGGGGAGGGATGTTCGGATTCGTTGGGGGAAGGGGGCCTTTGCCGCGATGCCGATCTCCTTTCCTACCGAAGATCACAACTACAAAGGTCCCCGAACCCTAGAGTTTAGGGTTTAGGGTTTAGGGTTATGACCTCTCAACAGTCTTGAAAACCTCATCCGGGATTGCCAAACATGTTGCAACGAAAAAAGAACTGAGCCTTAAGCCCAGAAAATATACCCAAACTCCCAAGCCGCGCCTCCTCCTTGGCCACCTTGTGAAGGACAAACCTGGCTCCGGCTCCCATGTTTTTCTAGACCCGGGAGTAACCTAGGAATAAAAAGGGTGCCCTTTTTTGGTTTTAAAGGGGATTATGAGGGAACCCCAACCCTAAAGAAAGGAAAACAAGGGCCTACTCCCGGTCCGAGTTTTGTCCGCCCGACCAGCGGGAGGGTGGTTAGATCTTCAGAAGCGGTTAAAGGTCATGTGCGTCACATCCAGGTTCACCAAGTACGGTCCAGGCTCTGACGCTGTTCTACTACTTGCTTCAGAAGCCCCCCCAAAAAAACCAGATTCTCCCTTATAAGGATATGGGGATTCTTATTTCTTCTTTTTTGGGGGTTCTTTAGTTATTCAGCACATGGTAGTGCTGATTTTTCAGTGAGGGCCCCTGGCCTCCCCTTGGTGTTGTAGAGGAGCCGGAAGTTCTCCTTGGTCTTGTCAATCTGTACCTCGCAAGCAGATCAGCCTGGAAATCGAGGTTTAGTGTTTAGGGTTTGGGGGTTTGGGGTTTAGGGTTTGGGGTTTAGGGTTTAGGGTTATAGGTTATAGGGTTTAGCGTTTAGGATTTAGGGTTCAGGGTGGAAATCGACTAAAGTAGCCTAAAATCCGGAACATCTAAACCCATACAGCCTGATATAGCCCACACAGCGACTAACCGTAAACCACGCGAAACGACGGTCGAGGGGCCGAGAAGGAATACTTTCTTCCGTGGGGGATCCGCAGATTCTCTCCACATGAGGCACGCTGAGGCTTGGAGGTTGGGTTTGGCAGGTTCAAGGTGGTGAATGTCAAAAGCTTTGGAGACTCTTTGTGCGCTCTTCTGGAATTTCTTTTGAAATCTCCTCGCATGACAGGAGCACGCGTAATAATTTTCCACTCTGGCTTGATACAGGTCCGACTGTAAACCAGTGGCAGCTTGCGGCATAAACCCACAACACCCCCTAAACCCTAAACCCTCAACCCTCAACTCTGCTTGAACCTAAACCCTAAGCCCTAAGCCCGAAACCCTAAACCCTAAACCCTAAACCCTAAATCCTAAACCCTAAACCCTGCAGGCGGGTTCAGTTGCAAGGGTGTGTTTTGGGTTTAGGAAGTGGTTACTGAGGCCCGGACGTCACCTGCCGCGAACGGAAATGCTGTTAAATGCTGTTATTTGCAGGTGTTTTCGATGCAGTGACTGTACACCTTCTTTTTAGCAACATGTTATGGATGTTACTCTTGATGACGGAACGCGCTAGGCGCGTTCCGTGACAGCCTGTTCCTGGTTTTTGCTTGTCTTCTGGGTGGGGCTTGGGGGGGGGGGGGGATAGGTGCCCCAATTCTTCTCTTTCATCTGGCTCCGCGTGCAAGTGCCATGTTCAGGTCTTCGTACTGCTCCTTAATGTTAGCTGGCAAGGTGCTGTACAATCCCATGGGGAAGGGCCAGTTCCAAAAGCACAACCGCTTCTGGTCTCGTCCCCGCTTCCAGAAGCCGCTGCATCGCAGCAATATGGCTCCCTTTGAGGGGCCGGAGCGCACGACATGGACTTGAAGGCTCCACTTTGTGTGGCGCGGACAGCCGCCCCATTTGAAGCGCCGCTGTCGATCTGCAACAGCAGGCACGCTATACTTTATCAAACCTCGCTCCTGCTGTAGCTGCTCTTCTACTTCTGGCGGTATCTCATTCATGTTTGAGGAGTCTGCCTCAACTTCGGGGCTGAAGTCTTCGATGAAATCATCACATTCACCAGAGTCTTCCACGCGGTCTTCGCATGGCACGCTAGGACCACTTGTGCTACTACTCGCTGCGCTACTCAGGAGCACATGTGGATTCCACGCAGCCTTCTTCTGAAGCTTCGTGATTCCGGAGGTCTGTGCGACGTGCCACCTCTTGTACTTCTTTGTCCATGGGCTGTCCAGAATGTTCTCTTGGCTTGGTGTCTCCTGTCAGGGATGACTCACATCATGCCATAACACGTCACCTGACAACAGGGCTGCAAGCAAGCCTGCAGCGCGTGGCTGAGAAAGTGTAGGTCATCTCGTGCTAAGTCTTCTTCGGCCTGGCAGACATGAGAGACATTCAAAAAACCTCTACTCCAACCTTGTCGGGGGGGGGGACACTACTCAGCAGCACGGATCAAACGCAGGTGCGTGTGCAGTGTTTTTGTTCCCCATGCTGAGCTCTTGCTCCACCCCATGCCTTTGCTCGCAGTAGACTGGACATCTCGTCAGCATCAGCTGCGTCAGGCTTCATCCCGAAAGGCCTGAGCAAGCAGTTCCCTGCGGCGCTTTGCGCTCGGGAAATGTGTTCTCAGCCACCAACTGTACAAGTACGCCCACAGGTGCGGGCAAAAAGTAGGCGTCTTGGCTTCCTTGCTGCTACCGTTCAAGCTCTTTGGGATGTATTGTTTGATGCCAGACCACCGCTGGTCTATCAAACCAGTGTTTACATTGATCGTGCCTCGGCCACTGATGCGCTGCTTCTTGGCAAACTGACCCTTGGAGTGGACAACGTACCGATGCTTGAGGCTATGCTCCTTGGCAAGCCGCTCATACAGCTGGGCGCCGTCCGTCACAAGTAAGCTGGCGACCTTGCCGCTGTCGGTCTCTTGGCTGACGAGATGCTCTAAGCCTCTGCAGGACAAGACGTCAGCTCTGCTTTCTACAGGGCACACAGCGTTGTGCGCCACTTGCTTCACAGGCATCATGTACACGACCATCCGCGGCGGCTGCTGGTTCTGCGGCCGCTCGACGAGCCCCCATAAGGCAACGAAGTTGTTGTGGCCCCGTCGTTTGTACAACTTGAGGGCCGTCCCATCTGCTTCTACTACGCCGCTGAGCCGGACTTTCTGCATGAGCCGGTATCCCAGAAACGCCTCCTTCTGGAGGAGAAACTGAAAGAGGCTCCTGGACGAAGAGGAACGGCTGACACCTACGCGCTTGCAGATGTCCTGGAAATTCGGCACTGGTCGGTCTGTAAACTCTTTGATGAAGTCGACTATCTGCGGAAGGGGCATGCCGTACTTCATTTGTGGCAGGTGTGTGAAGCGGATACAGGAGATGGGATTGCCGCACTTTGTGCCGCGAAACCACATGGTGTTCATCTGCCTCCCACTCTTCTGCAGCCATTCTACGTGTTTCTGTCTCTCTGCTGTACTTCTCCGCTGCCTGGAATTCAGGGCCACACTGCACACGCACGTGTCGTTGCAATTGGGACAAGGGAAGCTCGCCATGCCACCCCGCATGCCACTTTTGACGAACCCGTGCAGCTTCAGCTCTGACCAAGCCTTTCCTATGGCATCAAACTGCAAAGCCGCCTGAACCAGCTTGTCATTCTTCGTCTTTCGCTTCTCTGTCCGTCTTTGCTCGTTCCAAGTCTTTCCAGTTCTGCGCTTCTCTTTCTTTCTCGCACTGGAAATGCCACGAGTCCCGCGGTGGACCTGCCTGACACGACGGTTCTCCGCTTTCTTTGCACTTTTGCGCGAGCCGTATCTCACCTGGATGCCGCACACAGCAAACGAACTCGCTCCTTGCTTCACGGCATCTGCCACTTTGTCGGCACTGTGCTTGCGCTGCACTGCCTTGAAAACTTTCTGTGCAAGTTTCGGGCACCCTCGCAAGTTATGCCCAGGGCAGTGACAGAACTGGCAGGTTTGGCTTTGCCATTTCCGCTTCGGCATGGTTCCTACACCACGGCTTCTCTGAACCCCAAAGGCTACATCGTTCTGGTGGCGTTTGCGGAGTTTGGCTTGGGGCTCTTGCACTAAACTGAACCCTTCACTGCAACAAACGTGCACCGCACACTCTGCCACTACTGCGCGCACCTACTTTACAGCTACTTCTCCGCGCTCGACCTGGCCTTTGCCGCGTCTTTCTTGCCGACATCGTCCATGTCGAGCTTTGCTGCTTCCTGCCAAGTCGTTTTGGACAGGTCGTTGCTTGCTTGTTGCTTCGGGTATAGGGTGCTCTTAACGGGAGGCGGGGGTTTAGGCTACAGCACGTTCCCAGTCGCCCAAAAACCCTCAAACCATAATGCCCTCATTCCTCAGCCAAACACTCCTGAACCCAAACCCTCCCTGTCTGCACGAACCCCAAACTCGCCTCTGTCGCCCTTGCACTGCACACATCTTCCATGTCCAGCTTTTCTGCTTCCTGCCAAGTCGTCTTCGAAAGGTCGTTGCTTTGTTGTTGCTTAGGGTGCTCTATGCCGGCATTGGGCTGCAGACATCCTCCAATCCTCCATGTCCACCTTTTCTGCGTCCTGCCCAGTCGTTCTTGGTTAAGAAACTTCTTGGCGGCTACGGGGGTTACGGGAGATGAAACCCTTTTCCAGACAGCTTGCCCTGTCGACTACATGTCTGCGTCCAGCAGGACGCACTGCACACGATGCTCCAAGACGACCTCTATGTCACGTGCGCAGCAAAGCACGTCAGACCACATCTCCTCGAGTTGCGTCGTGCATGTCACTATGCTGGACCATGCCTGCACTTTCTCTCGCAATGTGCGAAGGGTGTTTCTCGCCTCCCTAGCATGCGCAGGATCAGGCCCCATCAAGTACACCTCGGAATTTCCGGTCAAGCTGCCCTGGCATGTTCCTCGCGCATGCAGATGTGACTCCACAATGCGAATGTCTGACTTGCCGGACGTATCCTTGACCGCTGCCTCCAAAGACCATGCCAGTGAGACAAGCATGTCAATCTCATGCATGATGCTGCGCCGATCCAAGGTCACCATTCCGTGTATGTCAGACAAGCCCTCCAGCAAAGCTGGCACAACTTCTTCACAAAACCGTTCCTGCTCACGCGCAGATGGCAGCTGCTGTGACAAAGCGCACAGCATCGCACGCAGCATCTGTGACAGGCTTACGCCCGCCCGGCTGGACGACTGCGAGCTGCATTCCATGACCCCTGAAACGGAGACGATGCTCCGGCTACATTGAAACTGGCTAAGAACCTGCACGGCTGCAGTAGGTGTTGCTCCACTCGCAGCCCGTGTGTCTCTCATGTGCCTACGAGCCTAGCAGCCATGACAAGAAGCAACGGGCACACCAAGTAACAGGCACACCACGCCCACCTCATCTTCTGAAGCTTCAAGTTGCTGTGACTCCTCTTCGTATTCCTCACAGTCTCTTGCGTCTTGCGAAAACTCTTGACGTAATTTCAGGATAGGGAAAATGCAAACTACATAAAACATAAGTCCAGCCCAGCTGCCACGTCCGTGGCCAATGCGTCGAAGTCTAACTCCTCTGCGAAGATGTCCGTCACATTGCCGGGAGCCGTGGTCTGCTCTGCCATTTCTGGATCCACGCCAGATGTGACCCAATCCTCTGACGGCACTGAGCCGCGAGCTCGGGTCTGCCAGGCACGCACATGACTCGCCAGGTCATGTGGTAAAGGAGGCCATGTCGACAAAACACCAAAACGTCGCTCGATCAACATTTGATGCCGCCGTGCCATGTCTTGTACGTCTGGTGAGCGTGCTATCCGACTCCTCTCTGTTACCAAGCAAAAAGCAAGATCTCCTGCGCACTCGGCCAAAGAAACCCATGGTATCGCGCCAGACCGATCCTCATAAAACATAGCAAAAAGGGCCACATTCACGGACACAGACGGCGTGGAGACGAGCACGTCAAAGTGAGCCCGCAGGTCGTTGCCTGCGAACCGCTCCAAACGATGCAGAGCCGCAGGCAAGCGACTGCCGATGCATTGAAGCACGAGAACAATGCTCAGCAGCAAAGCCAACCAACGCAGGGACGACATGGCAGATTCAGCGCTGTCCCGCTACAATGCTTACATCATCATGACAAGACAGACTTCAGCCCTATCACGCTGTCATGCCAATATTTCTATCCTGACCACACAAGATGATGACATGAACAAAAAGCCACCCAAAACCTGATTCTCCTTCCAAAGCCGAAAAACACATACACTGTAAATAACGACACAACTGACACTTTGCACCACACTTGGAAGTGAACCCGCAGGGTAAACCCTTAAACCCTCAACCCTCAACCCTCCAACTCCAGAGGGGCACCATGTCCATGAAGCCGGCTGGGTAGAACATATCGGTGCGGACCTTGCCGTCGACCTGGGTTGGGTTTAGGGTTTAGTGTTTAGTGTTTAGTGTTTAGGGTTTAGGGTTTAGGGTTTAGGGTTTAGGGTTTAGGGTTTAGGGTTTAGGGTTTAGGGTTTACGGCCTACACGGTCCGCGGCAAGGAGCCGGCAACCCAAGCCCAATCCACTCCAATTTGATCCTACTTGCCACACCCCACGATCAGATTCTTTGACCCCCCTCAGGTCCTAAACTTCCTAAACTGCACATGGTTTCGGATTCTCGGGTCGAGAAGTGTCGGGATTGCCCTTGAGCATCTCACGTTCTTGACACCAGAAGTCTACAACCCAACATCTTACACGCTGAACCCTTTAAACCCTAAACCCTAAACCCTGAACCCTAAACCCTAATGCCCTAATTAAACCCTAAACCCTGAACCCTGAACCCTGAACCCTGAACCCTCCACCAAAGGCACCTTGATCAAGCGCTGCATGACAATCATCTTGACCTCACGGTAGGTCAGCGCATACCTGGGCATTTCTTGCTTCTTCGGTTCCAACTTCCGATGATTTAGGGTTTCGGCGCCGGGTCTGCTGAAGACTGACAAGAAGTCGAAGTAGAGTGTAGGGTTTAGGTTTATACAAGAAAAGGATCATGCTCAGGATCTGGGGCCCCAGCGGCTTTTGGTCTATGTTCTCTGGGGGTAGCTGCTGTTTCAGGGGACCTGAACTCATGAAGACACCCCACAACTCAAAAAGCAGGAGTCGTGGTTTCCCGGATTGTTGCTTCGAAACCTTCGGGGCCCATAACCCTGAAGCTAATTGCAAGCCTTCGGGTACCAGTTCATGTTTGAAGGAATCCAAGCGCAACAAAAGCCAGCCAAGCACCCCAGCCAGCCAGTCACCCACCCCAAAACCAAAAAAACACACACACACACACACACACACACACCCACGCACGCACGCACGCACGCACGCACGCACGCACTCACGCACGCACGGACGCACGCACGCACGCACGCACGCACACAGACACGCAGACATATGGAGGTTACGAAATCCCCCCCCCCCCCCCCCCCCCCCCCCCAATAAAGAAATCCAAATAGTAGGATCCCCATAGAATGAGGACCCCGAATAGGGTACCCCTAAGTTCGGAAACCCCCTAAACCCTAAACCCTAAACCCTAAACCCCATATCTTGAGCGAAGCCACTTTAGTCGCTGGCGCAGCATGACCTTGGTTGAGGGAGCGTAGGCTTTTAAGGTGGGTTTAGGGTTTAGGGTTTAGGGTTTAGGGTTTAGGGTTTAGTGTTTAGGGTTTAGGGTGGGAGGTGGGCGGGAGCGCATCTGCTGTGTGTGACAGGACTCTGGCATGAAGGCAGTCTAGGGTTGAGGGACCATGGGTTTAGGACTTAGGGATTTAGGGTTGAGGGTTTCGGGGTTGTCGAGTTTAGGGTTTAGCGGCGACAGCCGCTAAACACGACACATCCCATACCCAAGCAGTGCGCAGCGCAATCAAACCGTTAGCCCGCAGTAGCCGCCGCAAAGTCGATTGAAACCCCTAGACCACAAACCCGGCAGCTCATCTTGCCCCCACCCCGAAATCAGAGAGCAACCAGCTTCAACCCTGAAACACGCTGCAGCATGCTTGTTGGTTGAGAACTACAAAAAGTCCGGATGGTCGGATGCAGGCCGCCTCCGATTCTCATCGTCAGACTTTAGTGCTTGCTCTGTGGCGATGTCGCCTGAAACCCATAAAACGCCGACTTTCAACCCAGAGACTTCTGCCTGAAACTTTGAAGCTCTGCACCCTGAAGCACGGAGGGTTTAGGATTCAGAGCTTCAGAACTGATGATATTGGTATATGTGTGACATTTTTATCTTATTCTAGAAACACTTTAGCAAACCCAAGGAGCTCAAAGCAGCCGAGGCGCGATGAGAGGCATACGAGAAGCCGTAAACCCTAAACCCCTAACCCCTAAACCCTAAACCCTAAACCCTAAACCCTAAACCCTAAACCCTAAACCCTAAACCCTAAACCCTAAACCCAGCCGAGGCGCGATGAGAGGCATGCACTCGCGCAGCTTGTGTGGACCGGCCGAAGGCTTCGGAGCCCATCGGCCCCTGTTGCCAGGAGCTGTTTCGAGGCTTTAGAGTCAGGGTTTTGGGGTGAGTAGGGTTTAGGGTTTAGGGTTTAGGGTTTAGGGTTTAGGGTATAGGGTTTAGGGTTATTTCCATGGATGAGGACGTGCTTGGTGAGGGGCGGGGTGGGGTGGGGGGGTGGGGGCGGGCAGGTGGGGCTGGGGGCTTTGGGTATGTTCGGCAGAGCTCAGGGTGCTGCTGGCGTTGTGTGCTACATGGATGGCTGGGCAGGCTTGCAAATTCAATCTGCGCAACGCGCCAAGGCAGAAACACCCAACACCAAACCCTAAACCTTACAAGCCCATGGGCATCTGCAAATCCTAAGTCCTGACCACTCCTAAAGTCAATTCAATCAGAAGGTCCTGAAAAATGGCTGGATTCAGGGCTTTAAGCGTAGAAGCAATATACGGGAGCTAATAATGAGAATATACTATCTGAGGCTTACAGTTGAGCACACCTCTTAAATGAAGCCAGAACACCCCAAACCCTCGACTAAGGGACGCCCGCATCAAGCTTCTGGGCCTCAGCTTGTCGAGCATCCAGTGCTTGGGCGCATACATGCGCTTCAGGTGCTTGATGATACCGCGGGCCATGTTGACTAATCCTGGCCAAGAAGAGGGGTTTATAGGGGTCTAGCAGCTCAAGGTTTGGTTTCAATACCCCAAGCCCTCAGGATCCCAAGAGTCGCCAACTCTACACGCTATAAGGCCCTAAACTCCTTGAAATATCAGAACCCCGAAAAAAAAACACGGAGGAAATGGCTACAACCGCCTAGCCAGGTTTCGAGGCTGCTTGTGTGTCTTTACCGGCACCCTAACCTCGAGACCCATGGCCCATTGCAAATCCTTCAAACAAAGTGTCCTTGTGGCTAGCACTTACGAGAAAACAAACAACCAAGCTGTCTCTGGGGCTTGGGAATGAGTTAGGGTTTTTGTTCCGGCAGTTGCGGTCACTCTAAAGCCTGCTTCTTCCAAATTCCTGAACCCTTTGCCACATTCTCAGACCCTGCCGCCGCGAGCTCGAAAGCGCCCTGGATCCTGAAGCCTCCAATAGCCCTGAAAACTAAACTGACCCAAGCCCATATGGAGGTTTACGAAAATGAGGGAACCCCTCATATAGACCCCAAATAGTAGGATTCTCTTATCATAAGGACCCCAATAAGGTACCCCTAATCGCGTAAACCTCCATGTTGCACACAGTAGACCAGGGGCCCTTCATCACATCCTAAGCTCACAACAAGTGCTGGGATCCCCACTTGGTCTTCCACGAAGGCAAGGGAGCTCGTTGGCAGGGAGGGGTGATGAATCTCTAGCTCTTCCCTGTGAGACGCGCGCGCAGAGTGCGACGGTAAGGTTTGGGGCCTATAGGCCTCAGCATGACAGCGGCCCCTACTTCATCCTGCGGGGCATTTGGGGGCCCCACCAAAATTTTAATTTCTATGGGCCATTAAGGGTATATAGGGATTAGGACCCATAGAAATTCAAAATCTATTCTAAATCCACCCCAGCATCACCCATGCCGAGTTGAAACCCCGGTTTAGGGATTTAGGGTTTAGGGGTTTCCTTGCTGTGCACTTGCCCTCCGCTTTTCACACAAGAACCTCGAGGGAGAACCCTTTCAAATGGATCGCCATGCACCCTTGCATATATCCAAGAACTGCAGTGACAAGCTGAGGAAAAATGCGGGACTCAATCGGGGTTCAGACGGACTGCCTATATTTCGTGCAAAGACACACTTTAGGATACGTCCTTAACCAAATAAACGAAACGCCACATTCAAAGAAAGGAGCGAGGCCACCGAAAGGGGGATTGATGGCTCGTGGCTTTTAGGCGCTTGGGCACGGCCTCGCTGATTTTCCGCAACGCGCTCTCGTGCGCACTGGGGGGGCGAGAATCGACCAGGGCGTCACTTGTGGACTTCTCTGCTACCGATCCCAGAACCGAAACAAGAAACATTTTGCTCTATTGGTGATTCCTACAGTGTGCAGCGGGTACTGTAGTGAACCCTCAAAGGACCAAGACACTTGTATCAAGCTCCAGACAGCCCCGGCCAACAGAGACACCCAAGACAAAACAACACAAATATAAATGCTCTAGTACCACAGCCCGAAATCCTAAACCCTATATAGCAGCAACGCGTAAAGAAGTACTCAGCTCGCTAGACACCCAAATCCCGCTGACCTAAGACCCGACTCCGTCCACACCCTCAAGAGTTCAATATCTCGAGGCCCTGAAGATCTATATCCCGCTGGCCGTAAAGCCTCCTCTAGGCCCTTAGCGTATGCAACTTTATGATGCAATCGAATGCTCCTAAAGCCTAAAACCACTCTCAACCCTCACGCGGCTGCCGTCAGGGCTTCAGCGCCAGGATACCTCGCGCGAGCAGCAGCCGGTGGCCGATCGGCTCGACACCCAGTGCCTGAAATAGACGGGGGTTTGGGAATGTGGGGTTTGGGTTTCAAAGGGTTAGAGCTCTCAGGGCTTTAAGGAGTGCAGGCCTTGTGGGGTTGTGGGGTATATTGCTTAGGGCGGGCTTTGAGGTCTTTGGAAAGGGGAATTCGGGGGTCTGTCGGATTTGAACTGAGTCGTAGCTTGGGATGCTCCCCCTTATACTACAATCCTTCATAGGGATGATCGTGCCCCCTATTATGAGCCCTATTAAGGACTGTTAGTAAAGGGGGGGGAACATCTCAAGTTGTAGCAGAGTTGCGGAGAGAGACACTCTTTGAGGTGTACAAGGTGGGGTGTACTTCGAGGTTCAGGGTACTTATAACCCCACTGTAAGCGTAGTAAACAGGGTACCCTTTCTGGTTGTAAGGCAATTCTAAGGGAACTGCAAACCCTAAAAAAAAAACAAAGGCCTACTCCGGGTCCTAGTTTTTGTTTGGGTTGCTACGTACCATGAACCTCCAGGTAGGACTTCAGGGGTCGGGTGTTGTCGTCGGACGGGCCCTTGTATGATGACCTCCCCGAGAAGACAGTTGGGTACCCAAAACCCTACACCCCAACCCCTAAACCCGAAACTTTAAACCCTAATCCCTAAACTCCAAACCCCAACCCCTAAACCCTAAACGGGCCCTAAACCCTTAACCCAAAACCCTAAACCCCAAACCCCTAAACCCTAAACCCTAAACCGCTGAAGTGTGCACTGAGGAGTGTGCCTCGAAGATGGAAGGCTCAATCTGCCCAAGGATGCCTTCGGCGACGGGCTCATCGAGCCTGGCCGGGTCGTACTGCTGCGGTTTAGGGTTTAGGGTTTAGGGTTTAGGGTTTAGGGTTTAGGGTTGAGGGTTGAGGGTTGAGGGTTTAGGGTTTAGGGTTTAGGGTTAGGGCTCAGAGTTTATGGGGCTTATGGCTTCTAGGGTTTAGGTTTTCTAGGGTTTAGGGTTGCCTATTCAAGATTTAGGGAGGGGGGGGGGGTGTGGTTCTGGGATCTTGTATCTATGCTTAAAACAATCGACTGTTGTAGATGAGCGCGTAGCACAAGGTTAGACATCTCCTAAACCCTAAACCCTAAACCCTAAACCCTAAACCCTAAACCCTAAACCCTAAACCCTAAACCATCTTCGCACAGGGGCGATTGGCTTGGTGAGTTTGGCTTCTCTCCATCAGTCTAAACTTATCCTTACTATTACTTGCTAGCCCAGCAACCATCTTATAATAAGGGCACCTGCTTTTGGGGGTGACCGTAATAAGGGAACCTTGAACTTAAAAAAACAAAGATAAAGGGCACCACTGGGCTGCCAAGCCTACAATCCGAGCTACCTTTGTTTGCACTGGCAGTCTGTAGAGCCACTTTAGGGTTTAGGGTTTGGGGTTTAGGGTTTTGGGTTTAGGGTGCCCTGTGGAGCTCTTGCACGCACTGTGGGAGGGTTTAAAACACGCAAATCTCGAAAAGCCAAACTCTATTCAACCTCCAATGGCGCTAACCCTAAACCCTAAACCCTAAACCCCTGAACCCCGCCCTACACCCCTAAACCCCTAAACCCCTAAACCCCTACACCCCTACACCCCTAAACCCCAAAACCCCTAAACCCCTGAACCCCTGAACCCCTAAACCCCAAAACCCCAAAACCCCTGAACCCCAAAACCCCAAAACCCCTGAACCCCTAAACCCCTAAACCCCTAAACCCCTAAACCCCGAAACCCCGAAACCCCTAAACCCCTAACCCCTAAACCCTAAGCCCGGCTTGAGGCCTGGCAGCAGCCAGCTGTGAGAAGTCGAACTGAAACTCGTCCCTGCTCTTCTGCTGTCGGGCATTCGGTGGGGGGGACATAGAGGGGGGGGGGAATGGCATCTCTTCCCCTAAGGGTCCATGTACCTATATAGTATATATTTCGGCCCTAAAGCTACTATATGGGAACCCCTTTAAGGCCCAAGTATGTACTGCATAGGTACATGGACCCTTAGGGTTCAGGCAAGCGGAGCCATGAACCCTTGACCCAGGTTGTAAGACTTTGGGAGGGGAGGGATGCAGTCTGGAGGGTCTGCCTTTCTAGAGCTTGCGGGCTTTGGGGGCTCATCCGATGCCATCCTCATCCTTAGGTAAAAAAAAGAGTCAAGCGAGAAGACGGGCAGCATAATTCAGGGCTTGTGGTCTCAGGCTCCGCTGCACTTGAGGGCGATGAGCTATACGCTTGGGAACTCACGCCTGTGAAGCCCCAAATGGGTCAGCCTTTTTTGCATCTGGTCCGTCTGTCGCGATCCACGTCGAGGGACGCATCGAGGGTGGGCAAAAGCCAGCCAAGCTCCATGCTTGGAGCTCCCCTGAACCTAAACCCGAAACCCTAAACCATAGACCCCAGGGCTTGAAGTAGCAAGTAAACGAAGCTACCCAAACTCTGATAAGAGCAGCAAGTGAAGCGGCTGCAGGTTCAAGAGCTTACGCTTGACAGAGAACTCCACAACAGCCCTGACGTATGGTGGCCATGTAAACCTTACAAACTCCTAAACTTGTCCTGGACAGTCTCAAAGGCTCGCGCCACCAAGTCGCATGTCTGGCGCCTTGTGTGCGTGCCTTTGCGTTTCGTGTTCAGGGCTTTTGGTCCACAGGTCAACTGTACATCTCAGGCAGCCACTTGCCAGCATGTCATGCCCGCAGACACAGCTTCACTGCACGAAGAAGGTGGTCTGACCTAGTTCATGGTTATGATAGTATTAACAATTTCGATTTCTATGGCTTAAGTATATTAAAAATGTAAAATGTTACCCAGCTATGACAAAGTGACGGGTATAGGAGGTTCGGCAGAGGCTGCCGGCTCTCAATGGTAGGAGACTCCAGTGCTGCCTCCAAGGCTTTCGAGGAAGGTTTTAGTCTTTGCCCAGTCGGTAGGACTCAGGAGCTTGGGTCTGGGGTTTATTTAGGGTTTAGGGTTTAGGGTTTAGGGCTTAGCGTCATACCATCCCAGCTTCCTAACCCTGAAATGCTATCAACCCTAACAACGCTCAACCTCTTTGGAGTTTGCCCTTCCTTCTTCAGACTCCTCGGGCCTTGGGCACCAGTCGCGCGTCAGTAGGATCACGCTTCAGGATGAAGTCCACTGGGGGTCGGTCGCCGTCACCTACTAAGGTCGCCCAAGAGTCCGCGAAGCCATTTCGGGCGACCAGGGCGGCAGCCTCCCTGTCTCCTGGTGTTCATAGGGTTTAGGGTTTAGGGTTTAGGGTTTAGGGTGTAGGGTTTAGGGTTGAGGCTTCAGGTTCAGGGTTCAGGGTTCAGGCCTTCAGGTTCAAGGTTCAGGAGTTGACATGGGCACTGCCCGTGTGAGGGCCACGTCTCAGTCTGCTGTTGCCTATTCTTGTTCGAGATCGCATGATGCGGTGATGATACGGCAGAAGCCCTGAATCATACACCATGCTTTCCCTCAACCCCATGCCCGAAACCCTTGTCCTAGGAGGTTGAGGTTCATGTCGCCGCAGCAAAGTACAGGAAAGCCGGTGCCAAGCTCTTCAGCGGCTTGACAGGCTGCCTGCAAGAAGTACTCGAGCTGAAAGTGCTTGAACTCAGCATGAGACATACCAGCTCTCCCAAGTTGCTCATCGCTCACCCTGCTCTTCAAATGCATGTTGGTGACGAGGAAGGGCATCTCATCCATGCCACGGGGGCATAGAAAGAGTCCAAGGACCACCTGGGGAACCTCTTGGAGGGCTTTCTCGGTTCCAAAGACCTCCTCAAGCTCAACAGAAGAGCGGGTGCGGGTTTGCTTCCGCCACGCGGGCGTAATCTTCCTCTGCCACTTCTTCTGCTTCAAGTCGATGCTTGTCCAGCAGGTCGCCTTTTGCACACGAAGCCGATCGCTTCGCACGAATATCGCCTGCCCCTCGGTCACACCCAGCACAGATTCTTTCGGAGGCCCCTTTGTTTTGGGCACGAAGTAGCCTTCATAGCCCGACGCCGACAGTTCAGGGCTGAAGAAGTCGTCAAAATGGTCAACTTCCTGAAGGCATACGATGTCTGCCTGGGAGCGTGCGATTTCATCCAAGAGGCCCTGCTTCCGCTGCTCCTTACTTCTCCAAGACCCTAAACCCTAAACCCTAAACCCTAAAACCCTAAAACCCTAAAACCCTAAACCCTAAACCCTCAACCCTACTAATAAGGAGCAAGGCTCAAATGTCACCGCGCAGCCTCTGGGCTCCAATCCTTCGGCGAGCACGTTGAAGGTGCAAACTGTGAAGTCGAAGTCGCCAGGCTGATGCGCGCCCGGTCCTGGGGTTTAGGGTTTAGGGTTTAGGGTTTAGGGTTTAGGGTTTAGGGTTTAGGGTTTAGGGTTTAGGGTTTAGGGTTTAGGGTTTAGGGTTTAGGGTTTAGGGTTTAGGGTTAGGGTTTAGGGAAGGGGGCCCAGTACAGCATGTCGAGCTTATCTAGCCTGTTGTCGCATTGTAGGGAAGCCCAACTGTGACGAAAGCCCGAAGCCCTCGGGCTTAAGTACAAGGAGGACATAAACCCTAAACCCTAAACCCTAAACCCTAAACCCTAAGCCCCGAAACTCACACCCCTACGGCACTCAAGATCCCCTCTCCTGGCTCCAGCTGACGCCACTGTCGGTCCAGGTGCGCCATGCCGAATCACTGAGCAACTCAGACAGATTAGGGTTTAGGGTTTAGGGCTTAGAGTTTAGGGCTTAGGGTTTAGGGTTTAGGGCTTAATTAGTGCTTAGGGTCTAGGGTTTAGGGTTTAGGGCTTAGGGCTTAGGGTTTGGTGGGTTGAGTGGTCCCCGTCCTGGGGGTCCCTATAGACCCTGGATCCGCAATGATTGAAACCGAACCATAGCCCCCCATGCTTGAGTTTGATAAACATCGCCGTCTGCAAAATCTTGAAGCTGCGAAAAGAATCTGCTGCTACGCACTGAGGCTGGGGAGCGAGGAGGTGAGACAATCTCGGCCCAGGGACATTATGGTTTAGGTTTGGCATGCTGGTTTTTCCCGGGTTTTTTGGGGTGTCTTGTCCTGCAGGCTCAGGGTCTCAACGGATTTTTTGGGTTTAGGGTTTAGGATTTAGGGTTTAGGTCTGGTTCGGCTCGCAGATAACATGAAGATGCTGGGCGGTTTCGGGCTTCTCGCGAATGCCCCTGGCATCGGCTGGGCGAGAGGTTTGGGCCCGAGGGGCCTGGGGAAATTTCAGATCATAGACCTAAACACGAAACCGTGTGAAGCCCGACAAATCTCCCAGAGTTCGACAAATCCCAGAGTTCCGGTATGGCCTGAAGCAGCTAAAGACCGCAAGTAGACTTGAGAACGAGCTTAAGCTGTATAGGCCCTGACCCTACCACAAGGGTTTCGTGCATCCACCCCAAACCCTAAACCCTAAACCCACAACCCTAAACCCTAAACCCCTAAACCCCTAAACCCCTAAACCCTGAAACCCCTGAAACCCCTGAAACCCTAAACCCAAACCTTAGTCTAAACACCGGCAGCCCAGAGGCGGCCTGAAGCCGGCAAAGTAGCGCAGCCTTTGGTGTTGGGGCTACGGGGATATAGGGTGTAGGGATGTTCCCGTTTCTAACAGTTCCTTAAGAGGGATTACAATGGGGGGGGGTGGTACCCCAGCGGTAGCAGGGCGGCGTCAGTGAAGACCCCCCACCGCCCTCACCTTGAATTGGAGTGTTTTTGCATTGCTTGGCTTCAGTGCATGCCCAAACCCCGCCACCCATCGCCCTCACCCATGACGCCTTGAATTGGACCTTTGACCCCCCCCCACCCCATCCATTCAGGTGGTTTAAAGGGTCCAGTGCATGCCCGACACCCCCCCCCACCCCCCCCCACCCCCCCACCCCTCAAACCCCCCCCACCCCCCCCACCCCCCCCCCCCCCCCCCCCCACCCCCCCGCCCCCCACCCCCCCCCACCCCCCCCCCACCCCCCACCCCCCGCCCTGACCGCCCTTCCCCCCCCACCCCACCACCCCCCCCCACACCCCTAACCAATCTGTCGTGTTTTCACCAACCCTTTACCCTCAACCCCCACCCGCCGCCTCGACTCTGAAACCCCACCCCCCCCCACCCCCCCCATCCCTTCCCTCCTAGGCCCCTACCCCCTACTCCGCCCCTGACAAATCTCTAGTTTGAGGGATTCCAATCCACGCCCACCCTGACCGCCTGCCTTCCGCCCCCAACTCCACCAACCCTCGACCGTCACCCCCCCTGTCCACCCGCCGCGCTCCACCCTGCCTTCCGCCCCAACCCTCTCACCAGAGCTGGTCAAATGAGTCAGGCCCCCCTTTCCGCCAGCCGCCCCCCCTCTCCCACTCCCACTCCCTAACCCTCCCCATCATTACCCCCTCCCACCATCGTGCACCATCCGACCGCCCCCCCGCTCTCACCGCTCTCATCGCTTCTTCATCTCTATGCCCCCCAGTCCACCCCTGCCTTCCGCCCCCAACTCCCTAATCCGACACCAACCCTCTACCGTCACCCCCCACCGCCGCCCCCCTTTCCACCCCCACCCACCCCCACCCCCCCCACCCCCGCCCCCCCCGCCTGCCCGCGCTCCACCCTGCCTTCCGCCCCAATGCGACTGTCTTGGGTCTGGGGTCGGCGGCACTGGCGGTAGCCATTAAATATTCCCAGGACTGTTAGGATAAGGGGGAACATCCTAAGATATAGTTTATGGTTCTGTGGAGGTGGGGCTGCGCCACAGGGTTCAGGGCGCAATTAATGTTGCAGGCCTTTTGCAGATTCAGGGTTTGGCTACAACCTCGGCTAGGATGGCCCTTGTATCACTCTGCATAATATTCCTGCATATGATCCTCTTAAACCCAAATAAGGGAAAAGAGAAAATGGCCCGAGGGCCTACCTGTTCGGGTTTAGAATGGCTTGAAACGGTAGCCTGTCTGGAGGGCTCGCTCAAGAGGTCCGACATTGAGTTGGGGATTCAACTTGAAAATCTTGATGATGACGACTTAAGCATGTCGGCCATGATGTACGGGAAAGAGAAAGAGACAGAGAGAGAGAGAGAGAGAGAGAGAGAGAGAGCGAGAGAGAAAGAGAGGGAGGGAGGGAGGGAAGGAGGGAGGGAGGGAGGGAGGCAGCGAGGGAGGGCGGGCGGGCGGGGGAGGGAGGGAGGGAGGGCGGGCGGGCGGGGGAGGGAGAGGGAGAGGGAGAGGGAGAGGGAGAGAGAGAGCGAGAGTGAATTGTTTGCTTATTTTTTTAAACATGTTCAAGGGTTGTGGGACGCAACTAGGGGTCTCGGAGCCCTGAACCCCAAGCCGTGGGCAGGACCAGGGAAAGTAGAAGTGACAACGTCCTGGCCATGGAAACGCTTAGCTTCCCTAGGCAGAATGTCTTAACCTGATTTCAGGCCTGACCTGCGTCACCGACAGCAATACCCTAGAGCCCAAGCCCTTCCATCAGCATCCCTCACAACCCGAATAGAATCCAGTTCCCACGCCGCATGAACCTCAGGAGCTCCCATAAGCTCTCAACCCTCACCCTAAACCCTAAACCCTAGACCCTAGACCCTAAACCCTAAACCCTAAACCCTAATGCGTCGGGTGGCAGGATGCCGCGGTTTCCGTCCAGGCTCTTCAGCCAAGCGATGGCTTTTTTCTCGACGTCGCCTCAGGGGCTTGGTTTCAGGGTTTAGGAAGGCAAGGGACCTAAACCCTAAACCCTAAACCCTACCTGGGAATCCCTTGTGCCATAAATTCGCGTCTGCTTCGAGAGGCTGGAAAAATATGTCCTCGCGAAATTTCTGTCCGCTTGGAGGGGCTGCAAAAAACCGTTTCCGGCCGTTAACAAAACACAATCAAAACAAGTGAAGCCGAAACATGGACCAGTTAGGTACTCAGGCTTGAGAAGGCTGAAAGAGCTTGGTTTCAGGGCGCGGTCGTGCCTTGTAGAGGTCTGGATTACGCGGTCAGGCTCATTCTACGAGGGTTAAAAAAACAAAAATGCCCGCTTCTTGACATTTTATCGGGATTGGGGTTTGGTTTTCTTTGGTTTTTTGTCGACAAAATGTCGATAAAATATGGTTTTCCTACGGGTTACGGTTTTCCTACGGTTTCCTGCGGCTCACCAAAATCCCGAAAAAATGTCGACATTTTATTGGGATAAGGGTACGGATTTGTAGTCTTTTGCGGAGACCCATTTCCTGTAGGTCCTTGGATCACAAAGAGTCGCGTAAGTGCTCGCAAAGCAATCCTTTTCAATCTTTTGGGCTTCAGAGAGAAGTAGCCTCGCAAGCCTCGAACTCACATATGGAGCGCGCGCGGCAACGAGTTCCCTTACACAGGCAATAGGATACTTGCTTGACTATTATTAGGCTAAACCCAAAAAAAGGCCGCTTTGCCTACACCCCAAAAAACCATTAAAAAACCGAAATACGGCCTTTCTACGGAAAAATCCAGATTTTGCCATAAGGACACTAATTTCCAGCCGCTAGGATCTTCAGGTAAACCCTAAACCCTAAACCCTAAACCCGGAATCTCCTCCCCATCTTCTGAACTCATTTCATGATCAACTCGCTTGAGTTTAAGGTGGCCTGAGTTTTCGGGGTTGAGAACGAACGAGAATGTGCTGGTTTGAGTACACTTCTGTTTTGGCGCGAAGTCCCCTATAAGCCCGAAGCCCCCCCCTCCCCCCAACCCTAAACCCTAAACCCTAAACCCTAAACCCTAAACCCTAAACCCTGTGTGTGAAGTTTGTCGTCCGGGGCATGGCCTGGTCGTTATCGACGCAATGCAAACTGCAACGCTCTCTCTCCTCTTCACTGGCCGCGCCTGGTAGCTTAAGGCTATGCCGGCATGTCTACAACCCTAAGGGTCCATGTACCTTATGATTATGTATATATGTGTATATATAGATGTATTTATTTATATATTTTTATTTACTTATTTAATGTATTTGGGCCCTTAAAGGCCTTATAGAGGAAGAACGGTAAGGCCCAAGTATTCCCTATATAGGTACATAGACTCCTAGGGTAAGACATGACGGTTTTAGGGTTTAGGGTTTGGACCCCGTGTGCAGTCCTCGAGCCAGACGTTAGCTCGAATGTCGCCAGCCCGTTCGCTCTGAGCTAAGCAGTGCATTGGGATGATTTTTCCCTGTTTCTAACAGTGCGTAATAGAGATTATAGTACCCCCTGTCATAATCCCTATTAAGTGTATATTTAAGGGGGAAGAGCCCAAGCAGTGCACATCAAAAGTGAGCCCATGCAGCCACAAGTGAGTGCGCGAAAGAAGTTCTTAATTACTCCTTTGCATACGACCTTAAAGACACCCTGAACCCTAAACCCTAAACCCTATAAACCCTAGCACCAAAGCGCCAAGTCGTCCTGCGCACCAAGTCAATGATGCTCCGAACAACTAAGTGAAAGCCAGGACTCACAACGTGCTCAAGGGCTTGGGGTTCCTAGGGTTTACAGTTTGCAGCAAAAGAAACCTAAAATCCCTAAACCTTAAAACCCCAAACCCTAAAAACCCTACAATAAAACAAGAAAACCTAAAACCCTAAGAACCCTAAGACTCTAAACCCCTAAAAACCCTCAACACCCCCAAAAACCCTAAAAACCAAAAAGTAACCCAAAAACACTGAAAACCAAAAAGTAACCCAAAAACACTGAAAACCACATGTGTACCCGCAGATGGCCTTGCGGGATCACGGCCAGCTGGCCCTCATCCACGGAGTCATCCTCCTGCATCCAGGCTCCAATCTCTCTTAGGGTTTAGGGTTTAGGGTTTAGGGTTTGGGGTTTAGGGTTTAGGGTTTAGGGTTTAGGGTTTAATGTTAACCTCACATCTATAAATGGGGTGGCAACTGTAATATTCGCCGGGCCAGAGGGGCTCAGCCGAAGACTACTTTCCATTACGGGAGGTTTTCGGGCCGATGTGTGTAAACAAGTCTATATAGGGGGGTCCGGTGAAAATAATAATGGGGTGACAACAGTAATATTTGGCCGGCCAGGAATCAGAAATTTTACCTGCAGAGAAGACTTTTCGAGCTCCGCGAGCAAGCAGAACCCTTCGAGACCAAGCACAGCAGACCCTGACAGCTAACCCCCCCAGAATCCGCATTATTGGCACCCACTCGTTTTTTTCTACCCCTCCAAACCCCGGGGACCAAAACAAGTTTTGGGGGGGGGGGGGGTTTATTAAAGCGACGTTAACATTAGGGTTTAGGATCTGTAGGGTTTAGCGTTTATAGGGTTTAGGGTCTTTCAAGCGTCTATAGGGTTAGGGCTTAGGGTGTAGGGTCCAAGCATTCCTTTTTCTGCAGGTGCCTGAAGCCCTCGCAGAAGGCAGTAGGGCTGATGGTCGATGAGCAGGGCTACTTGGTTCGTGACCCCGTGAACCCCAAAACCTCCCCAAGCCCTTAACTTGGGTGTTACCCCTTCTTTTTTGGGAGTTTTGTACCCTCTTTTTTCATGCCTCTTGAGGACTGTAGGTATGAGGGGGAACATGAACATCCCAACCCCAAAAACACTAAACCCTAACTCAAACCGTCTCTCCCAAAGCTTGCATCTGAAAGTTGTAAAGGCCCCAGAAAGCGCCCAAAACCTGGAGCCTAAATGGTAAGGGGCCATACGAAGGGCCCATGAAACTACGCCCCTACCCCCTAACCCCAACACCCTAAACCCCAAAGCCGCAAAAAAGCTCCTCGTCCTGCTGGCGCAGGGCCTCCAGCTCCTTGAAAGGTTGGGTTTAGGGTTTAGGATTTAGGGTCTAGGGTCTAGGGTCTAGGGTCTAGGGTCTAGGGTCTAGGGTTTAGGGTTTAGGGTTTAGGGTTTAGGGTTTAGGGTTTAGGTTTTAGGGTTTAGGGTTTAGGGTTTAGGGTCTAGGCTCACCCCTCTTGAGCTTCAAGAGGCCGAAGCTTCCTGCGAACGCGAGGCGCCCTGAGCTCTGGGCTTTGGAAGGCTACTGTATGGCTTAACCTAGCTGGTTCTTAGTAGGGAATGAGGGAATGAGGGCCCTAAATAGTACCCTTTAAGGGATTATATAGGGCCCTAATTCCCTCATTCCCTACTAAGAACCAGGGGGTAACGGCCCGGGTTGGAGAGCGCTCAGATCTCTTGGCAAGCTTTGTAGCCTGGCACGGGGTTTTATAGGGTCTAGGGTTTAGGTTGGGGGAAAAAGTTACAACCACAAGTCGTTCTTACCCATGGAGGCCTCTGACGCAGGCACCACGTGTCATGATGAGTTGCAGGTAGTGAGGCTTGCGTCTGAGTACCAAACAGGACTTGGGCCACATCTCTACCTCAGATCTCCAAAGAGATTCAATCAGAGCCCTGCTTGGGATTTAGGGTTTAGGGTTTAGGGTTTAGGGCTTAGGGTTTAGGATTTAGGCTAGACACAGACAGACAGACATACAAACAGGATGTTCGGACCTCGACCTTTGTGGACATTCTCGCCACAGAGTCCCCAAATCGCATCCTCAGAAGCAAAATTTCTAAGCCCTCACCCTGAGACCCCAAACCCGAAGCCCACCTAGGCTAATCTAGGGCCTTAATAATTTGAATAGGGTTTTGGGGGTTATTGTAGTGTACCTAGAAAAGGGACCATCAGCGAATGCTATTTGTAATTATTCCGACCCCTATATTACTATCTGTCCTCGGCAGTCTCCCGCACCTCTTGCTCTTCGGACCTCGCAAAACGCGCGCGAGGCGAGGATAGGCCAAACGGCAATTGAGGGATGTGTTTCATCAACTGGGGGGGCTGAATACCCTAGCCCAGAAAGGTTAACCTTTTATATATAGTAGGGTTCTATACAACCAAAAAGGTTAAAGGTTACCTACGCAATCCCTGAGTTAAGGCGAAAGGGCCGTGGCCTTAAAAGTGCGGGTTTAGGGCTTTCAGGACTTCTGGCTGTGGAGCTTGGGGCTTTTAAGCTTTATGAGAGGTAATTTAGGGGTCGGAATAATTACTAATAATATTCCCTTATGGCCCCTTTGTAATTATACTATAATAACCCCCAAGACCCTATTCAACTTACTCAGGCCCTGATATTACTTTCGGACTACCGAGTGGCTCCGATGACGGTGGCGGCGGGGGCTCGTCGGCGTCGTCGTCCGTGGCTGGCGGTGGCGGAGGCGTTCTCCCTGAGCGTGCTGCAAGCCAACCACCCCCCACCCCCGTTGAACCCAAGATCATCCCAAATAGTCAAATCCCTTCAGGGGACTAAACGGGGGACCTTTCTGAGGGACTTTAGGGGTTATTTGGGGGTGATTTAGGGGCTACTTGGGTATATCGCGGACTATATGAGGTGTATATAGGGGTTATATAGGGGAATAAGATTCCCTTAAATGTATACCCAGAGCTGCCATAGCACTATGAGCTCGAAAGCTGGGCCAGGAAGCCCACAATGAGCAGATGATTCCGGAAGTCACAAGAACACCGTCTTGACCCAACATCTGAAAAGCTCACCCTAAGGGTCCATGCACCTTATGGCTCTATACTTGGGCTCCAAACTCCTGATCTAGGAAGTACCTTAAGGCCCATGGTATTCCCTAGTTAGGCACATGGGACCCTGAGGGTTGGCCTGAAGCTGAGGCTGACGCGGCTTCCAATCAGCTTCTTTGGCTGAGGTGCCGGGGTATGCTTGATTCTCTCCTGCGTCCGACTTCCGGGGTTGGGGAATGGGAAGAGAGGCCAGAAATCAGCAAAGACTCCCAAAGGACGAAGCCTCGTGAGTGGTACAGTTCCATGTAGCTTCTGCACTCAGACAAAGCTACAGATTTGTCTTTCGGCTTGCTGCAGAAACGACGCCAAGACCGCTATTTCAGCTTGAAGAACACTTGCCCCTGCGCAACCGTGTCAAAGTGTTCGAGATGTTGAAGATCCCAAAGACACCAAGCCTCAGACCTCTTTCCCCACGCCTAAACCCTAAACCCTAAAGCAGAAACCCTAAACCCTAAACCCCAAAACCCAAACCCCAAACCCTAAACCCTAACCCTAAACCCCCACTTGTGGCGCTCCGTGAGCTTGAGCATGCGGGAGACCGCATCCCCGGTGCTCTTGATCTGGAACTCAATGGGCCGACGGTGCGCGTTCTTCGCCTGACGACTTAGGACCTCTGTCGTTTAGGGTTAAGCCTTAGGGGTTAAGGGTTTAGGGGGGGGGTTTAGGGGGCTTAGGGGGGTTTAGGGGGGGTTTACGACAGGGTTTACAGGGTTTATAGGGTTCATAGGGCAGACGTTCAGGCCTCGAGGCCTCAGCTGCCACATGTGCCTGCACTTCCACCTCCACCTCTACCTACACCCACGGCTGTGAGCCTTATAGCCCTATGTGGGCTCCATCGCCCTGCGCGCATAAAGCAGGCCTCCCAACCCTGAATAAGCGCTCCCCACCCCCCCCCCCCCCCCCCCCCCCCCCCTAAGAGCTTCATGGGTTTCCCTACTACCCCCTCTCAACTACCCCTCCAGGTTCCCCCCAAACAACCTTAATCAGGCTTAGCTATCCTAAAAAGCCTTACTATGGGGGGAACCTACGGGGGGTTGTATAGAGGCGGGCAGAGAGCTCCTGCGTGTCCAGTGTGTTCACTCCTCTACAACCCTAAACCCCAAACCCCAAACCCTAAACCCTAAACCCCAAACCCTAAACCCTAAACCCCAAACCCTAAACCCTAAACCCTAAACCCTACACCGCGCCTCCTCCTCCCTGGCCTGGGCGGCCTCCACCTGCTTCACGCCTCTGAAAAGCGGCGTTTAGGGCTTGCCTTAAACGCCTACTTGGCTGCACTCAGGAGGGTAGCTATAAATTAAACTTTTAGCTGCCTTAATAAGAAACCCAATAAACCCAAAAAAGGTAAGGATCTAAAGTTACAGTAAAGTACCACAAAGCCTAGTTACCCAGAATAAGGGGCAACCATACCCAGGGTTGAAGGGCTTAGGGTTAGGCTTTTAGGGTTCAGGGTTTAGGGCCAGTTACCCAAAACAAGAGGCTGCCACACCCCCCAAAAGGGGAAACTGTAGCCCCATAATTCTAGTCTACCAGCTTTCAAGGTGAGGTGGGGGGGGGGGAAGTTCGGAAAGCCAGGGCCTCTAGGGTTTGACGGCTGGGATGGCCCTTTATGGCTTGGTGAGGCTTGCCCGTGGTTCGGATTCGAAGGGGTTCAGGGGGCCCCCCCCCAAGGTTTGCCCCAGGACATTTAGGGGGTCCCCCTACAAAGATATCGGCACCACGGCTGTGACGGTCGAGATCGACACCTCGAACTGGCACACCGAAGGCGACTGAAACTGCTGCAGAAACCCCCGCCCTGAACCCTGCAATGACGCTGCTTGCATCGAGCCGAAAGAAACATCGATCTGAGTTCTCTAAACTGGGTTCCCTTGTTGGGTACCTTATAGCAGGACCAACAAAAGGGACCCAAATTTAGAGGGCTACCCATATCTTTTGGTTGGCTACTCTATCAGGAAACCCAGAACCCAACAAAAAGGTAAAGGGTACCACTGGGCTGCCAAGACATACCCATACCCTAAAACCTGAACCCCAAACACTCAACCCCCAACCCCCAAACCCCCAAACCCCTAAACCCCTAAACCCCTAAACCCTAAACTCTAAACCCTAAACCCTAAACCCTAACCCCTAAACCCTAAACCCTAAACCCTAAACCCAAATGCAAGGAGGTCAGCCGGGCGGCCCTCCAACAGCTCGGCGTCGAGAGCTTCCCTGGCCAGGGCCGCCGCCACCTCCCACACGCACTTCTTCGAGGTTTAGGGGGGTTCTTGGGGAAGGGTTTGGGGTTTAGGGTTTGGGGTTTAGGGTTTAGGGTTTAGGGCTTAGGGTTTAGGGTTTGGGGATTAGGGCAAGTTCGGGGCTTGGGGGGGTCACGATCGAAGGCCCTGAGCCCCTCCATTGACTGCGCTCTTGGAGGCCTTATTGGCACGTGAGGTCAAAGAGGGGTTTAGGGTTCAGGGTTCAGGGTTTAGGGTCTAGGGTTTAGGGTTTAGGGTTTAGGGTTAGGGTTTAGGGGTTGGTTTTTAGGGTTTAAGGTTTAGGGTTTAGGTGGGCATCGAAATTGGGGGGGATTGGGTCTAAGGTTGTGGGAGCTGACATACTGCAACTAGGGTCCCAAACTCCCAAAGTGCATGCCCTTCGAAGCCGCAAGGTGCAACTAATGCCTGGTGGGCGAAGGTCTCACAAGCTCAGAGTACTGCCCAGTCATGCTTGGGAGCCGAAAGACCTCCAAGTAATTTGAGGTGTCAGACTTAGAGAAAAAGCCTCTATCACTGTCAAGCGCTACTGTAGATAGGTCCTGCATCTGCACAAACCACTCATTGACTCAGACCTATTGATGTTTATAGACTCTGTACGACGATTCTGGCTTAGTTCAGTCCTTCTGGATTTCAGGTTGAGGGTTACGGGCTTGGTTCCAAGTTCGGGGGTTCGAGTGCAGTGCTGCTCTGTATGCATCGAAATACCAAAAACGTAGACGTTGTTAACTGAACCGGACGTGACACTAAATATGCTCAGGGCTTAAGGGCTTGGCTTTAGGTTCAGGGGTTAGGGTGCAGTGCTCTGGCCAGAGGCCTTCTCCGACACTTTAGCACCTAAATGGATCAGCCGTTGGACACAACCTCACAGTCCTTAAACCCCGAAAAGCCGGCCTTCTTGGTGTGGCTGCGGCCTGTTGGATCCGAACCTACGCAAGGGTCAAAAAAAAAAAACATCGGGACATCCTTTATAGGGTCCAAGGTTTGGGCCTAAACCCTAAACACTAAACCCTAGTTCGGTCCGGTGTTGGAGATTTTGGTTGGGATTCCGAGAGGTTCAGGGTCTATCAGGGTTGAAGCCACTTAAGAAAAAACACGAACGAGCCACACCAGATGCAGACCAGGATGGGCTATTAGCCCCCATAATCCCCATAATCAACTATATAAAGGGCCCTTTTTAAGGGGTTATAGGGTATAATCGCCCGTCCTGGGACCCAAAGCCCCAAACCCAAAACCCATAAGCAGCCTCCAATTGTTTGCTGTCGCGGCGTTGTGGCCGGGTTCCCTGTGAGGTCCCCCAATTCTCGCGCCCCTCTTTAGGGTTTAGGGTTTAGGGTTTCGGGTTTCGGGTTTAGGGTTCAGAGTTTTGTGGATGCTGATTCATTGCCTCGGAACTCCGACTGTCGATTTCAAACCTCCCAAGACCCTAAAACGCAGAATCTAAGGTTGGAACCATGAAACCTTAGTATGGGCCCCTACCGACCCGAAGTATGGGCCCTTCGTGTATATTGTGTATATAAGGGCTAAAACATCAGGGGACGCAAATTAAGAGGCCCATATGTAGATATACGCCCTGAACATGCCTAAGCCCCAGCCCTATCCCTCCACCCCTATATAATCAATATTGAGTGCAACGTAATATCAGAATACCCTAAATCCTAAACCCTAAACCCTAAACCCTAAACCCTAAAACCCCAAAACCCTGAACCCCTAAAACCCTGAAACCCTGAAACCCTAAACCCCGCAGCTCAGAGGCAGATCGTTCGTTTCCCTCCCTGGTCTGCCTTTCGACTTGTTGACCGGTGCCGTTGCTGCAGGTGCCTGTGCTTTGGGTGTCCTTATCTAGCATGGCCCCAAAAACCCTCTGAAAAAAGGTTCTTCAACATGACCCTCTTAGATACCCACATAGGGGAAAAATACAAAATATCCTAAAGGGCCTACCTGGTTAGGGTCAAACCTACTGCGCCACAGCTGATTCATTCCTAAATCCATTCAGCTCAGGGAACTCGATGTGCGTTTTGCATTGAGGGAGCGGGCCTTCAGAGGGATGTTCAGTCTTCGAGGGATTTTGCTTGCTTCTTGCTTCGGAATGCGATTTGCAGCGCGGGGCGTTTGACTCCAGCATCCCATGGCAGCTGCTGCAAGGGTTTAGGGTTTAGGGTTTAGGGTTTAGGGTTTAGGGTTTAGGGTTTAGGGTTTACGGTTTAGGGTTTAGGGTTTACAGTTTTCTCTGGACGGCTTGATTCCAGTTTCTAAAGCGAGCGGTGGCAAGACTGATTAGCGTGAAACCCTCTTGGGTTTTACATAAAACAAAACGAAAATACTTCCCAAGGGGGATTTAGCACATGGGCTTGGTTTCAGGGTGTGTAAGGTTCGGAGCTGAGTTCGACGTTGTTGGGGTTCAGGGTGCCTGATCTTAGGGTTGTGGCGCAAACCCTCAACCCTAAACCCTAACCCTAAACCCTATATACCCTAAACCCTACTAAACCCTAAACCCTAAACCCCGGAGAGAGGAATCTTGTCACGATCTCTGGGAACTTACGCGCGACCAGGAAAATCTTCAGCCCGAACCTTCGCAAGCCTGAGCCATCAATTTACTAATGTTAACCCTAAGGGTCCATGCACCTTATTGTTATATACTTGGGCCCCAAAGTCCTTATGTAGGAACTACTTGAAGGCCCAAGTGTTCCCTAGCTAGGTACATGGACCCTTGCGGTAACGGTGTCTGGCAACTCCAACGACATGAGATGCTGTGGACAGAAATGTAAGAAGTGGAGCCTACATGGCTTACGCCGTGGCCCCCAAAAGCGAAGCTTGGCCCAAAACCCTACTCCTGCGAGCCCTAACCCCCAGATCTCTGAACTCCCGATATCAGTATCCTCAACTGAGAACGAAGGTACGCGCCCATGTTGCTTCGCAAAACGGGTGAAGCTTCTGACCCTCTGAAGCTCGTGAGCCTAGCTTGAAGGCCGCAACTTGCTCGTGAGCTTCGCGAGCTTCGCGCTTCACCCGAAGCCTGAAGATTGAAACACGTCAGTCTCACTTTGCGAAGCCTGCCGTGCGAAGATCGTGAGCTTCCCGAGCTTCGCGCTTCGCCTGAAGCCTGACGTCTGAAGTTTGTGAGCTTCGCTTCTGAAGCGTGAAGTCTGAAGCTCGTGAGCTTCGCATTCGAAGACTGAAGCCTGAAGCTCGTGAGCTTCACTTTTGAAGCCTGAAGTCTGAAGCTCGTGAGCTTCGCGCTTCACGCTTTTTGAGGCGCACAATCCAACAGGCTATAAACGCACGTTGCGTTAAGCTACCGACGTTACCGACGATCATCTTGGGAAAGTCCCATGAACTTTCAAGCAAACCCTGGAAGAAATGTCCATGCCTTGGCGGGTTTAGCAGCAGCCTTGACTGCCAGCTTTGGCGTTTCAGCCACCTGCAGCAGATTTCCGCAACGTGTTCGGAGGTTCAGGCACGGGCATCACGCAGCCATCAAGCCCCTAAATAACAAGCCGTATAAAGCCTCAGCAAGCCCTGAACACCCCCAAATCTCTCAACCCTAAATCGCCTTCGCCGCCTGGGCTTTCACCAGGGGGTTGGGCAGAGGGGCGTCGGGCTTGGCCTCCGCATCGGTCGAATGGAACAAGAAAGGAGATTGTCGGTTGAGGGTTTGGGGGCTAGAGTGGGTGGATGGCCAAACACAGATACACGGCAGGAGAAGGTTCGGTTAAACATCGACTATGCAAGCCGCGTCAGATGCCTGAGGCATAGACAGGAGCCTCTGAATCTAAGGAAATCTGCACCACCTAAACCCCTAACTCTTCAGCCTCACCAGCCTCATCGGCATGAGGATGAGCTTAACGATACTTGACAAGTGGAAGAATGGAACCGGGTTTTCTGGCAGTCACAACCCAGCTCATGCCTGCCCAACACCCCGGAGCCCTAGGCCCAGCATCTCAAAATGAACCCTGCAAGCCCCCCAGCCCTAACCCTAAACCCTAAACCCTAAACCCTAAACCCTAAACTCCACCGGCCTTCGGTGCCTCCTTGTTAGGTGCGGACGCCGAAGAGGAGGAGCTGCTGTCGCTGGCTGCCGCCGCCGCCTCCGCCGGCGCCTCCTCCCAGGGTTTAGGGGTTTAGGGGTTTAGGGGTTTGGGGGTTTAGGGGTTTGGTTTAGGGGTTTGGGGTTTAGGGTTTAGGGGTTTAGGGGTTTAGGGGTTTGGGGTTTTGGGGGTTTAGGGGTTTAGGGGTTTCGGGGTTGGGGGGTTTGGAGTTTAGGGTTTAGGGGTTTAGGGGTTTAGGGGTTTAGGGGTTTAGGGGTTTAGGGGTTTAGGGGTTTAGGGGTTTAGGGGTTTAGGGGTTTAGGGGATTAGGGGTTTAGGGGTTTAGGGGTTTAGGGGTTTAGGGTCCTCCTCATCTTCGCTGCTGCTGCTGCTCGCCTGGAGAAGAAAGAAGAAGCAGAAAGAAGAGCAATGTCCATCGAGGCCTTGGGCCGTAGGTGTCTCGGGAGCATAGAGCAGGTACCCCACCTCTACTCCCCTCCCCAACACCCCAAAAACCACTTGCTCATGTGCCACTTTTTTGGCTAAAATGGGCACCCCCCCTGTTGTCAGTTTTTGTCTGAACCCTGAACCCAAACCCTAAACCCTAAGCCCTGAACCCTTTTGCAAAAACACGCGGTCTGCAAATGCAAACCTAAACCTGCAAACGCACTGGACCACAAGCTTGCCTGAAGCAATACCAAAACCTTACCGAAGCTTACATCTCTGGCCCTTTGTAAGCCTGAACCCCCTAGCCCTATAAACCCTAAACCCTATAAACCCTAAACCCCAAACCCTGAGACCGCAACCCTCAAACAGCCCTGCCGGCACGCCTTCTTGGGGGCTACTTTGGCCTTTGCTTTCTCCGAGCTGCTGCGCCGCCTCATTGCCAGTTTCGGCTTTCGGCTTGGCGTTAACTAAGTTCCCCCCCCCGAAAATAAAAATCAATAAACAAATAAGTATAAATAAATAAATAAACATATACATGTATATATATATATATGTATATATACATAAACCTACCCCCACCCCTGAAACCCGAACCGGAGGTCTCCCGAGCCTGCCACGCCGAGACCGGTGCTTTGAGCTGCGGCTGCGCCTGAGAAACTTTCAGGGCCAATTGGAGCCTTAGGGGATTTTAGCCTAAATGCCTAAAACCCTTAAACTCTCAAAACCCTAAATTTCAGGGCCAATTGGAGCTTTAGGGGATTTAGCCTAAAGGCTTAAAACCCTTAAACCCTTAAAACCCTAAAAACCCTTGACCCCTTCACCCCTTAACCCTTAATATAGGGGTTCTCAAGTGTTCTGCCTCCGGGGGGGGGGTGGGGGCGACTTCACAGGCGGCGATGGGTTTGGGGTGGGAGTGGGGGGGAGTGGGGGGGGGGGGGGGGGTTATAATATCCATTCATGTAAGGCGACCCTACCCAAAAAGATCGGTATTTACAGCGCTTTTGCCAAGCATGTTTGACGTTTATGGAACAAGACACGCAGCTACTAGCGTTCATGCTCTTGGCGAATATGCTCCAAACACTGGTATGTACAGCATGTTTGATGCTCTACACAACATATTCTGGAGCAAGACGCGCAGTCACAAGTGTTCGTGCCTTTGGCGAAGATGCAACAACACTGGTATTTGAAAAGCATTTTCGCCTCTCTGTACACATTCTTGCCTCTTTGTACAACATAAGCACAAGAACGCTACGCGCAGTGTTTTCACCCAAAAACAGCGTTCAAAAAGCAAGCACTTATTTGGGTGCGACTCGCGCGTCTCGAAAACATCGCTGTGCGCAGTGTTTTCGCGTGAGAGGACACCGATCCTATGGTGGCAGTGGTGATCTTTAGGATGAACAAAAACACGTCCAGCGAATGCGACGCGCAAAAATCCTCGAGTTTCTTAACGTTTTCCGGTGTTCAACGCCGAAACAACCCTCGCAAAACAAAAGGGGCAGCAATGAAGGGTGTTACCTTTGGGATTCGAGGCTTGGGACCAAACCCTACATACGGGAGTGAGCTGTGCAAGGGCAAGTGGGCGAGTGGGCACCCTAAACCCTAAACCCTAAACCCTAAACCCTAAACTCTAAACCCTAAACCCTAAACCCTAAACCCTACAAACCCTAAACCCTCATTGAGTTGAGCCCTGGTGAAGAAGATGAAGCCAAAGTTTAAGATTCAGGACTCTTAAGGTGAGGCAGACAGAAGCAGCTGCCCGATGCCTACACCCTCGACCTGAACGCAGGAATTTGCTTGGAAATTGGGATGTTCCCCCTTGGGTTTAGGGTTTAGGGTTTAGGGTTTAGGGTTTAGGTTTTAGGGTTTAGGGTTTAGGACTAACAGTCCTTGACAGGGATTATAGTACCCCCTATGAAGGACTGTATAAAGGAGAACATCCCAACCTGGAAGCTTGGACACGTTGTGGGGAAGCGGCAGCAAGCCTAAACCCTAAACCCTAAACCCTAAACCCTAAACCCTAAACCCTAAACCCTAAACCCTAAACCCTAAACCCTAAACCCTAAACCCTAACCCTAAACCCTAAACCCTAAACCCTAACAAAGGAGCCCCGGCCTACGCGACCTCGACTTTCGCCGCGAGGCGCCCCTCCTGCGTCGCTCGCGGCGCTCCCGCGAGCGGGACCTAAGTACCAGGATGGACTGTTGTACCCTATAACCCCTTAGGATTTAGGGTTTAGGGTTTAGGGTTAGGCTGGCCGGGAGAGACGTTCGTGAAAGGTTTGGGAAGCTGTGCTTGGTTCTCTTCCCCTAGTGCTTTCCACTGACACTTGGGTTCAAGATTTTATAGGCCATGGGCATATTCCGGGCTCAGGAGTATGGATCCCGTATAAGCCACAAACTCAGATCCTATCCGATCATGGCGGTCTTGCAACAGGGGCCACGCCCTTACGGCGTGTCTTCTGGATGCTCAACCAGGACGGGCGATCATACCCTATAACCCCTTAAAACGGCCCTTTATAGGGTTGATTATGGGGATTATAGGGCCTAATAGCCTAAACCCTCAACCCTAAACCCTAAACCCTTTTGCAGGCAAGTATGTTCCTTCTTGCTTGCCGCCGGCCTCGACCGCTGGCAGCCACGTCGACTCGACGAGCGCTCGCGGCCGAACTGGCTTCGGGATTCAGGGTCTAGGGGTTTAGGGGTTTAGGGGTTTTGGGTTTAGGGGTTATAGGGCTTATAGGGCAATCATGAAGGTTAGGCAGGGCGCGGAGGGAATGAAGGGATGAATAAAAAGCTTGAGGGTTCTTGTGGCATTGGGCATTCGAGCTTGAGGCTTCCCGAGTTTGGGGCCCCGGGGTTGTGTCTACGGGCTCGAAGCCTTCCTTTCCGACATTGACCTGCGCCAAGCTACGCCCTTGCATGCCTTAAACGAAGCCCTGAGGTCCGTGCAACCCACCAGCAAACTCGTGCATAGTTTCCCCATACCTTCCCTGACATACCCCAAATCACAGTCACCAAAAGTGTTCCACCTTGAGTATTGGGCAAACCAGGAAAAAAGAGACAGTGACGGTCTTGAACCCCCAACTAGCCCGGAGGCTGCTGAGCACTGAGCACTATCATAAACCCTAAACCCTAGACCCTAAACCCTAAACACTAAACCCTAAACCCTAAACCCTAAACCCTAAACCCTAAACCCTAAACCCTAAACCCTAAACCCTACACTAAGCCCTAAGCACTACGCCCGGACGTCTGCAAGGCCTCCTTTTTGATGAGGTCCCAGGCGTACGACACCATGGGCTCGACCTGGGGCACAAACCCTAAACCCTAAACCCTAAAGCCTAAACCCTAAACCCTGAACCCCTAAACCCTAAACCCTGAACCCCTAAACCCTAAACCCCGAACCCCTAAACCCTGAAACCTGAACCCTGAACCTTGAACCGCAGCTCTAGAAATGCAGGCCCTTGAGACTGACCATGTCACGCGCTATCTGCAAGGTTGTAGCGTTGATTAAACTTCAGTTTCCCATCCCCTCTGGCGTTTTAAACAGAAATCTTCGGGGTTTAAGGTTTCTAGTTTTGAAACTCTGGCTTGGACCCTAAACCCTCAACCCTCAACCCTAAACCCTAAACCCTAAACCCTAAACCCTAACCCCTTTTCAGACTGGGCCTGCTTTGGGTTCAGGCGCGCCTCGCCACTGCGGTCCTTCGACTTGGCGAGGTAGAGGAAGTGCCGCATCTTGTCCCGGATGGTCTTGTGGCCTTTGGGGCTTCGCAGAGCCCTAAACCCTAGGGTTTAGGGTTTAGGGTTTAGGGTTTAGGGTTTAGGGTTTAGGGTTTAGGGTTAACCCTAAACCCTAAACTCTAAACCCTAAACCGCTCAGCGCATCTCCCTTCTGTAAGCCCTGAGAGCCTACTCTACCACCAGTCCTCCTGCCCCAGTGCCCGAAATCCTCTACCACCATAACCCTCCCATCACTCAACTCAGCCTCCTCCTCAAGACCTGCAACACTAAACACCCTAAACCCTAAACCCTAAACCCTAAACCCTAAACCCTAAACCGCCAAGCGCGGACTCCCTGAAATTTGGGACCCCCGACGGTCGAAGTTCGCCGATCGCGACTTCATGAGCCTTGGCCCCGCGGTACTTGGGAGGCCTTGGGGTGCTGAGGCGTCTAGGTTCTCCCTAAACCCTAAACCCTAAACCCTAAACCCTAAACCCTAAACCCTAAATATATATATATATATATATATATCGAAATGTTAAACCCCTTCGTCGGCAAGGCACAAGTCCTTCGTCGGCAAGGCACAAGTCCTTCGTCGGCAAGGCACAAGTCCTTCGTCGACAAGGCACATTTGCGAGTCGCAGGGCCAGGGTTCAGGGTTTTCACTGGTCTGGTTGCTCCAGGGTTCAGGGTTTTCACTGGTTTTGTGCCTTTGCCGACGACGGACTTGTGCCTTGTCGACGAAGGTCCTTAACATTTAGTTAAATGTTAAGCCCTTCGTCGGCAAGGCACAAGTCCTTCGTCGGCAAGGCACAAGTCCTTCGTCGACAAGGCACAAAACCAGTGAAAAGGCTGAACCCTGGAGCCGTTCTCAAGAAAGTACAAATCGACGCTACCGTCTCGGGGGGCGCTGCCCCCCGAACCCTCCCGCCAGGGACCGCGCCAGGGGGACAAGCCCTGGTACCCCCGAAATTCAAGTCAAGTCTAGGGTTTAGGATTTTCACAGCTTTTTTTCGAGTTTTAGGTCTAGGGTTTAGGATTTTCACGGTTTTTTTTCGAGTTTTAGGTCTAGGGTTTAGGATTTTCACAGCTTTTAGGTTAGGAATTTCACGGTTTTTTTTCGAGTTTTAGGTCTAGGGTTTAGGATTTTCACAGCTTTTAGGTCAGGATTTTCACGGTTTTTTTTCGAGTTTTAGGTCTAGGGTTTAGGATTTTCACAGTTTTTAGGTCTAGGGTTTAGGATTTTCACATTTTTTTTGTCGAGTTTTATGTCCCACGCATCGAGGCTCAAATATGGGAGTGCGAACTCGGTGATTTTTTTCGAGTTTTATGTCTAGGGTTTAGGATTTTCACAGTTTTTTTTGAGTTTTATGTCTAGGGTTTAGGATTTTCACAGTTTTTTTTCGAGTTTAGGATGTTCACAGTTTTTGTTTTGGAGTTTTACGCTTAGAGAAGAAGGAGGTTGGATATTTTCCTAATGGTGTGGGACCCAATGGGCGGGTGGGTGTTCTCCTGTGGTCTTGAAAGCTGCTCAACTAGCGAATGCTTGGACCAGAGATGCTGAACCCTGAGCCCTAAACCCTAAACCCTAAACCCTAAACCCTAAACCCTAAACCCTTACGGCAGGTCTTCCAGGACTTCCAGGGTTTCAGGCTTCATGGGTGTGGCGTGGAGGATCACGCACATCGTCTACAAGATATTTAGGGTTTAGGGTTTAGGGTTTAGGGTTTAGGGTACCCTGCAAGACCCCGTCTTGAAGAACCTCGAGGACGAGGAAATCTGTGGTATCGCAGTTCCTGGAGAGGTTTAGGGTTTAGGGTTTAGGGTTTAGGGTTTAGGGTTTAGGGTTTAGGGTTTAGGGTTTAGGGTTTAGGGTCCAGCCACTGGAAATCGCTCGAAACCCCGAGCCCTGAACTGTAGAACGCTAAGCGCGCTGGCCTGGAACATGAACAAACTTTGATCACGAAACAACTGAACTTTCATGCACCAGAGCCCTTCGCAAGTCCCTAATGGGGTTTCGCAGCGCCGGGCAAGCGATATCTCAAATAATTTCTGGAGACTTTCGCTTTGCATGGCCAAGTGGAACTCTGAACAGCAGAGTGGCAACATTACCAACCTTAAAGCCCAGACTCCTACACCCTAAACCCTAAACCCTAAACCCTAAACCCTAAACAAGCCTGTAAGGTTCAGAGTTTCGGGTCGAAGGCCTGAGTCCCCTCACAACCCTCAAGGCTTAAGGGTGGCCCGGCCATGCGTTGCCGGCCAAGGGGCGACTCGCCGTCCTCTTGGGACATCATCCTCGGGTCTAATATAGGGGCCTTACTAATTTTGAACAGGGTGTTTATAAAGGGACCTAAGTGCATTGGTAATTCTTCCGACCCCAATAGTAGCGCCCTAAGCCATTAGAGCCCTGAAACCCTGCAAGCTTAGACACCCCGACCCCTACAGAAGACCTCAATTCCAAGACCCTGCACATCCCCGTGCCCTGGAACCCTCAACTGTGCCATAAACCCCGTCACTAGAGCCTCAAGATGCAACTCCAAAATCATTCCACGCTATGGCCCTCGAAGCCCCGCAAGCAAAAATCAGTTTTTCTAAAATTCGCTCTCCGGCAGCTTACAATTACAAGCCCCTTGTGGTGATGCGCAAGTCTACCTACAATCATGTGGCCTTGCCTTGAATGTTCACCAGTCTGAACGAGTCTCCACTAAGCCCAGAAGACACCCCATCCCCAAAGCAGACAAGTGGAACCCAAAAGCTCGTAGGCTTGATCCAAACACCCTTTCAAACCATGTCGCGGCCCAAAGAGCCCTCCACGTAGCAACCAAAACCTTATCAACCCACCCTAAACCTTAAACCCTAAACCCTAAACCCTAAACCCTCCAAGTGGCATCAGCGCCCGGGCGGCGAGGTGGGGCAGCCCGCGGTCGCGGGCAAACGTCAGCGCCTGCCGAGAACTTCGACCTATGGGGTCTAGGAGGGCTAAGGTTTAGGGTTTAGGGTTTAGGGTTTAGGGTTCAGGGTTCAGGGTTCAGGGTTCAGGGTTTAGGGTTGAGGGTTGAGGGTTGAGGGTTTAGGGTTTAGGGTTTCCTGGGCGACCTCAGACCTCCCGAGGTAGCTTCAGCCCTTAACCGGTGGGGTACAAAGGTTGGGGTTGGAGGCCGGTTTCTGCCGTTGTTGGGTCGAAGTTTAGATTCCCGCTCCTGTCTCAGACACGGTTTAGGGTTCAGGGTTTAGGGTTTAGGGCTTAGGGTTTAGGGTTTAGGGCCTACGCTCGCCGCAACTGTGTGGCTGGGTGGCCGGTTTGGTGGCATGGGTCAAACGAAACTTACTTACATGGTGGTTTCCGGAGTTCGGGAACCTTATTGGGGCCCCCCCTATTAAGGGAGTCCTTTTATTTGGGGGTCTATGCTAAGGGGGTCCTGCCCCTGTGATCCTCTTAAACCCAAATAAGGGAAAATCCGAAATTTCCCAAGAAAGGCCTACCTAGTCAGCAAGCCCTATAAACCCTAAACCCTAAACCCTAAACCCTAAACCCTAACCCCTAAACCCTAAACCCTAAACCCTAAACCCTAAACCCTAAACCCTAAACCCTAAACCCTAAACCCCTCAACGAGCCTGAATCCCCAAACAGCACCGCATCAGGGCCTGCTGGGCGAAGCTGAGCGGATGGTCCCGCTGCGCCACCTTCCAAACAGTCACGCGGTTTAGGGTTTAGGGTTTGTTTAGGGTTTGTTTAGGGTTTGTTTAGGGTTTGTTTAGGGTTTGTTTAGGGTTTAGGGCGTTTAGGGCGTTTAGGGCGTTTAGGGCGTTTAGGGCGCTTAGGGCGCTTAGGGCGCTTGGGGTTTGGGGTTTGGGGTTGGTAGGGAGGTGGGATGTTCCCCCTTATACTAACACAGTCCTTAATGGGGATTAGAGTACCCCTGAAGCCTTCTTATCATCTATATTAAGGACTGTTAGTATAAAGGGAACATCCCAACTTGGGGATTTGGTTTCGGGAGTTCTGGGGGCCTCAAAGGCTTAAGGCTGCGCTCGTCCACTCAAGAGCCTAACCTCTGACGCCCTTACGCCCTAAGTAAACCACATCCAACTACCAGGACGGGCGATTATACCCTATAACCCCTTTAAAAAGGCCCTTTATAGGGTTGATTATGGGGATTACAGGGCCTAATAGCCCATCCTGGTATCAAGACTCAGCATCCTCCCTTCTAGGTTCATTTGCGGAGAGCACAGTGGAATCCCTTGGCGCAAGCTGGTTGTGTCGCAAGCCGCCTTAAGCCCTGAAGCCCATGCTGGACCCCGAAACCAAAAGAAGCTTTGAAACTGTAACCCTTGCGAACCCAAAACTTGAAGTCCCCTGTCGAGTTTTGAAACGAGATATTGGGGGTTCAGCGCTCAGGTTTTGGGTTAAAGGCGTTGGGTTTCAAGATGTCGGCTTTTTTGGCACTTGGGTATGATGATGCGAGGGTTTAGTCAGCTTGATGAGCTTGAGGGGTTAAGGGCCCTGAGCCGCGAACCTTGTAAACACCAAAGCCGAAACAGCCCTAAAGTCGCGTCCTGCTGCGGCGAGCCTTCTTCTTCAGCCGCGCGTCGACCTCTGCTGGCAACTTCTCCTGGAAGTAGCTGGCAGGAGTGTCAGGGAAGGCCAGAAGCACTAAATGCAAGAAATGTAAAACGTACATCGGGCTCAGGGTTCTGTGGTTATGTGGGGCTTTGGGGTTTGCCTTACATGGCATTGCGCATGTACCACCCCTCATGCATGACACTATGGGAGCTGGTCGAGCACTGCAGGGGAAGCCGTAATTGCCTGAAGTCACTGCTCTGTGTGCGCACCGTACTTGTTTCATGTTAATGTTGAAAAACAGATGCTGGGGGTTTCCGAATTTAGGGGTACCTTATTGGGGCCCTATTTTCGTAAACCCCCAGTTTGTGAATAGGTACTACTACCTAGTTAGTCCTTAACGTTGTCGTCGTAGCAGCGGTAGCTCGTGTTGGAGTTCTTTTCAGGACACACGTCCTTTAGGGTAGAGGGCTTAGCGTGCCGAACCGGATGTGCAGGTTCGAGGAGCAACGAACGGTTGTTCAAGTGGTGTTTTGCCGCGTGCAGAATGCAGTATACCGCCCATCGCACAACAGCGCCATTTGAAGAGCTGTCTCATTTATAGCCTTCCAGCAATGTTTTTAAGGGATTCTCAAAGAGGAGGTTGGGCCACAGCCAGCAGCTTGGTCCCAGACTCTATGTCGCAAAGGGGCCTGGGGCCTGTTACCCTGCCCTGGAGTTTGGAGTCGCGCGTCATAGGAATCAAAGGGTATCCATCGAAAATGGTGTCAATGCTGGATAGTACCGGGCATGAAGAGCGAATAGGCTTTGATGTCCTCTTGGAGGCACTACCGAGGCTTGCACTGTCATGTACAGCCAGGCCACACGCATCTCTTTCCCCGCCCCTTCATGAACGCTTCGAAGTCAAGGAAACCGCCCGAAACATGCATCGCAAGATGCCAACTGATGCCCTAGAACCTAAACCCTAAACCCTAAACCCCAAACCCCAAACCCCAAACCCCAAACCCTAAACCCTACCCCCCCCCAGCCCCTCAAATGTTCCCAAGAGCCCCTCCTTGGTGTCCTGGGCCTCCTGGGGATCTTTCACCTCGGGCTCCTGGGACTCTGAAGGGCCCTTTGGGGGGAGGGGGGGGGCTCGGTTTAGGGTTTAGGGTTTAGGGTTTAGGGTTTAGGGTTTGGGGGTTTGGGGGTTTGGGGGTTTGGGGTTTAGGGATAGGGGGTTAGGGTTTGGGGTTTAGGGTTAGGGGTTTACGGTTTGGGGGGCTTTTTGAAGGGGTGAGGACTGAATCTTGGGTGGCTTTGGGATCATGGAGTGGGAAGGCGGAAAGATGGAGAGGAGGCCAGAGCCTTCAACAGCCCAGGGCAGAACTTCAATCGACATTTAAGGGCATCAGCACCTCTGTATAGTGGCCCCTGCACACCAAATGATTCGGGAATGACTCTGATTCACCTAAACCCTAGACCCTAGACCCTAGACCCTAGAACCTAAACCCTAAACCCTAAACCCTAAACCGGGTTCTGAGACCAGGGGGTTCCGAGGCTGCCTGACTCACGAAGTTGACTGGCAAGCCGCGGCATCCCTTCGAAACCGATCATCACAGCCCGAAGCCTCTAAGCTACTACTTAGGGTTTAGGGTTTAGGGTTTAGGGTTTAGGGTTTAGGGTTTAGGTTTTAGGGTTTAGGGGTTAGGGTTATTAGCTTAAGAACCCCTCAAAAATAATAAGAACCCCTATGTTGCCCTTATAAGGAAGATGTTTGTTTATTTTGGGGGTTCTTAAGCAATTGGTAGTAAGCCTACCCCCTTCCCCCTCCCCCGGTATGTGTGGCCCTTCCCCGCGCAGGCCTTCTTCTTCGTCGCCGGAGCTGCTTCCGGCTGCAGGGGCAGGGGGGCTCACTTCGGGTGTGCAAGTTCTGGTTCGGACTTAGCGGTGCTTGCTTAGGGCGACCCCCAAACCTTGAACCCCAAACCCTACACCCCAAACCCCAAACCGTAAACACGATTGTCTGGGGCCTTCAGATCTTTCTGGAGTGCAGGTCAGCTCATGCCCTGGTGGCCTTGGATTGTTAGCTTTGCAACTCCTAGACCCAAGAGTAAGCTGGGAATCAGAAGGCTGCCCCTTTTGGGTCTACAGGGGATTATCAGGGAACCTAATACCCTTTAAAAAAAGGGGAATCAAGGCCTACTCCGGGTCCTAGCCCTAAACCCTAAACCCTAAACCCTAAACCCTAAACCCTAAACCCTAAACCCTAAACCCTAAACCCTAAACCCTAAACCCCCAACCCGGCCTGCTCGGGTAGGATGCCCTTCTCCACCTTCCTAGGGCATTTAGGGTTTAGGGTTTAGGGTTTAGGGTTTAGGGTTTAGGGTTTAGGGTTTTTGGGAAGGGCTCGGGGTGGTCTCTTGTCTCAACACTTTAACTTAGTTGTCCAGTACCTAGGGGAACCAAAGGTTGACCTTGGGGATTACAAGGGTTTAGGGTGTGGGGCTTAGGGTTTAGGGTTCAAGGTTAAAGGTTACCTACTCGACAACTAAGTTAGCCCTACAAAGGGGTAGCAGCTTTTGGTTTGAGCTCCAAGCTACGTCGTGTCTCTTGAAGCCTGGCTTCCTGCTCTTGAGGCAAGCGTCAAACGTGTGATGCGCGCCATCACAACCACATCCTCGGACCCATCGACATTCGCATAGGCCGACCTCGGTGAGAAACCCCGGCCAGAAACCCAGGTGAGAAACACCGGCCAGAAACCCTAAACCCTAAACCTTGCCAAGCACGGAATCCGAAGAGGCTTGACGAACAGCCATCCGGGTAAGAAGGGTTTCAAACCCGCCATGTACGATCCACCACTTGAGATCCTGTCACGCGAAGAAAGGAGCTTGGTGTGTCTCTTCAGGGCACGCCGTTGCTACAAAAAGCCTGTCCTTCTCAAAACGCCACAAGCCCCGGCGTGGCAAGTGGCCCGCACAGAGAAGGCAAGCCGAAGAGAAAGCCAGCCAAGTTGACATGGCAGAAGAAAAATTCGGTGCTCAAGCAGGCGTGCACCCCTCCCCACCTCCCTTCCCCACCAGTGAAAAAACAGCAGGGGCCCAGCTTTGCAAACACGAATCCACCCCAAGATGTGAAGATGTGAAGCATCTCCGGCAGCACCCAGCTGACTTTTCTCTCCTACAAAGAAATCACACCCTGCGAGTCGCCGTCGCCCTAAAACAGGAGGACTGAGCATGGCGCCCTGACTTCTTGTCGGCACCCTTGCTGGCCTCGAGGCAGCGCGAGTGGCAGATGGAGGACTTGGAACTTCTGTTTGGAGGTTTGCTGTCAGTCATTCGGCTTACCTGAGCTACTCAAAGCCCCTGAGCTCTTCGAAGCACCCTGGGCGGGCAGAAGCCTTGAGAAAGCCCTACAGAAAGGTGATTGCCACAGAAGTCAGCAAGGTGCTAGGGTGCGCTGGGGGGGGGGGGGAACATGAAGGCGACTTCCGACATCGCGACATTGCGACATGAAGAGGGGCTAATCGGCTAACCGCCCAGACAGCAACATTTGCAGGACTTTCGTCTCAGTCTTTATGGACTCGAAGGCTCACGCTGTACGATCAATTCAGGGTTCCGGGCCTAAGCCCTGAAACCCTAAAACTCCAACATGTTGCGCACGGGGCCTCGGTAATGATGCCCAAGATCTCCTCGGGCGTCAGCGTTCGAAGCTCCGCCGCTGTCTCGCGGGACAGGCAGTGCTTCTTCACGTACTTGACGAGCTCCTGCGGGCAAGACGTTCCATCTCGGTGCTTCTGTGCTTTCGCTCTCAGAGGTCTCACCGCCTGGCAGTATGCCTGCGTTGGTTGTGTTTTCGTCTTCTTCTTCGTCTTCTTCTCCTTATTCTCAATATTATTACTATTTTTCTTCTTCGGCTTCTTTTTCATTCTCTCTGTCCTGCTTCTCGAAGGGTTCAAATAAGGGTTTGTGACAAACCCCCGGCTCAGCGGTGCAGGTGCGATCCTATGTGTCTCCCCGTGTCTCCCCGCTAGATGTGAAGTAGGGTATATATTTCTTGTACCCCCAAAAGGACATACACGCTCACGAATATTGAAAAGGAACCTTATATATACACTCACCAACAACAGGAATGTAAACCCTGCTTCATATCCTTAGGCGAACTTCACCTTCGAAGGAATCTCAGGGGGCCTCCCTCAGAGCTCGCCCACGGCATGTGGCTCTCTCTCTCCTACCATTGATCCATCTATCTATCTATCTATCCATATATATATATATGTGTGTATATGTACATCTATGTGTTTTTATATGTATGTATGTGTCAAATGTACACATACATAACATAACATAACATAACATAACATGACACGACACGACACGACACGACACGACACGACAGGGCTGACGCTGGCCACATGAGTCGTCACGCAGGGGTAGATTGAACGACCTAAAGATGTGGATGGTTGCCAAAATTACAGTCCCTTTTTGGATCCCTGTCATAATACGGCCGGGTACCCCAAAAGGGATCATAACTTTGACAACCACCCATGTAAGCACCAGCTAAAGATGTGAGGACGGCGGTCGACATGCCACCAAAGCTGCTTTTCAATTAAAAATGAGCCCTCAGACCTACTGAAATGGGAGTTTACGAACATGCGGGACCCCAAATATAGACCCCGAAATAGTAAAGTTCCCTTGTAATCAAGACCCCAAAAAGGTTAACCTAAGGTAACCCCTAAGATCAAAAAACCCCCATAAATCGCATGCGTCCTCCTCCGCGTAGACGGCGATGGCATGCTGCGTCCCGCCGCCAGTCTTCGAGGAGCTACTCTTTGCAGCCTGGCACATATGGGGGTTTACTACCAATTGCTCAAGAACCCCCCCAAGAAAACAAAGAAGACTGTTCTTCCTTACAAGGGGAATATAGGGACTATTATCTTTTGTTTTCTTGGGGTTCTTCAGCAAATAGTAGTTTGCAATATCCCTTTCGGGGTCCTTAATATAAAGGAGTCCTAATATTTGGGGGTTTCTATTGGGTCCCTTATTTTCGGAAAACACTCAAGTCACAACCTAAGCATGACAAATTTGTCGTAGACACGGTAGGCCCCTCAACTGCAACTACCTTTCTTTGCCACAAGCAGTGCAGCAAGAGGACTGGTGGGGTGTAGGGTTAGACAAGATCCTGAGGCAGTGTGTGGCGCCTTTTCCGGATCGCCACCTGAGCGGATACCAAACCAGAGAAATCTAAGCCCTTAAGCAACAGCCATGAACGCTGAACCCACCTAACCTAAAATAGGGGTCGGAATCATTCTTACAATCCCTCATAGTCCGTTTATAAGTATACTACAATAACCCCCCAACCACCCTGTTCTCAGAGATTAGGCCCCCATGGAAACTTGAGGAGCCTGGGTCATGGTGCTGGCCGCCATTGCAAGGTTTTGCATTGCCACCTGCTGCCTGGGTGTCGGAACATGCTTCGAGGTCTGAACGGAAGAACCACGCAAAGGCAGGGTTTAGGGATAGGTTTTAGGATTTAGGGTTTAGGGTTAGGGATTAGGGTTTAGGGTTTCGGGTCTAGGGTTTAGGGTTCAGGGTTTAGGGTCCTGTTCAAGTTTGTTGCTTCAACGCAACTGAGGATGAAACCGCGGTGTCTCAAGCCTTTGAGGTTCAGGGGTGCTGGACAAGGATTCCCTCAAGCAACGTGCATCTGAAGCTTGTGAAGCTTGGACACTAATCCTGCGTGCCAAAGCATGCGGAAGGCACTCTACGGGAGATTGTAGACCCTTCAGCGCGTGTGGCTGTCGACAAAATGGCCCCGAGTGTAGCTGCCATCCTCACGCAATTCGGGGGTTTACGGAAATAAGGGACCCCTAAAATAGTCCCAAAATTGTAGGATTCCCCTATGACAAGGGACCCCAATAATTAAGGTACCCCCGAATATCGTACACCCCCATTTGGGAAACATGAAGCTCATGAGCCCTGGCTCCAACAACTGTAGTGGCGTGATCACCTTTCACCCCCAAAAAGGCCAAAAAGCTTGGCTGCACTCAGGAGGGTAGCTATAAATTAAACTTTTAGCTGCCTCATTAAGAAACCCAATAAACCCAAAAAGGGTAAGGATCTAAAGTTACAGTAAAGTACCACAAAGAAAGCCATGGTCTGCTCCCAGAAACTTTGATATGGAGTTCTTGCAGATGACAGCTAGACTCCTTGACACGATGTGCACAAACCTTGGCCACTGGGTGCTCTAGGAAGCGGGAAGATGGAACATAAAACTACAAAAACCCTATCAACCCCCATTGCGCAGGGCCCCTAAACCCTAAACCCTAAACCCAAAAACCTTAAACCCTAAACCCTAAACCCCAAAACCCTCAACCCAACGGGACTCTGAGACTTCGCCAACTGCAGCGCAGCTGCGCGGTGACGCTGGCCGCCATGAGGTTCGGCGTTAGGAGCCTCGTGTTGACGAAAAGGGTTTAGGGTTTAGGGTTTAGGGTTTGGGGTTTGGGGTTTGGGGTTTGGGGTTTGGGGTTTGGGGTTTGGGGTTTGGGGTTTGGGGATATAGGGGCCTTGATAATTAGAATAGGGTTTTGGGGGGTTTTTGTAGTATGTATAAAGAGACCCTAAGGGATAATGTTAATACTTATTCCGACCCCTATATTAATGGGTTAATTCTGTAATAAAGACAGGTGTCAGGGGCCTCCGAAATTTAGTTTCTTGGGCTTTGGGGCTTAGGGCGTTTGGGGGGGGGGGGGGGGGGATTCTGATGGGTTTCGTGTCTCGGGCTTAGGTCCGATGCTCCAGGGAAGCTGTTCAAGGCTTCCCGAGGAGATTGTGTGCACAAGCCGAAGCCCATGCTGCAGCACGTGCTTGCCTTTATGCTGCCATTGCCAAGTACGTTGGTTCGAACGGCATTTGCATTGTTTAACGGCCCATGTACCCGAGACATGCTACATGCCTTGCTTCCCTGCATGGTGGAGGTGCTATCTGAAAAAGATGTTGAAAACATCGTGGCATCTAGAAAGAACCTAATTCTACAACTGCACGGCTCAAGGATCGATCACAACTGCTACATTGATGGTCTCTTTGAGGCTTCCCCTGCCCGGACTCTGTGCATCATGCTTCTACGCGGAGCCACCCCAAGTACTGCCCCAAGTCGATTGCTTAGGGGTTCCCGTATGATTGCGCTGCTCTCGTTTAGGTGGGCAGATACTCACCATACAGCCGTAGTGAGAGCATGCCACATCCCCCCACCTCACCCCAACCGTCATCCTGCATCCTTCAACCTTGCAAGTTTACGAAACTGGGGGACCCAATATAGACTCCCAAATAGTAGGATTCCCTTCTAGAAAGGACCCCAATAAGGTACCCCGAATCGTAAACCCCCACATGCGTCACAACGGGACTATCCTGTCTGGCCACCTAGCCTCTCACCTGGCCCGAGCTCTTGCGCCCAAGAAACTGCGGCAGCACCCCCGAATACACCGGGACTTGCGTCTGCGCCCATTGCTGCTGAAACTGCTGCTGATGCTGCTGTTGCCACTGCTGGCGCTGAAACTGTTGCTGCTGCTGCTGTTGCTGCTGAAACTGTTGCTGCTGTTGTTGCTGCTGCTGCTGCTGAAACTGTTGCTGCTGTTGCTGCTGCTGTTGTTGTGCAGGTGTCTGCTGTGGAGGGGGTGGAGGATTCAGGTTCTGGAAGTGACTTTGCGTCTGCTGCTGGGGTTGTGCGGAAGGAGCGTCTGGTGGTGGCGGCGAGTTGGGAGGTGGTGGCAAGGGCAGCTCCGGGGCAGGGGGAGGAGGAGCCGGAGGCGGGGGCTTGCTGGGAGGCTGGGGAGGCTGTGGAGGTTGCTGTGGTGGTGGCTCTGGTGGCTGGGGCGGCTGAGGTGGCTGTGGTCCTGTAGGCGGCGGCGACCGAGGCTTTGCTGCTGTCGGCGGCGCCGCGGCATCTTCGGAAGCCGATGCGGGTGGGGGTCTCCGTGGAGGCGGGCCTTCTGGCTCCGCCGGCCGCCTTGGCTTAGGGTGCATTGGGGAGTTTTCGAAAATCAGGGACCCTAGTAAAGCCCCAAACAGTAGGATTCCCTTTTATAAGGGACCCCAAGAAGGTACCCCTCATTTCGGAAACCCCCATTAAATGAACAAGTGACAACAAGTGTAGAGGAAAACGTGCATTTGTAGTTTTAGGCAGGTCAGGTGAAACTGATGTGCAGGGTGATGTTTGGGGTAGACTCGTACATATGATGCTTCAAAAAAGGTGGTAACAACCGTGGGATGTGCTGCGATCCTGTCTCTATGGCTATGGTTTAGGAGGGTTTACGGCTAGTCCCTCCGAATGAAGTGGGCATTGGCTTGGCTCACATGAGTGCTAGGGCATGATATATACATCGATGTTAGCACCTTCAGTTGGGGGTTAAGGGTGTAGGGTTTAGGGTTTAGGGTTTAGGGTTTAGGGTTTAGGGTAGTTCAGTAGGCTTCTACCAGCCTTGGTACCTTTGCACCTCGGGCCCGAGACCAAGCTTTTACATGGAGATCGCCCTGGCAGAGACTGCGGATCCTGCCACCCCTCAACCCTGACTGACCCCTCAAATGCACCATGCCCTCCACAGACCTTCGGCCGACTGAAGCTGCAAAGCCCAACACACTCGAGCTGCTGTGATCCCTGGGGTCGGGATGGCTGCCCAGGAGCGGCATCTGGCGCCTGGAGGGCCGCGGATTCGAGTCTTGCAAGTGCATGGTTGCCGCCGCAGCCGGCCAGCCCACCCACTCTCAGACCCTCGACCCTGCATCCTCAAACCGAAACCCTAAACCCTCAACCCTAAACCTTAAGCCCGTAAACCTGCGACCCTTCACCCATGAAACTTGAAGCCCCAAGCCGTGATGGAACCCCAAAAGCTCCATGAGCGGCAGGCGCGCCTGGGCCTGGCCCATTTCACGTGTGTAGCGCTGCACCTGCAAGCCAGTCCCTTGTGAACCCATACAAGCCTGCGCCCAGACAGATCCCATATTCAACGGCTTCAATAAATGTATATATATATATACATTTATTGATTTACTTATTTATTTATTTAGATTTCTTTATTTATTCATACTTATATCTATACTTACATGTATATTTATACTTATACTTATTTACATATTAGTACTAATATTAAATATTAATATTGACATTTATATTTCTATACACATCCTCTGCTGACTGCATTTTTAATTCCTTCACGCAGTCGCTTGATTCATCGGACTGGCGATCACTTCCAGATTGAACTGTAGGTTTCTAAGGGGAGACAGCTACCTAACTTACAAGAGCCGAACCCAAACCAGCCACCGCACCCAAGACTGCAGGCCAAGAAGCTTCAAACCCTCGAGGGCTCCCTCAACCCTAAACTTCAAACCCTAAACCCTGAACCCTAAACCCTAAACCCTAAACCCTAAACCCTAAACCCTAAACCCTAAACCCTAAACCCTAAACCCTACACCCTCCTCCTTATTCCGACAGAGACAGAGCACCACCCTGAGGCGCGTGCCCAGAATCGGAGCGCTACCGAAGCACTTCCCGAGGCCACCGCCTCGGAGTCTTAGACCCTGCCTTGGGGGTTTAGGGTTTAGGGCTAGGGTTTAGGGTTTAGGGTTTAGGGTCTGGGGTTTAGGGTTTTAGGTTTAGCGTTTCGGGTGTAGGGTTTAGTTTTTGGTTGGGGATGTTCCCCCTTGTACGAACAGGTTCAGGTTTTAGGGCATAGGGTTTAGGGATACTATTCCCCCTTCTAGTAACAGTCCTTAACAGAGATTATAATTGGGGGTACGATAGTCCCTATTCAGGACTGTTAGTATATCTAAAGCTTGCTATATCCCTTAACTAAGGAATATTCCTTAAATCATATTAGGGATCCTACCATAATTTAAGGTATATTCCTTAATTAAGGGATATTGGAGTCTCTGGGTAAGGGGGAACATCCCAAACTTTTGGGGTTTAGGCTTCGGTGTGAGGGTTGAGGCCTGACCTGAACCCCAAACTTGCTTCTGTCAGGTCTCCCAGACTCAAAAATCAGAGTTTAGGGTTTAGGGTTTAGGGTTTGGGGTTTAGGGTTTAGGGTTGAGGGTTGAGGGTTTGGGGTTTAGGGTTTAGGGTTTAGGAGATGAAGGAACTGAGAGTTGAGGGGTCGGGTGTCGGCCCGCGGGTTTCCGGTGAAGGGACCAAGAGCTGAGGCCCGTGCATACCCATGCCGAGGGGTTTAGGGCTTAGGGCTTAGGGCTTGAGGTGTAGGGTTTAGGGCTTAGGGCTTAGGGTTTAGGGTTTAGGGTTTAGAGTTTAGGGTTTAGGGTTTAGGGTTACCGCCCTAAATTTTCCCAAGATACGCCCAGAAACCCCGGAACACAAGCCGTGTCTCCTCGAGCCCATCACCCCCCAAACCCTGAGACCTCCACAACCCAAAGCCCTGGCGCGCTCAACACCCCCCCTCAGCCACCCCGCAGGTTGATGTCCCTGAACCCTAAAACCCTAAACCCTAAACCCTGATCCCTAAACCCTAAATCCCAAACCCCAAACCCCAAACCCCAAACCCTAAACCCTAAACCCTAAACCCTAAACCCTAAACCCTAAACCCTAAACCCTAAACCCTAAACCCTAAACCCTTCCCGAAATGTGACAGCCCCTCTTTTGATGTGCTCCGGGGCCTTCTTCTCGCTCAGGATCCGCCTCTGAACCTTCGGTAGAGGAGCTACGAAGGCCCAAGAGTCGAATAACAACTCTCCGTCCTGCTGACCAACCTGAAGCCGAGACATCAGCCACCCTCTCAAGCGGTTTAGGGTTTAGGGTTTAGGGTTTAGGGTTTAGGGTTTAGGGTTTAGGGTTTAGGGTTTGGTGGTCACTGGACCCATCACCCCTCCAACCCCCAGGCCACCGTAAACGCAACCTTTGACGCCGCCAGCTCGACGCCTAAACGAAGGGGTTTAGGGATTAGGATTTAGGGTTTAGAGTTTAGGGCTCAATGTTGAGACTGCTCTGGTCTTCGAGCTCCCATATCCAGATCTCTTTATGGGTAGTTCCCTAAACTAGGGTCCCATTTGGTCCCATATATAGTACGGCACCCTTACGTAACGTAAGCACAAAAAGGGACCCTAATTTAGAGAGCTGGTGGTTTCCGAAATTAGGGTACCGTATTGGGGTCCTTATGTTTCAGGGAATCCTACTACTTGGGAGTCAATTTTGGGGTTACCTACCCCCAGCTACCCTGCTATGCACAAGTGCCACCTCCTCTGGTGCCGAGCGAAGCGAGTCAGCTGCGTCTGTCTCCGCACGGTGTTGCTGGAGGAAGGCCTCGACATGCAAGGTCCGAAAATGGGCCACTTGACTATTTTAGTTGAATTAATAATCTGGGTAGTTCTCTAAATTCGGATCCCTTTTTGGGATGCCGTTTTAAAGGGTACCCAAAAAAGGCGTCCTAGTTTAGGAAACTGCCCATACTGATTTGGACACAAAGCTTGAACCCGAGAATTGGTTGGGTGCCTCGTTCACCCTTCCTTCCCGCCTGCCCCCTGCCATCAAAGGAGCTTAGGCGTGTCCAGTTTTGGGGGTGCCAAGCCTCCCGGGGCTTGGGCCTGGAAGGGGAGTTGAAGCCCTGCACTATGTAAGTCCTTCTCTCAACACACTTCCAACATCCCAACAAACCCTAAACCCTTTACCCCTCAACCCTAGACTCCCTAAAACCTAAACCCTAAACCCTTTTACCCCTCAACCCTTCACTCCCTAAACCCTAAACTCCCTAAACCCTGTAAGCCTTAAAACTCTGAGAATGGCGAGCCCTGGAGCCTCTACTGCACTTTGCAGGTCCTTTTCCTCCAACCACGAAGGCTCCTGAAGGCTTTGGCTGCTCAGGGAGTTTGGGACTTTGGGGGGGGGGGGGGGGGGGGGGGCACTTTCGGACTTGGGATTTAGGGTTTGGGGTTTAGGGTTTGGGGTATTGGGTTTAGGGGTTTAGGGTTTAGGGTTTAGGGTTTGGGGTTTGGGTTTTGGGGTTTAGGGTTTAGGGGTTTTGGGGTTTAGGGTACTTTCGGACCCAGGGTTGACTCCCGCTTGGGCTCTTGAGCACGGCCATCCATCGCCCGCATCACTCCCTAGATCTGCACCAAGGGGCCGGAACAATCCGATGTTTTTTTTTTTTTTGTTTGGGGGCGGGGGGCGGAGGGGTTGCAACTGGATAGGGTTTTTTGGACAAGTCTAGAAAAAGCTACAGACACCAACAAAAAGATCGAACCCTAGTTGGCGCGAATGGGGCACCCACCCATTCTCAAAACAGACACTAAACCCCCCAAACCCTAAGCCCTAAACCCTAAACCCCAGACCCTCAACCCTAAACCCTGAACCCCAAACCCCAAACCCCAAACCCCAAACCCTAAGCCCCAACCTGCTGACCCATCAGAGCCTCGACATCCGCTGCCCGGGCCTTGAGCCTGGGATCTGCCGAGGCTTGATGAGGGCTCCAGGGTGTAATTTGGGCCTAGGCTCTCAAATTCTTTTTGCGGAGCACTCCCTAAACCCTAAACCCTAAACCCTATACCCTAAACCCTAAACCCCCGGAGCACGGCTTCAACAAGGGCTTCGGGACTTGAGGGCTTCAGGTTGGGATGTTCCCCCTTAGACTAACAGCTCCTTCATGGGGATTAGTACCCCCTAATTTTCAGGACGTTTTTAGGGATACGTGGTCTAAGCTTGGTGTCAATGATGTTTTTCGGGTCAGGTTGTTGTGTAGGTCCATGCCACTCAGAGTTCAGCTAGGGTTTGAGTTGCAATCACGTCAAGATGCAGGGTCTAGGGCCTAGGGTGGCGGGGCTGAGCATCGATTCCATCAAGTAATGGGCATGTTTTTGGGGACGACGGTCGGGTGCAGGGGTATGCCAGAACGTCGCAAAGCCACACAAAGGCTGAAGAGCAACCCGATTGCAAAGGTCCCAAGCCCTGGACAGTGAGACCCCGGTGAAGTGTGAGTCCCAAAAGCCTGTGGCGCCTGTCCTCAAGCCCCTATGCTGGCCCTATACTTTTGCACTAGCGCACTATTTCCAAAACCCCGAGGGAAAAGGAAGTAGGAACTCCGAGGTCCATTCTTGAACCCCTACATGGGTAGACCCTAGGTCGTGGGCTCACAACTGAGTTGTCCAGTAACCTGGGGGGGTATTAAAGGTTAACCTTTGGGATTTGATCGAGCTTTTTTTGCAATACCCCAACAAAGGTTACAGGGAACCTACTCTGCTACTCAGACAATGCAAAAGCCATGAAGTCTAAACCGCCCACCCGCAAAGGACGAGGGCCGAGCAGATGCGCTGGTGGTGGGCCTTTGGGTGGCACCGGCCGCGCCTTTGAACGAACCGGACCTGGACAGGAACTTAGCGTTTAGTCAGGGTTCAGGGTTCAGGGATTAGGGTTTAGGGTGCAGGGTTTGGGGCTTTAAGGGCTGGGTTTTCCAGAACACGTCGTGGGACAGGTGCTGGGGACGGGACGGCTTTCGTGAAGGAGCTCAGGACCAATGATGGGCAACCCCGAATTCCTAAACCTAATCCTAAATTCTCAAACACCTAAACTCTAAAACGACCGATTTGTGGACCCCAACAGCTGCTTCAAGAGCAACACACACAGAGAGCCTGCAAGGGTCTAGGATTTCGCCGATGCCCTCTACAAACACCTTGGACCTCAAGCCGTGGCTGGTGTCTTCGGGCTGGGTTTCTCTGAAAATCTGGACTGCTAACCCTAACTCAGAGCCTCTCTATTACCCATCTGCCCCAAACCCTCCAAACCCCCAGACCTTCAAGCCCAAGCTACGACCCTCAACTTGAATTGGGCCCGTTGAAACCCTGAAGCCGAAACTCACCCTAAAGCCTAAACTCTAAACCCTGAACCCTGAACCCGAAAACCCTAAACCCTAAACCCTAAACCCTAAACCCTAAACCCTATACCCTATACCCTAAACCTAAACCCCTGAGCAACCCCCAAGCCATGGTGGGCCTTTCGCAGGGGTGGCCGGTCCTTGCTGGGAGGCCCTGGGCGGTAAACTCGGTTCTTCGTGGTTAGGGTTTAGGGTTTAGGGTTTGGGGTTTGGAGTTTGGGGTTTAGGGTTTGGGGTTTGGGGTTTAGGGTTTAGGGCTCAGGGTTAGGGCCCCCTAGACGCAAAGGACGAATGCGATTCCAAGCAGCTTATGGGCTGAGACGTTCAGGCCATGGTTCTTCAAGCGAGTTTGGAGGGCTGAAGCTTTACAATGAGCTGGGACGTTTTCGGTAAACCCCTAAACGGTAAGAGTGTTTTTTTTTGCTGCGGGTGTTTTTTTGTTGCGGGTGCGGGGCGCGCTTTTTTTTGCTGCGGGTGCGGGGGCGCGTTTTTTTCTTGCTGCGGGTGCGGGGGCGCGTTTTTTTTTTGCTGCGGGTGCGGGGGCGCTTTTTTTGTTGCGGGTGCCGTGGGGGCGCGTTTTTTTTGGCTGCGGGTGCGGAGCATTTTTGCTGTTTTCTCTATATTTTACTATGAAAACCTCTTTTTTCTCTAAGTTTTAATAGGAAAACCTCTTTCTTCTCTATATTTGAATATGAAAACCTCTATTTTCTCTACATTTAGTATGAAAACCTCTAGTTTTTCTACTCTCTATATTTTAATACGAAAACCTCTATTTCTCTGTATTTTAAAACGGAAACCTCTGTTTCTCTCTATTTTTGTCTACAGTATATCGTCATAGTTTTCATCTATATTTAATGAGGAAGACATGAGAGAGGAATACATGAGAAACTCATTCTCTGTGTTATCTCAATATGTGACTTGCAATTAAAAGTGTTTTTTTCCTCTTGTCCTATTTTCATAGGAAGCCTATTATTTTCTCTGTCTCTGAATAGGCAAACCTCCATTTTCTTAAAATTTGAACATGAAAACCTCTATTCTCTATAATTGAATATCAAGACCTCTACATTTTAGTATGAAAACCGTTTGTATTTTCGCTATATTTTCGTATGAAAGCCTCTATTTCCTCTATGTTGTCATAGGAAACCTCTAATTTCTTTAGATTGTATAGCGACAACGTCTATTGTTCTCTAGTTTACTATTTTGTCAGTATTTTCAGACTTCTTCTCTTTATTTCACGAGGAAGACATGAGAGAGGAATACATGAAAAACTAATTCTCTATATGTCATAAGAGTACATGCATTATCTCTATCTGCGACTCGTAGACAACAATTGTTTTTGTTCATGTCTCATAACACAAGCTCTCTTTTCTCGATTCTTTACTAAGAAGACGTTTATATCTCTATTTTTAAGCGGAAAATTCAACTTCCACTATAAGGTCTGAATTTTCGTGGGAAAGCAAGCATATATTCCTCTTTTTTCAGGGGGGTTGGGGGCTGCGCAGACCGCCGCATTTGACAACACAACACTCGCATCATTGGTTTGGAAGGGATTCGTAAGCTTTGAAGCAGTCTTGCCGGCAAAAAAAGCGGGGGGGTTGGGGGGGGCGCAGCCCCCCCCATTTGCAAACACAATGCTCGCATCATCATGGGTTTGGAAGGGGTTCGTATGATTGAAGCAAGTTTGCCCGGGCAAAAATCGCAGCCCCCCCCCCCCCCCTTTCAGGCGGGGGGGAATGCTCATGATGGGTTCGGAAAGGATGCATTTGCTTTGAAGCAAGCTGGCATGGCTTTAAGAAGCGGGGGGGGGTTGGGGGGGGGCGGGGGCAGTCCCCCCCCATTTGCAAACCCAATGCTCGCATGATAGGCTTGGACAGGATTCATATGCTGAGAAGCGAGCAGGCACGGTTTTAAAGAGGGGGGGGTCGGGCGGGGTGCAGCCCTGCCTCCACCGTTTGCAAACACAATGCTCGCATGATGGCCTTGGGAAGGATTCAGTGCTTTGAAAACGCTTGCACAGTTTAAAGGAGGGGGGGGGCGTTGGGGGCGGGGTTGGGGAGGAAATTGCAAAACAAATGACCTGGGGGAGGAAGGGGGGGAGGGGGGGCGCTTTTTTTTTTTGCTGCGGGTGCGGGGGCGCGTTTTTTTTTTTGCTGTGGGTACGGGGGCGCCTTTTTTTTTTTTTTTGCTGCGGGTGCGGGGGCGACACGCGCCAGGTCACTCACTCACCGGGGCGGCCCCCACCCACAGCAAAAAAGCACCCACAACAAAAAAAAAAACACGGGTTCCAACCCTAAACCCTAAACCCTAAACCCTAAACCGTGTAGGCCCCCCTGCCGTCCAGTGGTGGCAGTCTCGGAACCTCGCGGTTTGACTTGAGGCAGCTTGCGAGGATTGTGGGGCATGGAAGCTGCTTTTACTATTTGCTTAAGAACCCCCCCCCCCCCCAAAAAACAATATATAATCATAATAATGATGATAATCATAATAATAATCATCATCATCTTCTTCTTCCTTATAAGGGCAATATAGGGAGTATGCTTTTGCATTTTTGTTTTTTTGGGGGGGTTCTAAAAACAAATAGTAGTTACAGGGCCTTGCACAGTCTAGTGGCTTCGTGTGTGTTTCCACAAACTAACATGCAGATGGGTCTCTACTAGACCCGGGAGTAACCTAGGAATAAGGCCCTTTTTGGTTTTAAGGGGATTAGAAGGGAACCCCAACCCTAAAAAAAGGAAAAAAAAGGCCTACTCCCGGTCCGAGTCTAAGACGTGCTGTTACTGCTTTGCAGCCGCATCTAGCAGAGCTTGGTGATGTGCTGTCGTTCGCGCGATGGCTTTAGGGTTGAGGGTTTAGGGTTTAGGGTTTAGAGACACGACGAAACAGACCAAGGGGTAGAGTCGAGGGCAGCACGGCTGGCTCAAGCGTGTCAACAAAGCAATGCGCCCGGCGAAGTCTGCGGCACATCCAACCAAGATGAGCCCTGATATAGGGGCCCTAATAATTAGAATAGGGTTTTGGGGGTTCTTATATAAAGGGACCATGAGGGAATACTACTAGTAATTCTTCCGACCCCTATACAAACCAATCTACCAAGCAAAGCTGCCAATGCCAGCCGGGCTGCCTTGTAGATCCACACTCTCAGAGGAAACCTGCGCAGGCTCCCGTGAGTGTAGACACGAAGAAGACTTTTTTACTTCAGGTTTATACGGCTGAGGGTTTAGGGTTTAGGGTTTGGGGTTTGGGGTTTAGGGTTTAGGGTTTAGGGTTCGGGGGTTTGGGTCGCGGAGATCTTTCGACGGGAGATCCTAAAGGAAAAAAGCCGAGTCCTGAAGCACACAACGCTGTAGACCATCTCCAGGGTTTACTCCTCTTTGCTTAAGAACCCTAAAAGAATAGCAAATTGTAATACCTAAATTGCCCTTATAAGGAGGCATCTTTTCTATTTTTTGGGGTGTGTTCTTAAGCAATTACTTAATCCCTGTTCCCCTAGGAAGAAAAAAGGATCCTTTTTGTTCATATATAAGAAAGCCCATAACCCAAAAAGTAAAAAGGATCCCTAACACTGATCTAGATTACTTGTTTAGAAGTTAGGGCTTAGGGCTTAGGGTTTAGCGTGGCTCCATACCAAGAGCTGCCAGAGGCCACTTAACCGAGTGTCTGGCTTCCACCACCGCCCAAACAAGAGGGTTCAGGGTTTAGGGTTCAGGGTTTAGGGTTCAGGGTTTAGGGTTTAGGGTTTAGGGTTTAGGGTTTAGGGTTTAGGGTTTAGGGAAAAGGTTTTGGGGTGTTAGCGGGTGCCCACGTAAGACTTAATCTCAACAACTCTACAACACCAAACCCTGAAGCTCTGCATCACAAAACAAACACCGGCGTACCTTGGATGAGCAATTAGATCTTGAGCCCGTGGTGGGTCACTTGGTGAGTTCTCTGACTTCTGGTCCGTGTTTGGGCACTCTACATATGAGGGGCCGCCTTCTAATGGACCCTAATTTAGAGAACTGCCCATCTAAGAAACTAAGTAGCTTCGGGGGGTACCATCACCAGTGAATGTCACTGCCCAGGACAGGATTTCACATGAAACTGCAGATTGAATTGTTTTTGAGTTCTTCCTGTCTCGACAGGCTTAAGAGTTTTTTCTAGGCAGTACAAGTGCAGTGAGTGAGGCGAAAGTAGTGACTGAAAGTCTATTGATTAAGAAAGAAAACACAAGAACTCGGAGGGGAACTGATAAAAGAAGTTGTGCTTGCTTCTCCTTCAGAATGTCTTCCGTCGTCAGCTAAACTCGAATTTGAAGTCTCGAGATTGTAGTGCATTACAAAATTGGTGTACGAATACCTTCGCTGCTGTAGGTTATATCCTACTTTTGATATTATACTCTTAATGCCCTGAATATGAATCATCTAATATCTTGAAAGCCCTTAGTTCAGGGTTGGGTTGGGCTTTTCATTGGGAACGACGTTCTCCGCGCTCCTCATCTTAACCAGTAACACAGCTTGAACGATGCCAACACGGTGACACGACAGGGAACGAGCCTTTGTACTGGGTTTACTGAGTTCACTGCTTCTGTTTCACCTTTAACTTTAGGTCTTGTGTCTCAACATTCTCAACCTCCAACACATGTGCAAGGAATGTCCAAGGCAAATCCCGAGCCAACGACCTAACTTTCTAATCGCGAGACGCCATCCTATGTGACTTATGTAGTTCTGTGGTGCGGGGTTTCCAAACTCACTGAAGCCTTCGGGAACGACACTGACGAAAACGACGCTGACGAATGACTATCGATGCTAGGCACCGAAGCCCCACGCGCGAAACGGTGCTGTAGGGCCTGCCAGTGTGCTTCGTCAGGTGACGGAATTGGCCGGCATTTGGGGCCTTCACAAGAGAGCTTGTGTAGGGTCACAGGGTTTGGGGTATAGGGCTTAGGGTTTAGGAGGTCTAAAACCATAAACCCTAACTCTAAACCCTAAACCCTAAACCCTAAACCCTAAACCCTAGTCTAGGGATCTGAGTTTAGGGCTCGGATGTCCACACCTTACCTCCCTGACGTCAGCCAAAAGCTAAAAGAAAAAGCAAGAAAAACAACCATTGTTTCCCAAGAAGAGCTTGGCTCTAATTGCTAAGCCGACACAAAACCACAAAGCCCGACAGTAAACTCCAACAAGTTGGAACATCCTTATCCCAATATATAGAAAAGGGAACCACAGCGCGAATCATCCCCTAAACCCTAAACCCTAAACCCTAAACCCTAAACCCTAAACCCTGTTCCAAGTTTCTGGAGTTTTCTGCAAAGGGCCTAAACCACGGGGCCCCGACGCGGCTTCATCAAGGCCGCCTTATCTGCGGGCCGCGCCTTGGACGGCACAGTCCGGCCTGGCTAGGGTTTAGGGTTTAGGGTTTAGGGTTTAGGGTTTAGGGTTTAGGGTTCAGGGTTCAGGATTCAGGGTTCAGGGTTCAGGGTTCAGGGTTTAGGGTTTAGGGTTTAGGGTTTAGGGTTTAGGGTTTAGGGTTCAGGGTTCAGGGTTCAGGGTTCAGGGTTCAGGGTTCAGGGTTTAGGGTTTAGGGTTTAGGGTTTAGGGTTTAGGGTTTAGGGTGTAGGGTTTAGGGTTTAGGGTTTAGGGTTTCGGGTTTAGGGGCAGCAAGTTGTCAACAGGCGCGCCCCCGCACCCAATGCCACAGACACCGATTGCACCCGAGACTCGAAAAGCCAAACCCAGCCGAACCCCATTGCCACACTTTCAGGAAGCAGAGCGTGAATTGCGGAAACAAGACTACTGCTTGCTTAAGAACCCCCCAAAACACAAAAAAACAAGAATCCCAATATTACCCTTATAAGGAAGATCGTGTTGTGTTTTTTGGGGGGGTTCTTAAGCAAATAGCAGGAGAACAACCCTGAATCCCCACTCCACCGAAGGAAGGACCGACGAGGGCCTTTGGCGGAGTCGGGCCGCTGCTTTGGGCGTGCCTGCAAGGTTAGGGTTTAGGGTTTGGGGTTTGGGGTTTAGGGTTTAGGGTTTTGGTGGTACTTGTACTGAACCTGGGTTGCAGAAAGAGATGGGGGTGTCCGAAATCACAGGGGTGCCTTATTGGGGTCCTTATTATAAGGGAATCCTACTACTTGGGGTGTATATTGGGGGTCCTAAACCCTAAACCCTTATCTTCGTAAACCCCCCAGATCCTTCAGCATCCCATGATCCTACGGGCGCTGTGGAGGTTGAGGAACTCCCGGAAAATCATACGAGCCCCCGAGCTTGGGATGTTCCCCCGTATACTAACAGTCCTTCATAGGGATTCTAGTACCCCCGATTATATTAGGGTTTAGGGTTTAGGGTTTAGGGTTTATAGGGTTTAGGGTTTAGTACCCCCCATTATAACCCCTATTAAGTGCTAGTAGAAAGGGGGAACATCCCAACCCTGAACCCTAAGCTCTCTTGGAGGCCCGCTTCTTGCCGCCTTCTCCACGGACTTCGGCGGTGGCCCCGGCGGCTCCTTTGGACGCCTCAGAGTCATCGGGTTCTTAGGGTAGGGGGTTCAAGGACGGTATGTAACCCAAGTTTCCTACTCCCCACCACTCCCTAAGGCCCCCAAAGCTTCCCTAAGGTTCCCTAGGTACCTCCCCCCCTCCCTCCCGTAAGAACCCAATAACAGAGAGATGTCGGGAGGGCATCCCAAGATTTTTCACCCGATCCGCAGTCGCAAAGCTCATGGGTGAAAAAGGATGGAAGTGGGGCAAGAAGGCCCCGGCACACAGAACCCGAAACCGTCTAAACCCATTCCCCTGCAACCCCAAAACACATCGATCATCTTAGCTCCCTTCCGTGTCAGAAAACCTTGAAACCCCAAATGCAACAATCCGGGAACCTCTCGACCCCTAAACCCTAAACCCTAAACGCCCATGTTGAGAGCCCCGCTGCTTTGCCAGCACCTTCGGCTTCGGTCGGAGCCTGGAAGGGTGCAGTGAAACTTAAGCTCTTGGGTTTAGGGTTTCGGGCTTGGGGTGTAGGGTTTAGGGTTTAGGCTTCTACGATACATTCCATTCAAGTATTTAAAGTATATTATTACCAAATTCTACTATACATAATCACAATTTATGACTGGAATTATGATGAAAAAACTAATTAACTAATTGGAATGCCCTTCCCCCCCCCTCCCTACCCTAAACCCTAAACCCTAAACCCTCAACCCAAAACCCAAAAACCCTAAACCCCAAAAACCCTAAACCTAAAATCCTAAACCACCCTAAATCCTAAACCCTAAACCCTAAACCCTAAACCCTAAACCCTAACACAAAAACTCTCAAACCAAAGCCTCGGCTGAGGCCGAGGCCCGGGCTTCGGCACCGGCGCTGGCTCCCAGGGCCTTTGCTGCAGCTTTGGGCGCTCTTCGCGGCTCAGGGCTTTAGGGTTTAGGGTTTAGGGTTTAGGGTTTAGGGTTGAGTGTTTGGGGTTTAGTTTAGGGTTTAGGGTTTATCTACTGTGTCACTGTCTGGAGCAAGCACCTGGTGAATGCATCAGGGATTTTCATGTTGGTGCGTCCAACAGGGATGCCACTCCCCATCACACAACGTGTTGGGCTCGAGGACGCTTGTTCGCTGGAACATGGAGGTTCGGCGTCGCTGTTCCCAGGCTGGCCCGCATCCTCTTCAGGACCCGTTAAAGGTTTAGGGTTTAGGGTTTATGGGCATGAACCCAGGGGCCACGGGCTGCATCGCAAGCAGATCGCTAGGGCCGCTAGGTAGCATGCGAGCGCACTTGTTGCGTCCAACAATTTCGCAATACCCACTGCGATACCTTTTTTGCGAAGTCTCACGATGAACACGCAGCCCCCACCCCCTGAACCCCGATGCGCTCTGACATCACGGTGCCCCGCTCCCCCTTGCTAAACAAGAGCAACTTAAGCTGAACACTCTGTAAAGAGGGCTCTAAGGTCTTGCCCGAAACCAAAAACCATGGACGTTAGGGTTCCAGGTTGCCAAACCCCGAAAAAGGGCGCCGATAAGCCAGGGCCCCATGCGGCCTATCCTTTGCCGCGACCTTCACGGGCACGTCAGCCATGTCCTCATCACCTTGCGGCAGTGAGTCTATAGGGCATCAGGTATGGGAGTTCGAGGCGTTTCAGGGTTCAAGGTTTGAGGTTTGGCGTCGCAGTTCAGGGTCCTCGGCCCCTCCTGAGGCCGCAAACACAATTTGTTTTTTGCCTTAACCGCCCCCCCGAAGCCCCCGAACCCTAAAGCCTGAACCGGGTTCATTTGCGGTTTCTGAGTTCCCGGACTTAGGTGATATTCGGATTCTTGGGGTGTAGGGTTTGGAGGACCCGAAACCTGCCTAAGCCCAACAAATTTTAAACCCCAAACCCTCCAAAACCCTCCAAAACTCCTGAACCCAAACCAATCAATGTCAAACAACCTGAAACCATAAACCCTTCAGCTCCTCAACGGCTCGACTCCTCAAATCGGTCGGCACCAAGAGAAAAACGAACCAGTAGAACTCGTCACGAAACAAAATCGATCTTTCAACCCGCGGATAAGCCAACAACCCTAAACCCTACACCCTAAACCCTAAACCCCGAACCCTGAAATCGAAGCCCTGGCCGCCTTCAGCACTGGCCTTAACGCCCCCAGTGTCCGTGAAGGCGCCGCCAGTGCTGAGGACACCGCTCTTTTGGAAGACGGAGACGGACCCTGGGCTAAGCCAAGCACCCCTTTAAACAGTAAAACTGACAGTCGCTGGACCCTTCCAGAAAAAACAAAAACAAGCAACAAACATCGAGATTGCGGTGCTCTGGGTATTTCATGGGCGGCTGAGTTGACACCTCAACGCTGACAGATACTTCTGCCAGTCGCTAGACCCTCCCGAAAAGCAATAACACAAAGATTGCAGTACCCAAGTCCCTGCAAAACTTAAACAGTCGGACCCGATACCCTCGACGCCGACTGAAGACCCCTGGCTCTGAACAAGCCTCAGCCCATCCAAACCGTAGTCCGGGAAGCCCTAGTAGCCCTAGTAGCCCTAAACCCTAAACCCTAAACCCTAAACCCTAAACCCCTGCACCCCACACCCTTGTACCTTTTCAGGCAGCCAAGAAGCGGCTGATCGGGATCCTTGGGAGTGGAGTTAGGGCTTCAGAAGGTGGGCGAAGCATCTGCTTCCGGACTCCGGGAAAATTTGGATCGTTGATTATTTTGGGAATGTTTTTGCCTGAGTACACATCTCTCACAAAAAATGGGCCTGAGGGCGGTTTACTGGGCCTTAGGGTGGTTTAGGGTTTAGGGTTTAGGGTTTAGTGTTTAGGGTTTAGGGTTTAGGGTTTCGGGTTTCGGGTTTAGGGTCTAGGGTTTAGAGTTGAACCCCCTGGAAGTTGTTAAACTAATCATGACGTAGGAGCCCCTAGAAGCTCAAAACCGTCAAGCCCAGGGCCGGGTTTGGGCTTTGGGGTTTGGGGTTTAGGGTTTAGGGTTTAGGGTTTAGGGGTTACGGTTTAGGGTTCAGGGTTGCCAAGCGTCTCGTCTTTCTCTTCCTTGGAGTCCCACTTCCAGCTCGCCCAGTCGTGCCAGCTGCCTCATGCTCAAGCACCAAGCCCTAAGCCCTAAGCCCTCAACCCTAAACCCTAAACCCTAAACCCCACCACATGAGAGTTGCCTGGGGGAGGCTTGGCTGGACTTCCTTGACCGAAGATCTGAACCCAAGACCCTAAACCCCTGGCTCAAAGCCCAAAACGCTGGCATCCCTGAATCTCAACCCTAAACCCTAAACCCTAAACCCTAAACCCTAAACCCTAAACCCTAAACCCTAAACCCTACACCCCGAACACTCAAGCCTTGATTCCAAAGTCCTCAAACCCTTGAAAGCAAAGCAGCTTCGTGCTCTGGAAGCCCCTCTGACTCTTGAGGTTTAGGTTCAGGGTTTCAGGCACCTGGAGCCCTAAACCCTAAACCCTAAACCCTAAACCCTAAACCCGAAACCCCAAACCCAAAACCCAAAAGCTTAGAGCAGTGCCTGATTCGCCTTCTCCTTGGTCCTCCTCATCATCAGTCTTCGTACCGTCATCTCCTGGAGAGGGTTGGAGAGAGCTCACAAAGCTCCAAAATGCCAATGGCCACTCACACTTCTGGATAATTGCTGACCAAAGAAACTTACCAGCTGCTTCACTCGTTATTTTTCTTTCTGCGCCCTCACCGCCTAGATCCGGAACACCCGGGTGAAACGAGAACCCAGAGACCCGAAACTGTTGTAAGTTGGATTGCTTTTGCAGGAAATTCCAGACCTGAGGCGAAGCCTTAAACATCCCACACCCTAGATCCCGCACCCTGCAACCCACGAAGGCCCCTCAACATCTTACTACAAGAAGCTCAAATCCCAGAAAATCAAGCGAACCAGCCCACATGTCCAAACCCTAAACCCTAAACCCAAAACCCCAAACCCTAGAGTTTCTCGCCCTGCATCCTTTTCACCCTGGACACTCCTCCCCACTTGCTCCAGGTGCGCTGGTCCACCTGGTGTGCACAATTGAGGCTTAAGGGCCTCTGCGTTTGGGGGTTGAGGAGTGGATTTACAGGGTTCCTGTGGACTCAACTCTTGGGGAGGGCTACTTATAGGGGCTCAAGGAGTTTGAGGGTGGAGACCCCTTCTTTGGGTGTCAGTGTGGACATCTCTAGCCGGGGAGGGGGGGGGGGGGGGTGCGGCGAAGTTTGGCAAGGCCTGAAGTCATCTAGCACTCCGGCGCCCCAGGATCCTGTGCTGGTTGAAGCCCCCTAACCGGGTTTAGGGCTTGGTAGGGTTTAGGGTTTAGGGTTTAGGGTTTAGGGTTTAGGGTTTAGGGTTTAGGGTTTAGGGTTTAGGGTTTCGGGTTTCGGGTTTAGGGCTTAGGGCTTAGGGTTTAGGGCTTAGGGTTTATGGTTTAGGGTTTGGGGTTCCCAAACAAGTTCGGGTTTCGGGCAACTTTGGGGGACTGGCTGCTTGAATCCATCGTCCGAACAGGCTGTCGACTCTTTGGTACTTCACATGGTCTCTTGCCTGAACTGAGATTGGCCAAGGCTTCATCGGTCGCCAACCCTAAACCCTAGACCCTAAACCCTCAACCCTAAACCCTAGAAGCTCCAACAATCCTTAACACCGCAGGGTCGAAACGCTTAACCCGCACCTTCAGAAACCGAGGTCCGAGATCTTCCACACAAACCCAGGAAGTTCTGGGTCCTAAACTACTAGGTGCTTAAGAACCCCCCCCCCAAAAAAAAAAAAATATATATATATATATATATATAAGTATTCCTCCTTATACCGGCGATATAGGGATTTGTATTGTTTATGTTTGGGGTTCTTACGCAAGTAGTGGTAAACCCACAAACGCTAAAATTCCCTGAAACCTCTCATACTTGAGACAAGGAAACCTTGGCCCATCACAGAGGGCTGACCCTCCCATGCACATGGCTACCAAGACTGCTGCCCGGCCGAGGAGTGGTTCTGAACTGAAAAACCATATCTAAGATGGCCCTTAAGACCCTCTGACAAATATTTCCTGAATACGATCCTCTTAAAGCCAATAAGAGGAAATATCGAATGTTTCAAGGGCCTACTGAGATATATGCGCCCCCCCAACCCCAAAGCTCATCTGTCCAGGCTTAAACCCTTAAATGCCCTACATTCCGCAAAGTTTGTAAGAGGCTACTAACACCCAAACCCTAACTCAAAAGCCTAAACCCTAAACCCTAAACCCTCCAACCCTCCAACACTGACCCAAAACCCTAAACCTTAAATCCCGAACCTTACGAACCATCTGGTGGCGAGCTACCCATCAGAGACGCCCCCCTACGGTTGCACTTGTGAACGCACTGGAGGCTCGAGGGCTCTGTAGAACTTCGAAGTTTGTTTTTCGGGCTACTATTGGGGCCTTGAGAATTACAACAGCGTTTTAAGGGGGTAGTTTAAGTATAATTACAGAGGGACCATAAGGGAATGCTATTCGTAATTATTCCGACACCTATAGTAACTGCTTTGTATGGTAAACCAGGACTTAGTCGCGTGGAACCCTTCGCGCACACATGAACCACGCCCCCTGAAAGCAGCAGCTGATCTTAAAGCATGGCCCTAGAGGCCAAGAGTGCGCGCGGTGCCGCACAAGAGTCACACAAGAAGGTCCACCTTATCGGGTTAGTTAATGTATCTCTGCCCCCGAAACAAAACTAAGAATGTGCAAAAGACATGTATATATATATATATATATATATGCTACCCCCCCCCCCTCAAAACCCGCGTTTTACTATGTTTTCCTATCGTACACTATGAAAACCTCTCCCCAGAAACCCTCAGTTCCAGAATTCCAGAATTCCAGATTTTCTGAGATCCCTAATTCCAGAATTCCAGAATTCCAGATTTTTCAGAGGCCCCCAGTTCCAGAATTCCAGAATTCCAGAATCTGGAATTCTGGAACTGGGGGCCCCTGACAAATCTGGAATTCTGGAATTCTGGAATTCTAATTTCGGAGAGCCAAGAAGGTTACATTTGAAATTAGAGACGGAAAATAAGAGTCTTATTAATCTTACCCATTAAGTTTTAGAGGATTCCTTACAATTTTCTAGGCTGATTGAATTTAATAATACTCCCGTTCACTTCAATGGGAGTTCTTATTAGCCACCAGTTCCAGAATTCCAGAATCAGGAATTCTGGAACTGGGGGCCCCTGACAAATCTGGAATTCTGGAATTCTGGAATTCTAATTTCGGAGAGCCAAGAAGGTTACATTTGAAATTAGAGACGGAAAATAAGAGTCTTATTAATCTTACCCATTAAGTTTTAGAGGATTCCTTATAATTTTCTAAGCTGATTACATTTAATAATACTCCCGTTCACTTCAATGGGAGTTCTTATTAGCCACCAGTTCCAGAATTCCAGAATCTGGAATTCGGGAACTGGGGGCCCCTGACAAATCTGGAATTCTGGAATTCTGGAATTCTAATTTCGGAGAGCCAAGAAGGTTACATTTGAAATAAGAGACGGAAAATAAGAGTCTTATTAATCTTACCCATTAAGTTTTAGAGGATTCCTTATCCGCCGACCCCAGCAACAGCGGGGCGGCGTCAGTGAAGACCCTCCCTGCCCTCACCCACCTACCCCCCTCCCCCGCACTCCCACCACCAACCCCGCTCCGCCCGCTCGCCCGCTCCGCTTGCTCCGCCCTTCCCTCCCACCCCCACCCACCCCCCCCACCCCACCCCCCCCACCCCCCCCCCCCCCCCAACCCACCCCCCACGCCCCCCACCCCCCCCCACCCCGTGGGTGGCTTAAATAGGGTCTATTTGGAAGCTGGGACTCGGGTTTTCTTATAGCCATACACGTTTCCACGAGGGTACGCTGCTGTCACGTCAGTCGTACTATGGAGGCCTCAGGAACAAGAACCAGGTAGTTCCTCTTTTCTCTTCTCTTTTTCTCCTCAATCCTAAAGTCGAAGGCTCTCGTGAGGAGAAGAGAAGGGAGAGAAGGAGGGAAAGATAAGAGGAACACGATTTTCATGGGAAGAGCCAAGAAAAGAATAGAAGAGAGATAAAACAAGGCGCAAAGAAGATGGTACTCTTCTTTATCTATCCTCTCTCCCTTATCTCTCCGTTCCCTCTGTCTTTTCGAAATGAGAAAAACAAAAAGAAAGATGAAAAGAAGAAGGGTTAGGAAAAGAGCCGAAGAGATAGGCCGAAAAGAGGGGTATGGTGAAGTACGGCAAAGGTCCACGCACAAGGAGTCACCTTCTGCTTACCCTTCCACTGCTTGATTTTACAAGCTCCTTTCTTGTGTTTTATCAGTTAAAATTAAAAGGAGACAGAAGGAGAGAAGGGAAAGGGAAGTGAGAGAGGAGAGACAACAAGGAGGCCATTTTAATTTCCTGTGAGTTATCAAAAGGAATGCAATATTATGGGAAGAGCAATGGAAAAAAAGAGTGGAAGAGAAATTAAGACAGGAGAGGGAGGTGCAAAAATAAGGCAAAGAGAAGATGGTGCCGTTTTCATCTCACCTCTCGTTCTTATCTTCCTCTTCTCTGGTTCTTTTCCCTGTGAAATAAAAAAACAAAAGGAAGGACAATGAACATATAAAGGAACCCGTTTTCGTTTTCCGTTTGGGCACAAGGAAAAAAACAGAGGCGATAGGGCGAGAGGAGGGGTTTGCTGAAGCATGGGGAGGGTGTACGGGCAAGGGGCCAACTCCGCCCACTTCCCCCATCCATTGAAAGAGGAAAAGGAACAGGGCCTCCATTCCCCTCTTATTCTTCCTTTCTTGCGTTTTTGTCGTTTAGAAGGGAACAGGAGAAGAGGAGGGAGAGAGAAGGAGAGAGGAGACATAAAAAGGGTTGCATTTTTAATGGGAAGAGCAAAGAAAAGACCAGAAGAGAGATGATGGGAGAAGAGGGGGAGACAAAACAAGGCGCACAGAAAATGGGCAGATAAGAAGAGAGGAAAGGGAATGACCAAGTACAATGAGGAGTTCTTCAATTTCCCTCCCTATCTCTTATGTTACTTTTCCTTCTTGTGGGGTGTCCCTTTTTCTCTTGAAGATGCAGAAAACGATTGAAAAGGACACCCGTTCCATCGCCCATATGTAGGGAAAAAGAGAGAGAATCATGAGCATCAGCTGGGCTTGCTGCCAATCCAACATGGGCGTCCCTTTTAATCGCATTCTGTGTCCTTTTTTCTCGCTTGAAGATGCAGAAAACGATCCAAAAGCACATCTGTTGGAGGAAGAGAGAAGGAGAGAGGAGAGATACCAAGGATTGCATATTTAATGGGAAGAGCAAGGAAGAGAATAGAAGACAGATGAATAGAGAAGATGGCGCTCTTCTTTATCTATTCTCTCTCCCTTGTTTCTCCCTTCCCTCTTTCTTTTCGAAATGAGAAAAACAAAAAGGAAGAACTATGAGAAGGAGAAGAGTAAGGAAAGGAACAGAAGAGATAGGCCGAGAGGATGAATATGATGGAGTATTATGGAAAGGCTCACGCGCAAGGAGTCACCCTCTGCTTACCTTTTCACTGCTTTATCATATGAGTTCCTTTCTTGTGTTTTATCAGTTAAAAGGAAGCGGAAGAAGAGAAGGGAAAGGGAAGTGAGAGAGGAAAGATAACAAGGATGCTATGTTTCCCGAAGCGTGCTGCAAGGAATAGAAGAGACAGGAAGCAAGGAGACGGAATCACAAAATAAGGCGCAAAGCTGTACATATCATCTCTCCCTTGTCTCTCCCTATTCCCTTTCGAACTAGAAAAAACCATTCTTGCTTTTCACAGATAGGTTCCCTCTCTCCTCTTCAGGAAATCCCCTTTCCCTTATGTTGCTTTTTGAAGCGAATAAGAAAAATAGCAGATAAGAAGAGAGGAAAGGGTCAATTTCCCTCCCTATCTCTTATGTTGCTTTTCCTTCTTGTGGGGTGTCCCTGTTTCTCTTGAAGATGCAGAAAACGATTGAAAAGGACACCCGTTCCATCGCCCATGTGTAGGGAAAGAGAGAGAATCATGAGCATCAGCTGGGCTTGCTGCCAATCCAACATGGGCGTCCCTTTTAATCGCAGTCTGTGTCCTTTTTTCTCGCTTGAAGATGCAGAAAACGATCCAAAAGCACATCTGTTGGAGGAAGAGAGAAGGAGAGAGGAGAGATACCAAGGATTGCATATTTAATGGGAAGAGCAAGGAAGAGAATAGAAGACAGATGAATAGAGAAGATGGCACTCTTCTTTATCTATTCTCTCTCCCTTGTTTCTCCCTTCCCTCTTTCTTTTCGAAATGAGAAAAGCAAAAAGGAAGAACTATGAGAAGGAGAAGAGTAAGGAAAGGAACAGAAGAGATAGGCCGAGAGGATGAATATGATGGAGTATTATGGAAAGGCTCACGCGCAAGGAGTCACCCTCTGCTTACCTTTCCACTGCTTTATCATATGAGTTCCTTTCTTGTGTTTTATCAGCAGAAGAGAAGGGAAAAGCAAAAATTGAGCCCAACATTTTAGGACCAGGGCTTGCGATCTGACTCTTTGGAGCAAAAATCGATTCCAAAATCTTAGGGACCAGGGCTTGCGATGTTACTCTTTGGAGCAAGAAATGAGCCCAAAATCTTAAAGACCGGGGCTTGCGATTTCACCTTTTGGAGCAAATACTGGGCCCAAAATCTTAGGGACCAGGGCTTGCAATTTGACTCCGTGGAGCACAAATCGACCCCGAAATCTTAGGGACCAGGGCTTGCGATTTGACTCTGTGGAGCACAAATCGACCCCGACAACTTAGGGACCAGGGCTTGCGATTTGACTCTTTGGAGCAAAAATCGACCCAAAAATCTAAGGGACCAGGGCTTGCGATTTTACTCTTTGGCGCAAAAACTGGGCCCCAAATCTTAGGGACCAGGGCTTGCGATGTCACTCTTTGGAGCAAAATTGAACCCAAAGTCTTAGGGACCAGGGCTTGCGATTTGACTCTTTGGAGCAAAAACTGTGCCCAAAATCTTAGGGAGCAGGGTTTGCGATTTGACTCTTTGGAGCAAAAACTGGGCCCCAAATCTTAGGGACCAGGGCTTGCGGTTTGACTCTTTGGAGCAAAAATTGAACCCAAAATCTTAGGGACCAGGGCTTGCGATTTGACTCTTTGAACCAAAAACTGGGCCCAAAATCTTAGGGACAAGGGCTTGCGATGTCACTCTTTGGAGCAAAAAATGAACCCAAAATCTTAGGGACCAGGGCTTGCGATTTGACTCTTTGGAGCAAAAACTGGGCCCAAATCTTAGGGACCAGGGCTTGCGATTTGACTCTTTGGAGCAAAAATTGAACCCAAAATCTTAGGGACCAGGGCTTGCGATTTGACTCTTCGGAGCAAAAACTGGGCCCAAGATCTTAGGGACCAGGGCTTGCGATGTCACTCTTTGGAGCAACAATGAATGCAAAATCTTAGGGACCAGGGCCTGCGATTTGACTTTTGGAGCAAAAATTGAACCCAAAATCTTAGGGACCAGGGCTTGCGATTTGACTCTTTGGAGCAAAAACTGGGCCCAAAATCTTAGGGACCAGGGCTTGCGATGTCACTCTTTGGAGCAAAAACTGAACCCAAAATCTTAGGGACCAGGGCTTGCGATTTGACTCTTCGGAGCAAAAACTGGGCCCCAAATCTTAGGGACCAGGGCTTGCGATGTCACTCTTTGGAGCAAAAAACGAACCCAAAATCTTAAGGACCAGGGCTTGCGATGTCACTCTTTGGAGCAAAAATTGAACCCAAAATCTTAGGGACCTGGACTTGCGATGTCACTCTTTGGAGCGAAAACTGGGCCCCAAATCTTAGGGACCAGGGCTTGCGATTTGACTCTTTGGAGCAAAAACTGTGCCCAAAATCTTAGGGACCAGGGCTTGCGATGTTACTCTTTGGAGCAAAAACTGGGCCCCAAATCTTAGGGACCAGGGCTTGCGATGTCACTCTTTGGAGCAAAAATTGAACCCAAAATCTTAGGGACCAGGACTTGCGATGTCACTCTTTGGAGCAAAAACTGGGCCCCAAATCTTAGGGACCAGGGCTTGCGACGTCACTCTTTGGGGCAAAAATTGAACCCAAAATCTTAGGGACCAGGGCTTGCGATTTGACTCTTCGGAGCAAAAACTGGGCCCCAAATCTTAGGGACCAGGGCTTGCGATGTTACTCTTTGGAGCAAAGATTGAACCCAAAATCTTAGGGACCAGGGCTTGCGATTTGACCCTTTGGAGCAAAAACTGGGCCCAAAATCTTAGGGACCAGGACTTGCGATGTCACTCTTTTGGGCAAGAAATGAGCCCAAAATCTTAGGGAGCAGGGCTTGCGATTTGACCCTTTGGAGCAAAAACTGTGCCCCAAATCTTAGGGACCAGGGCTTGCGGTTTGACTCTGTGGAGCAAAAATTGAACCCGAAACCTTCGGGACCAGGGCTTGCGATTTGACTCTTCGGAGCAAGAAATGAGCCCAAAATCTTAAGGACCAGGGCTTGCTTTGGAGCAAAAAACTGAGTCCAAAATCTTAGGGACCAGGGCTTGCGATTTGACTCTTTGGAGCAAAAACTGGGCCCCAAATAATAGGGACCAGGGCTTGCGATGTTACTCTTTCAGGCAAGAAATGAACCCAAAATCTTAGGGACCAGGGCTTGCGATGTTTCTCTTTGGGGCAAGAAATGAGCTCAAAATCTTAGGGACCAGGGCTGGCGATGTCACTTTTTGGAGCAAAAACTGTGCCCTAGTATTGGGGGGAGGAGGGCTCGTGATTTAGTATTGGGAGGAGGCCCGGGCTCGTAAACTAGTATTGGGGGGAGGCCCGGGCTCGTGATTTAGTATTGCGGGAGGCCCGGGCTCGTGATTTAGTATTGGGGGGAGGCCCGGGCGCGTGATTTAGTATTGGGGGGAGGCCCGGCCTCGTAATTTGGAGGCCCGGGCTCGTGATTTAGCCCGGGCTCGTGATTTAGTATTGGGGGGAGGCCCGGGCTCGTGATTTAGTATTGCGGGAAGGCCCGGGCTCGTAATTTAGTATTGGGGGGAGGCCCGGGCTCGTGATTTAGTATTGGGGGGAGGCCCGGGCTCGTGGTTTAGTATTGGGGGGAGGAGGATGCCCCAGCCCCCACCCCCCATTTGGAAATAAATGAATTACTTGAATTAATTGAAATAATTGAATTAATTCAATTAATTCAATTAATTGATTTATTTCCAAAGGGGAGGTGGAATTAATTTAATTAATTGAATTAATTCAATTATTTCAATTAATTCAAGTAATTCATTTATTTCCAAATGGGGGGGATTCCCCAGCCCCCACCCCCCCCCTTTGGAAATAAATGAATTAATTGAATTAATTGAATTAATTGAATTAATTGAATTAATTCAATGAATTCAATTAATTCATTTATTTCCAAAGGGGAGGTGGAATTAATTGAATTAATTGAATTAATTCAATTATTTCAATTAATTCAATTAATTCAATTAATTCAATTAATTCAATTAATTCATTTATTTCCAAATGGGGGGGATTCCCCAGCCCCCACCCCCCCCTTTGGAAATAAATGAATTAATTGAATTAATTGAATTAATTGAATTAATTGAATTAATTGAATTTCAATTAATTCAAATAATTCATTTATTTCCAAAGGGGAGGTGGAATTAATTGAATTAGTTGAATTAATTCAATTATTTCAATTAACTCAATTAATTCAATTAATTCAATTAATTCAATTAATTCATTTATTTCCAAAGGGGGGGGAGGGGTGGGGGCTGGGGAATCCCCCCATTTGCAAATAATTGAATTAATTGAATTAATTGAATTAATTGAATTAATTGAATTAATTGAATTAATTGAATTAATTGAATTAATTGAATCAATTCAATTAATTCAATTAATTCAATTAATTCAATTAATTCCACCCCCCCCCCCTTTGGAAATAAATGAATTAATTGAATTAATTGAATTAATTGAATTAATTCAATTAATTCAATTAATTCAATTAATTCAATTAATTCAATTAATTCATTTAGTTCCAAAGGGGGGGGGTGGGGGCTGGGGAATCCCCCCCATTTGGAAATGAATGAACTAATTGAACGAAATTATTTAAACTATCGCGGCTCGATTTGGCCAAATTTTGCCGGGCAGCCTGCGGGCAAAATTTGGCCAAATCGGGCTGCTTTTCGTATGCCATGAGAAATGCGCGGCTCGATTTGGCCAAATTTTGCCCGGAGGCTGCCCGGCAAAATTTGGCCAAATCGAGCCGCGCATTTCTCAGCGCGTACGACGAGCAGCCCGATTTGGCCAAATTTTTTGCCCGCAGACTTCCCGGCAAAATTTGGCCAAATCGAGCCGCGATAGTTTAAATAATTTCGGGCCTCCAGAAAGGCGCGGCTCGATTTGGCCAGATTTTGCCGGGCAGTCTGCGGGCAAAATTTGGCCAAATCGAGCTGCTCGTCGAACGCGATGAGAAATGCGCGGCTCGATTTGGCCAAATTTTGCCGGGCAGCCTCCGGGCAAAATTTGGCCAAATCGAGCCGCGCCTTTCTGAAGGGCTCGATTTGGCCAAATTTTGCCGGGCAGCTTCCAGGCAAAATTTGGCCAAATCGGGCTGCCCTTCGTATGCGATGAGAAATGCGTGGCTCGATTTGGCCAAATTTTGCCCGGAGGCTGCCCGGCAAAATTTCGAGCTGGGGGGGTGGGGTCTGGGGAATCCCCCCCATTTGGAAATAAATGAATTAATTGAATTAATTGAATTCATTGAATTAATTCAATTAATTCAATTAATTCAATTAATTCCACCCCCCCTTTGGAAATAAATGAATTAATTGAATTAATTGAATTAATTGAATTAATTGAATTAATTCAATTAATTAAATTAATTCAATTAATTCCACCCCCCCTTTGGAAATAAATGAATTAATTGAATTAATTGAATTAATTGAATTAATTCAATTAATTCAATTAATTCATTTATTTCCAAAGGGGGGGTGGGGGGTGGGGGCTGGGGAATCCCCCCCCATTTGGAAATAAATGAATTAATTGAATTAATTGAATTAATCGAAATAATTCAACTAATTCAATTAATTCAATTACTTCATTTATTTCCAAAGGGGAGGTGGAATTAATTGAATTAATTGAATTAATTCCAATTAACTCAATTAATTCAATTAATTCAATTAATTCAATTAATTCATTTATTTCCAAAGGGGGGGGTTCAATTAATTCAATTAATTCAATTAATTCAATTAATTCAATTAATTCAATTAATTCAACTAATTCAATTAATTCCACCCCCCCCTTTGGAAATAAATGAATTAATTGAATTAATTGATTAAATTCATTAAATTCCAGGGGGAAAGTGGAAATTAAGGAATTTAATGAACTAATTCTGTCTGTGCAACCCTACAGGACCTAAAATAGGGTCTATTTGGAACATGGCTCTTGTGAATAAGTATACGTTTTGGGGCCTGTTTTCCTCTTGTAAATACGATTCCCAGCTTCCAAATAGACCCTATTTAAGCTGCACACCCCCCCACCCCCCCCCCCCCCCCCACGGTACGGCGGACCCTAGACCTTAATGCCTAAACCCCCCTAACCTAACCCTAACGGTTTCAAATCTGCTTTCTGTCTTCCGGAGGTCAAGGAGTACAGACTTGTTTTGCGGTGTCATCGTCTTTATGCAATTGCGCCCTAAGCAATGCGCACTGTTTCTTCCAGTGTTAAAGCCCTACACCCTAAACCCCAATCTGTTCCCCAGAATACTCAGTTTCAGTGCGGGTGCGGCTTCGGGTGGCAAACGTCTAGCGCCCCTATAACCCTGAACCCGACCCACCCCCCCCCCCCGCCCAACAACAAACAAGAAGAAGTTTAAGCTCTAGGCCCTAAGCCCCAACCTCTACTTTAAACCCTAAACCCTAAACCCTCTGCCCGGAGCCCTGAGCCCTAAGCCCGAAGCCCTAAGCCCCAAGCCCTAAGCCTCAGACCCAAAGTTTCAATGTTTTTTCTCTCTCGCCGAGGTTGTCGGACGTCCGGGAGAAGTCCTGCGTCCACGAGGCATCGGAGCAGGCGGAGGGTCATCTTGCTGAAGGTTTAGGGATGGTTTGGGGTTTAGGGTTCAGGGTTCAGGGTTTAGGGTTTACGGTTTAGGGTTTAGGGTTAGGGATTAGGGTTTGTAAGATTTAGGGTTTAGGGTTAAGCATTTGCTTGGGGACGATGCTGTGTTCGAATGCTGGACAGGTAGAAGAACTGCAGCCCACCCGAAAGCCTGAAGCCCTCAAGAAGTACTGTAAAGCCGTAAACCCTAAACCCCAAACCGTAAACCCCAAACCGTACACCCCAAACCCCAAACCCCGAACCCTCAACCCTAAAGCCCCCAAACCTTCCCTGTGAGGTGGCTTTTTCCGATCGCCTGCTGCTGACGAAGACCGACCTCTGCACAGAGACGGCGACGCACCCGAACATGGCTTAGGGTTTAGGGTTTAGGGTTTAGGGTTTAGGGTTTAGGGTTTAGGGTTCAGGGTTCAGGGTTCAGGGTTCAGGGTTCAGGGTTCAGGGTTCAGGGTTCAGGGTTCAGGGTTCAGGGTTCAGGGTTTAGGGTTTGGTAGGCCTTTGGGGTATGTCATTTTTCTCTTATTGGGTTTAAGAGGATCATATTCAGAGTTGTTTTTTTGCAGGCTTTAAGGGGTCAAATAGGGTTGCGGGTTACTCGGGTCAAAGGGTTTCAGGATTTGGGGTTAGGGTCATGGGGTTGACGTGGGTATGGGTTGCTAAACTCTAAACCCTAAACCCTAAACCCTAAGCCCTAAACCCTAAACCCTAATTAGTGGTCGACGCGGAGATTTAGGGCCTCGGCTTCGTAGGTGCCCTACGGATGCCTTCGAAGGCTTCGAAGGCGGTGTTTTTTGGCATCCCAAAGGGGTTTAGGGTTTAGGGTTTAGGGTTTAGGGTTTAGTGTTTGGGGTGTTAATTAAGGGCCTGAATGATTCGAAGAGGGTTTTCGGGGGGGCTACTAGAGTATAACTGTAAGGGGACTGCGTGGTGGCCCCGTGGTACCCTTCGTCTTTTTCTTGGTTTACGGTTCCTTTCTTATTGGGCTACCAAGGAGAAGGGCCTGGTTGAAAGGTGTTAAGAGGGTAACCCTAAACCCTAAACCCTAAACCCTAAACCCTAAACCCTAAACCCTAAACCCTAAACCCTAAACCCTAAACCCTAAAGGGTAGCAAGGGTATGATTGGGGTGTTGGGACTTGTTGGGCTTCGGGGCTTTAGGGTCCCCGAAACCCCTACAAACCTCAAACCCTAAACTCCCAAAGCTCTAAACACCCTAAAAGCCCAGAGTAGCCACTAAATCCCATACCTCCAAGCGCCTAACCCCTGGACCCTAAACCCTCAAACCCCACAGGCTTAAACCCCTTACAAGCTCTACACCATAGGTGGAAGGTGCACGGCCCAATGTACCCGCCCAAGAAACCACGTAAACAGAAGGATCCTACTATTGGGGTATAAGGGCCCCTAGGATTTAGGGTTTAGGGTTTGGGGTTTGTGCTCTTGAGATCTTGAGCGTGCGCTCAGGAGGTCGATGGCGTCCTACAGCGCCTGAAGCATCTGAATCCCTTTGCCACCGTGCTGCCAATGAACCTCAAGGATCTGGATGACAATTGGATGTGCGCACAAGAGAGAGAGAGAGAGAGAGAGAGAGAGAGAGAGAGAGCGCGAGCGAGAGAGAGAGAGAGAGAGAGCCAGAGCCCTGAAACCCCAGAGAGCGGGAGAGAGAGACAGAGAGCGGCCGAAGACCCTGCAGTAACCCTAAGGGTGTTTAGGGTTCTCGAGGACCTTGAGACGCCCATTCCCGTCGAACAGCTCTGCGATGTGAAAGCCTTCTCATTGGAGACCCGCTTGAGGGTTTAGGGTTTAGTTCAGGGGTTATGTAGGGGCTTAGGGCTTAGGGTTTAGGGTTTAGAGTTTAGGGTTTTTAGGGTTCAGGGTTTAGGGCTTAGGGTTTAGGGTTTAGGGGCAGCCCAGTGGTACCCTTTTCCCTTTTTTGGTTCAAGGTTCTCTTATAAAGTGACCACTCAAAAAGGGTGCCCTCACCTTTATATCGTTTCTGGGCTACTGAGGCCTGTAGAGCTTCTTAAGGGGTTTTCGGGTTCAGGCCTCGGGGATTTAGGGGTGTACAGCCCATAGGGCTTCTGAGGAAGGGATCTTCGGGTTTAGGGCTTGGGATTTAAGTTTTGAGCCTGGAGGGCTTCTTCTGAAGGGGTTTCGGGCTAGGACTTGGGAGATAGGGGTTTAGAGCCAAGTTTTTTGGTTTTCGGGACTTAGGGCTTGGCTTTTTGGGTGTAGAGCTTGGGGCTTCTTATGAAGGGGCCCACACACAGGGTAATTTTCGAGAGCCCTAAGGGCTCTTGAAAATGTCCATGCGAGATTCACGGGTAAGGAGTTGTGGAGGTCACAAAGGAGTGTTGCGGAACGGTTATTTCCATGGTTCAGGACTTGGGGCTTATAGGGCTCAACCGAGCTTTTGGTTTGCAGCTCTTGCTGCTTTACAGGAATTCAGGTTTGCAGATTGGGATGCTTTATGCTTCCCCTTCTTTTGTTCAAAAGGTTCAAAAGGATCTTAGTCAGGGAAATCTTTCGCAGGGGTTCAGGGGGCCAGCCTAGGACAAGCTTAGCAGCGATATTTGTTCTACTACTACTAGTGCTGCTACTACTACTACTACTACGACGACCACCACCACCACCACGACGACGACTACTACTGCTATCATCAGCTTCGCTTCAAGTTCTTCAGACCCGACACGTCTTGATCTTCAACTACGACTTCTTGGCTGCGCAAAGACAAGCGGCATCAAACCTCACCTCAAGCGCGATGTTGTTCTACAAATGTGGTGAAGAAGGCCACTCCCAGAGTTTGAGACCAACAGTCAGATGCCTGGCGCTGCTCGTCGTGTGCTCCGGTCGGAGTTTTCTTCCTTGCTTGCAGAAAGCGTTGAGCATGTTCGTAAGGTTCAACGCGGCATCATTGCCTCACTCATTGAGACCTATGCTACTTGTTATAATACTGATAAGTCCGGTGAGTTGTCTAAAGAACTTAGCGATCTAGTCTCTTACAGAAGGAGATTACGAACAATCGTCAAACGGAGGCTGTTGAAGAACCAGCTAAAGGGTTCTGTCTTGCTGTGCTTTGATGTGAGTCTTACTTATCAAGCGAGTTTGACACTTAAACCCGAAGTAAAGAGACGTGGAAAAGCTCGTTGCGCCTAAAAGGCCAAGTCCTCCACGCGTTCCTTGCGAAACGCCGCCCGAAACACCCCATCCCCCCAAAAACAAAAGGCCCCCCCCCCAAAAAAAAAATGAAAATAAGAATAACAACAACCCCCACAACCCCCAACCCCCCACCACCCCCACCACCCCCACACCCCCCTCCTCCCCTCCCCGCCAAAGAATGACCAGCAAAGGAGATGATTATGTCATACCATAACAACAATAGTTCAAAAGACAACAACAATAGTAATACAAGTAGTAATACTAAGAATAGAATGTACTACATGTTTCTATAATATGAATAACATATAGCAATGAACAAGAATACTGAGGATGACATTAATATTCAAACAGCAACAACAATAACAGAACAAATAATGCTACTACTAAGGATAATGAAAGTAGAACTACTAATCTTATATTATGCTTATAGTAGTACATCCGTGCTCCGCAATACTTCTCGTGGCCTTCAGGATCGGGCGCTGGAATTTGACTCCACGCCTCTTTGATGCCTTTGCAATGATCCTTCTTGTTCTGCCCTGGGGACTGGGGAATCAGGGTTTGGGGTTTCGGGGTTGAGGGTTAGGGTTTAGGGTTTAGGGCTTAGGGTTTAGGGTTTCGAGTGTTTAGGTCCCCAATAATTATCCCCTAACCCTAATAGGGATTGTATAAGGGGAGGAATCCACCCGCCCTTCCCCCCCCCCTCCCCCCCGCCCCCCCCAGCCCCCCCGCCCATTGTCCCTACGAAGAAGCAGAGGGGTCGGGCGTTAAGGGTTTGCGACACAAGGTAGCTGTAAGCGAGTCACCCCTACTCCTAAACCCTAAGCCTTAACCCCAAACCCTGGACCTCAAACCCCTAAACCCTAAATCCCTGGACCTCAGACCCCTAAACCCTAAATCCCACGACGGGAGCCCAGGTTTCTGGACGATGAAGACGATCACATGCACGACTCGTCGATCAAGGCGTTGAAGCTGAGGGCTCATCTTAGGGCATAGGGTTTATAGGGTTTAGGGTTTAGGGCTTAGGGTTTAGGGTTGAGGGTTTAGGGTTTAGGGTTCATTGTTTAGGGTTCAGGGTCAAGCCCAGCAGCACCGACCATGGCTTTAAAGGTAGTTTGGGGGCGATGGTCCGCGTAGGTGCCGGCACCTTGATTCACAGCGGTGCTTGTCCGCACTCTGGGCATGTTTATGCCCCCTCAGCCGTATCCCTAAACCCTAAACCCTAAACCCTAAGCCCTAAACCGTGGTGGACAGGTCCCCTTGTATCCAGCATCGAAACATGAGGCCCTGATTCAACCCCTTAACCCTAAACCCCCTAAACCCTCTAGACCGTCTAAACCTCCTGAACCCCCTGAACCGCCAAGCCCCTAAAGTCTAAACCCTGAACCCTAAAGCCTGAACCCTAAACCGGAACCCTAAACCCTAAACCCTAAACCCTAAACCCTGAACCCTAAACCCTCAACGCCTCAAAAAAACCCGAAAACAAGGCGCTGGGGGTGAAACTTCGTGGCGGGCTCAACCAGCAGAAGCTGAACGGCCCCCCGGAGTGACGCTGAAGTTTAGGGTTTAGGGTTTAGGGTTTAGGGTTTAGGGTTTAGGGTTTAGGGTTAATGCCTTCAGCCCTTAGAAACGCTTAAACCCTAAACCCGTAAGCCTTTGCAAACCCTTAAACCTTGGCAAGCCCTAGAACCCTTACAACCCTTAAGCCCTTACAAGCCGATAAGCCTTTACAAACCCTTAAACCCTTTAAACCCTAAATCCTAAGCCCATATCATGAATGCACCCCCTGGACTCATGTTAGGAGGTTTGGGGTTTATGCTGTTTAGGGGGTTTGGGGTTGAAAGTTTGGGGCCGGAGGCTCAGTCAGCGTTTGTAAGGTTAAGAGCTGTAGATTCGAAAGCCTCGACCCTGTGAGCCCCTACAGCCCTAAACCCATTACCTTGCAGGGTTTGGGGGTTAGGATTTAGGGTTTACGGTTTAGGGTTTAGGGTTTAGGGTTTAGGGTTTTGGGCTGAGGGTCTAGGGCTTGCAAAGTGCAAAAAACGAGCTCCACTTGCCCGATGCTGCAGAGATTCCCCCCCCCCCCTTCTTCCCCGGATTGGGTGTAGAGTTTAGGGTTCCCCCAAGCCCTAAACCTTAAACCCTAAACAACCTTAAACCCTAAGCCCCATACCCTAAACTCTAGCCCTAAACCCAGAACCCTAAACCCCAGGCTTCTTCGAGGAGGTCCTGAAGAAGTACCCCAAGGAGATGTATCGGATGAAGGGCATCCTCGATGTGAAAGGAATCGAGGAGAGGTACATTTTCCACGCAGCGCCCTGCTCTGCCCACCACGAGTTTCTTTTTTTTTGGGGGGGGTTTAGGGTTCAGGGTTTTTCCCCGGGCCCTAAGGACGCATGTACCTATGGTAGTATATACTTTGGGCCTTAAAGGGGTTCCTATTATAGTAGCTTTAGGGCCCAGGAAAAAATACAGGTACAGGGATCCTTTGCGGTGCTTTTTCTTTTTTCCGGGGGGGGGAGGGTGGCCGCCTTTTCCACGCGGACGAGTTTGAAGCCCATGGGGCGGGCGGGTTTGGGGGGGTGGGTGGGGGCGCAGGGGGGGGCGGGTGGGGGGGGGGGGGGGGGACGGGTGGGGGGGGGGGGCGGGGGGGGGGGGGGGGGGGGGGGGGGGGGGAGGGGGCGGGGTGGGGGGGGCGGGTGGGGGGGGGGGTGGTGTTTTCGTTTGGGGTTTTGGGGCTTTAGGGTTTCAGGGCTTGAGGGTTTTAGGGTTTTTGGGTTTTGAGGTTTTGGGGTTTTGGGCTTTCGGGTTCAGGGTTTAGGGTTTGCGTTTAGGGCTTTGGACTTTCGGGTTTAGGATGTGAGGGTTCAAGTCTTCAGGGTTTAGGGTTGTTTGGTTTATCGTCTTCTTTAGGGTTTGTGAGTTTGAGGGTTTATCGGCTTTAGGGTCCAGCGGTGTAGGTTTTTTGGTTTATAGGTTTCAGGTGTTGGGTTTAGGCTTTCGGGCTTTGGTGTTGCGGCCAAGCGTGCCCTATGAAACCCAAGGGCCCATACTTCAGAACCCTTTAAAGAAGCTAAGGGACCATATCAAGGAACCATGTAACAACCCCAAATCCTAAACCCGAAACCCTAAACCCTAAACCCTAAACCCATCGTTGCTCAACAGAATATGACTCCTGGGCAACCAAGTCCCAGGTGAACTGTCACTTTGGTGGCATGCCACAGGGGCCATGGCCTTCTGATGGCCGCGCCACCTGGGTGCAAGCAAATTAGGAGTTGGGATGTTGCCCCCCCCCCCCCCCCTAATTCCTAGGTAGGATTAGGGGGACCCTTAAAGGGGAGCCCTTCTGAAACCTCTTCTGGCTCTCTTAAACAGGGACCACATTCAGAGGGTCTATATCCCCAAGGGTCCCCCCAATCCTATCCCCTCCCCTAAACTAACGGTCCTGAACAGGGATTGTAATAGGGGGTACGATAATTCCTCTTAAGGACTGCTAGTATAAGGGGGAACATCCAAAGTTTAGGGGTCGGAAGAAACACTAATAGTCCCTTTATAATTCTACTATACTAAACCCCGAAACCCTATTCTAATTTGCGAGCGCTTCTTTGGGGGGCTTCCGTGGAGCTAATGGGGCTTTGAGAAGGCTTTTTGAGACCTAAACCCAAAACCCTCAACCCTCAACCCTAAACCCGAATCCCGAACCCGGGCTTTGAGGGTCTGGGTTTTGATTTAGGGTCTGCTCGCTGGCGGGTTCATAGGGTCTTAGTGTCAGAGGGTAGAGATACGGGGCTTAGGGTTTAGGGCTTAGGGCGTTTGGCTTGAGGGATTGTTTTTGGTGTTTGGGATTTAAGATTTCAACTTGAGACCCCAAAGCCCGGCTTCTTGTGTTTAGGGTGCAGGGTTTAGGGTATCTGATGAGGTAGGCGGGGGGGGGGGGGGGGGGGTGATGACAGTACCGCGAAGTAGCGATTTGGTTTCCTGAGAGCAGGGCTTGTAACTTGTGTTTTTATTTAGAGGCAGGTCGGAAAGGTCGGAGTTGAGGGTATGGGATTTCGGACTACATGAACCCTAAACCCTAAACCCTAAACCCTAAACCCTAAACCCTAAACCCTAAACCCTAAACCCGCCACAGTTCTAGGATTTAGGGTTTAGAGCTCAGGGTTGCAAACGGCACATGGTAGTGTGTGCCGTTGTTTCAAGGTTGCCTTCTAAAGTAACCAACCCCAAAAGGGTACTGTACCCTTATTCTAGGGTCTAGGGTTTAGGGTTTAGGGTTTAGGGGTATAATATGGTTTCTCTAGCTGATGGGTTGCAGTAGTCCCCGTCGCCACCTTCGCCAGCTTCCTCGTCGGCAGCGCACATGTGGCATCGCGAGACCGGGGGGGTGGGGGAACACCCTAACCCCTAAACCTTAAACCCTAAACGCTAAACCCCAAACCCTCAACCCTAAACCCGAAACCCGAAACCCTAAGCCCGAAACCAAAACTCCTAGGCATTTGACTCGAACTCGTGCGCGCGTCGTCGGATTCTGCCAGCCGAAGCCCTGAACCCTGAACCCTGAACCCTAAACCCTAAACCCTAAACCCTAAACCCTAAACCCTAAACCCTAAACCCTAAACCCTAAACCCTAAACCTAAACCCTAAACCCTAAACCCTAAACCCTAAACCTAAACCCTAAACCCTAAACCCTAAACCCTAAACCCTAAACCCTAAACCCTAAACCCTAAACCCCTAACTAACCCACCCCCCAAAGTCTATGGTCCCAAGTGTGGGCCCTCAATTTGGGTCCCTTGTTATATAACCCTTATGTACACTGCACATAGAAACATTCGGATCCCTATAAACAAGGGTAAGGGACCAAACCCTAAACCCTAAACCCTAGACCCTAAACCCTAAACCCTAAACCCTAAACCCTAAACCCTAAACCCTAAACCCTAAACCCTAAACCCCACGCTAAGGGCCCATGATTCCGACCTTAGACAAAGCCCCAAAACCCCAAAAGACCTCAGGAGAGCAAGGCAGTCTTCATCGGGAAGGTTGGGAAGGGGGGAGGGTTTAGGGTTTAGGGTTTAGGGTTTAGGGTTTAGGGTTGAGGGTTGAGGGTTGAGGGTTGAGGGTTTGGGGTTTAGGGTTTAGGGGTGCTCTGCCCTCTCCTGGGAGTTCAGAGCTTACCAGGTATCTCCACTCCCTAAACCCTAAAGCCGAAACCCCATTTCGGCTCTAAATCCTCGAGTTGGAAAGGATTCAGGGTGCATGAGGGGTTTAGGGTTCAGGGCCTCGGCCTTCGGGTTTAGGGCTTAGGGCTCAGGGCTTCTAGGGCGGGGGGGCAAAAGAACCAGTGGCACCCATCATTTCCTTTGTTAGGGGTAGCGTACTCTTCTAGCCACGAAAGCAAGGAGGACGAACCCTCAGTCTTCACGGAGGCATGTGGCCCCCTGGTAGCCATCTTCAGGAGTTTTGAGGGTTTAGGGTCTGGGGGGTTTTGTGCGGGCGGTTGAGGGTGGCTGTGCATGGTTTACAAGGCAAAAGGATGCGAGTCGAGGGTTGGTCCCTTAACATGGGTCCTGAAAAGGGGAGCGCTGATATGCCCTTTCTATACCGAAAACAACCCAAGGGCCCATACTTCAGACCACTGTAGCGAAGGCAAGGGACCATACTTCGGAACCATGTAAAGAAGGCAAGTCTTAAGTGACCATGCTAAGGGCCCATGAAACTACCTTTAGATTATGGGGGGTTACAGTTCAAAGGCTGAAGGGTTTAGGGTAAGGTTAGAAGGGTAAGGATGGCCCATAGGGCTTAAAAGGAGGTATCGCCGACATCGCTACCCTGCCGGCGAACCTTTGGGTCTATTCGGGACCCTTTTTTTCAAGATCCACACTATGCATCTGAATCCGGGCTCTATCAGGGGCATATATTACGGGTGACCTTTTTAGGGGTACAACCTTCGTGGTACAAGTCTTAATCCCTTAACCCTAAACCCTGAATCCCCAAATCCCTTGGAGGACAAGGGGCAAACTACCCCAAACCCTAAACCCTAAATCCCTGAATCCCTTGAAAAGCGGCAGGGCATCGACCATGCCTGGATCGTGGATCG
>CAJNDS010002554.1:162500-212500 GCA_905221605.1 Symbiodinium natans
CCTGTTCATTCACGGCACGAGGCAGCAAACAGTGTCTTGGGTTCCGGGTGAGGCTTGAACTGATCCCTAAACCCTAAACCCTAAGCCCTAAACCCTAAACCCTAAACCCTAAACTAGGGTTTCGGGGTTAGGGGTTTACGGTGTAGGTTTAGGGGGCGGAGGCTGCAAAGACCGACTGCTGTCCACTTCACCGTGGCGCTTGCAAGCCCCCCCTCGGTACAAAAACGGGTGTAGGGTTTAGGGTTTAGGGTTCAGGGTTCAGGGGATTCTTGAGCTTCTTGGGGTCCCTAAGCCCAACACGCCAAAGCCTAGCTTTCCGGCTTTAGCTCCTGCAAGGGCCTGTCCTCTAGGGGGTTGCAGGGGTGGCAGGGGGGGTTTAGGTTTTAGGGTTTGGGGTTTAAGGTTTAGGGTTTAGGGTTTAGGATGAAGGGTTTAGGGTTTTAGGGTTTTTAGACTTGACAAACAGGGTTCCCAAAAGGGAGCGTCATCTAGGGGACTCTGGGTTTGAGTTAGCTGTAGCCATAGCAGACGGGATGGGCACCACGTTTTAGGGTTTAGGGTTGCAAGCAATCAAACCGGCTAAGCCCTAAACCCCAAAGCCTAAATCCGAAACCCCAAACCCCGAATCCTAGACCCTAAAACATATGAACCCTGTGAACCCGTGTCCCGAAGCCACAAACTCACAAACTCGACAAGCCCCAGCAACCCGAAAACCTCAGCCACAAAAACTAAGGGTAGCGACATCGTCCCTTCATTTGGTCTCTTACCTTCTTTACAGGGGCGTATGGCTCTTTGGGTTGTACAGGGTGTAAGGGGTGTATAAGGGGCGGGCCGGCCATGTAGCGACCCGAACATAGAGCCCACCAAGACTCTATTTAAACCCTTAACCAGAGAAAAATGTCCATGTCCGAAGCAACCCCCAAAACCCCTAAAGCCATAAACCTCCTAAGCCCCAAACTCAGCCCTGAACGCTACAAAACCTGAAGCCTAAAAAACAAAAGACAACATTCCCGTGCTTCCCAATAAGAACACAAAAAGCCAAAGCCCTAAACTCCCGATACTCCCTACAAACCCAAAACACCCCAACGACCCTAAAACCCTACCCCTAAAACCTAAACCCCAAGATTTTACAACCCTACGAACCTAAAGAGACCCCAAAACGCTACAAACCCTAAACCCTAAACCCTAAACCCTAAACCCTAAACCCTAAACCCTAAACCCTATAGCCCCAAACCTCTAGCTAACCCGAAGCAGCCCCAAAGTCCCCCAAAAGCCCCCCAAAAAAGCCCTGCAAACCCGAAAGGAACTGAAAAGAAGTGAAAAGCCTTTATAAGCCCCTCAAAAAACCCTTTGAAACTCCTTTCTTTGAAACCCTTTGAAACCCTTTGAAGCCCCCTAAGCCCTAAACCCTAAACCCTAAACCCTAAACCCTAAACCCTAAACCCTAAACCCTAAACCCTAAACCCTAAACCCTTTCAAACCCTTTGAAGCCCCCTAAGCCCTAAACCCTATAAATCAGTCCCTGCAAACCTCTCGGGTCCGCACCCTTTGGGGTCCAGAGTCGGGCTTTGGGCGCCGTGGCGCGCTTGCGGCTCGGGGAGCAGAGAAGGGTTTAGGGTGTAGGGTGTAGGGTTTAGGGTTTAGATTATAGGGTTTAGGGTTTAGGGTTTAGGGTTTAGGGATGACGGCCTAGCGTTTGGAGTTGAGGGCTTGTAGAAATTTACGGTTTAGGATTTGGCGCTTGTGCGTCTAGGTTTTTGGGGTTCAGGGTTTGGGGTTTGTAGGGTTGGTGCGGAGTATAGGGTTTGGTGTTTGTTAGCTGCAGGGTTTGAGGGTTTGATGGGGTTTAGGGTTAAGGGTGTTTAGGGGATCAGGGTTTGGCAGCTCTGGATTCAGGGTGAGGCGGGTCCGGGGTTTAGGGTTTGAGGCTTCGGGTTTAGAGTTCAAGGCTTGGGGCTTACGGTCTTGGACTGTTTCTGGCGAGTTATAGGCCTTTGGGTCACTTGGGGGGGGGGGGGGGGGGGGGGGGGCTTAGGGTTTGGGCGGAGGTTGGAGGGGAGCGGGGGCGTTCGGGCGTAGGGTGGAGGGACTTAATGCCCTTACCCTCTTCAGACCCGAAATCTCCTACAATATCCTGGAGAGGAAGCACCGCGAACTTTCCCCAAACTATGGCTTTTGGGCTTATGGGCCTCAAGGGTCGCCTAAACCTTGAACGTTAAGCCCTAAACCCTCAACCCTAGACCCTAAACTCTAAACCCTAGCCCTAAACCCTAAACCCTAAACCCTAAACCCTAGACTTTTACCCAAACATGTCCGGACACTTCAGGCCTGGGAGGACATGTCTGGCACCAGGGATGAGTGCGTGTGCCCTGGCGCCAGCATTGTTTTTCCTGCGCTGATGCTAAGGACATGTATCGAGGGTTTAGGGTTTAGGGTTTAGGGTTTAGGGTTTAGGGGTATCTTCTTGGGGCCCTTATTCTAAGGGAATCCCACTATTTGGAGGGGTCAATGTTGGGGTTTCTTGGTGCTCCCAAAGATGTCTCTATTTTTGACTACAACCTAGCCCTAAACCCTAACCTTACAGGTTATTTAGGGGTTACTTAGGCAGAAAAATGTTAAAATCCATAAAAAAACATATTTAGAAAGGCCGTGATCTGCAGACATCCCTATCACGAGTCAGCAGAGTACATTCGCCTCCAAAACGCCAGCACGGGATTTGCTGATGTCATCGATGATGACGATGATGGCATCGCGTCTTGAATATTTGGACCGCTACAACATGCCTCCGCATCAGTGATTCGTCTGGCTTCCTGAAGCAAAGCATGGTCGACTGACCCTGCAACCACTCGACCCTACCAGAGGTTGCAAACGATATAAATATTTTGTATAAATATAAATATAAATGTAAATATAAACATAAATATAAATGTAAATATAGATATATATATATATAGGTGAATCAGATTGAGGGTCCCTTCTACCCCTTGATTTAAGGCCGCCCCAATTAAGGGCCCACATGAAGCGCCCTTGTGATTACCCTAAGACAAGCAAATCTTACGCCAGATGTGAATATCCTGAACCCTAAACCCTAAACCCTAAACCCTAAACCCTAAACCCAATATTGATAAACGGGTTCCCACAGGCAACCGTGGCCTTCCCCAGGTTTGGTTTTGTGGTTTGCGGGATACCCTGCGATTTCGGGGTTAGGGTTTAGGGTTTAGAGTTTGGGTTTAGGGTTTAGGGGCTAAGGCCCGAAACCCCCAAGCCCAAACCCTTAGCCCTTAAACCCCTCAACCCTACACCCCTAAGCTCAAAGCCCTAAACCCTAAACCAAACCCTAAACCCCTAAACCCCTAAAGCCTAAACCCCTAAACCCCTAAACCCGAAATCCTAAACCCTGGATTGGGAGTGTTGGGACCCGAAACCCTAAACCCCTCCAACCCCCCCAACCCCCCACAAGCTCGAGACTTGCGTTGGGGAGGTTCATGGCCCGACTTGCCGAGCAAGCGGAGCGCTACGAAGACATGGTGGAGCCACTGGGCACGGCTTCAGGTTTAAGGTTTAGGAAACCTAAACCCTAAACCCTAAACCCTAAATCCTAAACCCAAAAAGCCTGTTTTTGTTCTAGTAGTGGGGCAGCCATCTTCTTGCAAAAGTTTTCGGATAGGGCTTTGGGGTCGCAGGATTTTAAAGCGGTTCTTAAGCTACAGAACCGCAAGCTTAAGACCTAAAATTCACTCGAGGTTGTAGATTCACAACCTACTGTTTTTGTAGGTTTGGTGTTCCTAGGGAAGGAGCCGTGCAACTCGAAGCTGCTGTCGAAGGGCTGGCAGTTTTGCACCGTGCTGCTGCCACAACCCTGAGCCCCAAACCCTGCACCCTCAACCCGAAACCCTAAACCCACTAAACCGACCCTTACCATACAAGACGTCAGAACTGAGGTACATGAAGCGGGTGGCCTGTATGGGTCCGGAGCCCAGAGAACTTCCTAAAACTGTGGTTTGGGAAACCCTAAACCTCCGAATCCATGACTACTATAGGGGTCGGAATAAGTACTAATGGTTTCTCTGATGGTCCTTTATGAGTAGTATACTAAAAGAACCCCCAAAACCCTATTCTGATTACTAAGGCCCCTTTTCTTGCACCCTAAACCAGGCACCCAAGTGGCAAATAGCAGGATCCCCTTATACTACCCAATACTCCAAGTGGTCGGGTCTCCAGAAAGGGTTGTCGGGCTGCCAGAACAGCATGTGGGACCCCTACCCGAAAAATAGACCCTCACGACCCTCAAAACTCTGCTCAAGCCCTCAAAACCTCTCAAACCTCCTCAAAACTTCTCAATTCTCTCTTAAGCCCTCAAACCTCACAAGCCCTCAAAACCCTAGACCCTGCTGTAAGCCCTAAACCGTGAACCCCTAAACCCTCCTGAACCTCAAGCCCAAGAAGGCTCAGAGCTGAACCTGGATGAGCGTTCCTCGGCGAGAGGTGTGGCAAGCACGGGCTTTCCGGGCTTTCCGGGCTCCTAGGGCTTCAGGGCTTTTGGAGTGCTTAGGTTTTATTATCAGTATTATTATTGCGCTTACTACTGTTATTAGTATGATGATTATTGTTACGATTATTATTACTATTATTATGATTATGATTATGATTATTATTATTGTTATTGTTGTTATTATTATTACATATATATACTTTTCTTTTAAGGGATTTGGATTTGGAGGGTTTAGGGCTTTGTGAGAGACAGATTTTGGGTGATATCTCCCAGCTTAGGGTTTAGGGTTTGCGGGCGCCTTTGGCCAGCAATCAAGAGCAGACCCGGGTTTAGGGTTTAGGGTTTAGGGTTTAGGGTTTAGGGTTTAGGGTTTAGGGTTTAGGGCACACCCTTGCTTCAGGAAATTGAAAGATACACTGGATGGCTTTTGGCGGTTGTTGTGCTCACGGCTTTCTTTCTGTGTTATAGTGCTAAACCCTAAACCCCAAACCCTAAACCCTGAACCCTAAACCCTAAACCTAGTGGGGGCTTCCGGTTTACCCTTTAGGGCATTCTACATCACACGGGCCATGAGCAACTCATGGGCTGAGTAGGTCCTCTAACGTGCCCAGCGTACTTACGTATAAGCAACCGAGTACATGCTCTATGTAGAAGAGGTACTACTCCCAATGCACCTGCAACCTACTTTTTCGGGATGTGGGTGTAAGGTGTAGCGTAGGGTTTCAAGGGTTTCGGGTTTCAGGTTGGTAAGCCGTCAACCCGGCACCCCGGAACGGCACCCTTGGAGAGAAGCAGCGCCAACCCCTAAACCTAGGAGGATAAAAGTCGCTCTAAACCCGAAGCCCTAAACCCAGGAGGATCACAGTAGCCCTGAACCCTAATGATATTCTAAACCTAGGAGGATACAAGTAGCCCTAAACCCTAAACCCTCAACCGTGGGTTCAGAAGCCCAGGAAAGCCTAAACCCCAAACCCCAAACCCTAAACCCTAAACCCTAAACCCTAAACCCCAACTGTGGGTTCAGAAGCCCAGGAAACCTCTTCTCGGTGGCATACAAGCACGCGGTCGGCGCACGCCCCGCGCCGCACACGTTCTTGGTCAGTCTTTTCCGGGTTCTAGGGTTTAGGGTTTAGGGTTTAGGGCTCCAAGAGTCGTAAGGCCTTGAGCCCTAAACCTTACACAACATCTTGAGCACTCTAGGCCCTATAGCTAACCCGAAACCCGACTGTGGTCTGGCGACTTTCGGCTGGCTAGCATATGGGTTATGGTTCAGGGCTTGTAGGATTAGGGTTCGGGTTCAGGGTTTAGGGTTTAGGGTTTGGGGTTTAGGGTTTAGGGTTTAGGGCTTGTAGGGTTTAGGGTTTAGGGTTTAGGGTTTCATGTGTTCAGCCCCACGGCCTTGCTGGTAAGGAGCTTGCACGATCGGCTTTTGAAAGCTTAGAACTAGGGTTTAGGGTTTAGGGTTTAGGGAAATGTGACATAGTGTATTAGAGGAGTCAGAATAGTTACTAATGGTATTCCCTTATGGCCCCTTATGGTCCCTTTCTTATACTACAAAAACCCCCAAATCCCTATTCTAGCTATGCAGGCTCCTACATTATATAGGAGGGGGTTGTAATTGGCCTATCCTGGGCCAAGGCCGGCTTTTGGAACATGGACCATCCCCCTAAGCCACCTGCTGTGTTTGAGGCCCTAAACCCTAAACCCTAAACCTTAAACCCTAGACCCTGAACCCTAAACACGCCCTAGATCCTTCTGAATTCTGGCAAAGTGGGGCTTTTAAGGATGGGGGAGCCGCCTTTGCAATCTTGCAATAACCCTAAACCCGAAACCCGAAACTGGCTTCACCCCATGTCCGAACTGTGGGCCCTTTCGGCGGTGCAGTGGCGGCACTGCCCCCGAAGTTCTTAAGTTCTCAAAAGGGGTCCTAAGATCCTTAAAAAAACATAGCCCCTAAAAATCCTCAGCCCTTTTGGTTCGATGGTTTAGGGTTTAGTTGAGACATACCATCATCTTAATATCTAGTATAAACAGCGTGACTCGTATGATTTCCTTATTCTTGGCGCCCCAACAAAACACCAGAACCTTATGTGGAATCCTCTTGTGGCTTCTTTTGGGGGTGAGGGTTTGGGGCTTAGATTCGCCCAAGTTAAGTTGCCTAAATTCCTTACGAGCTGCTCCAAGGAAGACAGGCCTGGCGTGCGGCGGCCAGACTGCAAGAAGATCTCCTGACAGGGTTTAGGGTTTAGGGTTTAGGGTTTCGGGTTTAGGGTTTCTAAACCCTGAAAGTCGTGAAGTTGGCATTCCAAGTACCCGAAACCCCACACCCCACACCCCTAAACCCTCTAAGTCCAGGCCACTCTCCTGCAGAAGAGGGCCCCAAACGATCATTTCCCAAGCCTAAACCCCCTGGAGCCTGCCTTAAACCCGAACCCCTAAACCGAAACCATCAAACCCTAAAAGCCTAAAACCCTAAAGCCCCAGCCCCTAAGCCCGCAAACCTGGCCCTAAAACCTAAACCTTAAACCCCTAAACCCTAACCCTTAACCCCTAAACCCTAAACCCTAAACCCTAAACCCTAAACCCTAAACCCTAAACCCTAATTCGTCCAGGTCAACACCCTGGAGAAGAGGGAAGCTTCCGCATCGAAAGGCGCGGCGATCCTGGAGCTGGTGCAGAAGTACCGGGAGAAGGCTCGGAGTGTAGGGGTCGAGGGTTTAGGGTTTAGGGGTTTACGGGTTTAGGGGTTTAGGGTTTAGGGCTAGGGTTTAGGGTTTAGGGCTTAGGGCTTGGGGTCTATAGGGCCAGGTTTTTAAGGGTTTAGGGTTTTCAATCTCGAAGCCCTAGCTGCCCTTAGTAGCTGAATGAGTACACCCTACACTTCTTGGGATACTCTTACCCCCTATGCTGAAAGTGTAACTTTTTTGGGGCTTCTGAACTCAGCACCTAACCCTAAACCCCAAACCTCAGACACCGGAAGGGCTGGTCCAGGTGCTTTTTGGCCATTGTCATACTGGAAATTCTGCTTCCACATTTTTTTGTTTTGTCCGTTTGTGGTTCCGCTACTAGGGGTCCTTTTTTGGAGGTTTAGGGTTTAGGGTTTAGGGTTTAGGGTTTAGGGCTGCTAGGGGTACCCTTTTTGGAGGTTTCTACAGTTAGGATTATCGCGCTTTGGGTTGTGTAGAAGGGTCCTGAAGCGCTGGCCGCCTTGGATCCTGACCCGAAGCGGGAAGCCTTGAATTCCTACACCCTTAGGGTTTATGGTTTGTTGCCCTAAACCCTAAACCCTAAACCCTAAACCTTAAACCTTAAACCCTAAACCCTGAACTCTAATCTTGGCTCATGGGTTTAGGATTTTGGGGTGAGGGGGCCTCGCCCTAAGCCCCACTCCCAAAGCCTAAACCTGCGCCCCAGGCTCACGAAGGTAGGGTTTCGGTCTCAGGGTTTAGGGTTTAGGGTTTAGGGTTTAGGGCTTAGGGTTAAGGGTTTAGGGTTTAGGGTTTAGGGTTTGGTTTAGGAGTTTAGGGTTTAGGGCTTAGGGCTTAGGGTCTAGGGTTCAGGGTTCAGGGTTTCATCCCCAAACCCTTTTGCACACCAAAATACCGAGGCTTCCCCCTGAAACCTGCAACCCTAAACTTGGGATGTTCCCCCCCTATACTAACAGTCCTGCATCGGGATTCTAGTACCTCGCCCTAAACCCTAAACCCTAAACCCCAAACCCCAAACCCGAAACGCTCCAAGAGTGCCACTCGGAAGCTTGCAGCCAACCGCCCCTGAAGATACCCCTAAACCCTGAAACCCAAAACCCTGAAATCCCAAACCCTAAACCCTAAAGGCCCTAAACCCTGAAACCCTAAACCCTAAACCCTAAACCCTAAACCCTAAACCCTAAACCCTAAACCCTAAACCCCAAACCCTAAACCCTAAACCCTAAACCCCAAACCCTAAACCCTAAACCCTAAACCCCAAACCCTAAACCCTAAACCCTAAAGGCCCTAAACCCTGAAAGCCTAAACCCCAATGTCGCAAAGCAACCAAACCAACGGGCAGGTGGAGACAGAGCTGGGCAACAAGTGCCGGGAAGCCTTGAAGATCCTTTTCGAAGAGCTTATTCCCAAGGCTTGCGGCCCTCAAACCTAAACCCACAGGGTTTTTGGGTTTAGGGTGTTGGGTTTTGGGTTTAGTGTTCCCGGCGGAATTCGGAATCTCGGACTTTCAGGCTTTTGAGTGGTCTCGTGGATGCTTCTTGCTGCTTCTTTGGGGGGTGTGGGTTTTGGGCTTCGGGGTGCGCAGAGAAGGGTGTCGGCCTTGTGTAAGTTTGACGGAACCCTGGACCCTGAACCCGAAACACACCCTAAACCCCCTGGACCACCCAGAGCTCCCAAATCCTCCTTAAACCCTAAACCCTCTAAACTTAGAACCCCTAAACCCTTTAAACCCTGATCCACTAAACCCTCTACACATCTGAAGCCCCTAAAAATCCTTATGAGCCCTTAGCCTGAAACCCTAAACCTCAACTCAAACCCGAACCCTAAACCCGAAACCCTAAACCCTAAACCCTAAATCCTAAACCCTAAACCCTAAACCTCAACTCAATCCCTAAATGCAGAGCGCTAGACTCTGCTGGATGATGCAGTGGTGGCTTCTCTCCAGGCTAGCTAAGAGCCTTGCCACAGTCCCTAAACCCTAAACCCTAAACCCCCCTAAGGCCCCAAATTCGCACCGCTGGCGCAGGCGGGCACTAGCGACTCGAAGGTCTTCTACCTGAAGATGAAAGGCACGCCCTGGGTTTAGGGTTTAGGGTTCAGGGGTTCAGGGTTTAGGGTTTAGGGTCTAGGGTTTAGGGTTCAGGGTTCAAGGGTTTAGGGTTGAGGGCTTAGGGCTTATAGCATTTTCCACGTCTAGAGGTCCCAAAACCCTGAAAGCCCTGACAAAAAACTCCCGCAAACCCTGAAAAAATCCATCAAAACCCTCTATACACTCTCTAGAAACCCTCCATAAACCTGTTTATGAACCTAACCACCGGACGTTTATACAGGTCAAATGAAGGGCTGTCAGAGTTTTGGGTTTTATATATATATATATATTTTTTTTTCAGGGCTTTCAGGGCCTCTTGCGCTTTCGGGGTTTTTCAGGTGTTTAGGGTTTTCCATGGTTTCGATGGTTTTTTGGTTTTGGATGGCTTGGATGGTTGTAGATGGCTTGGATGTTTTAGATGGCTTGGCGTTCGGGTGGGGGGGGGGGATGAAGAGTCCGGGGTTCAGGGCTTGCTGCAGGTGTTTCGCATCGGCCTGTCTCACAATGAGGGGGCATAGGGTTTTGGGTTTTGGGTTTTGGGTTTAGGGCTTAGGCTTTAGGGTTTAGGGTTTAGGGTTTAGGGTTTAGGGTTTAGGGCTTAGGGTTTAGGGTTTAGGGTTTAGGGTTTAGGGTTTAGGGTTGCAGTTCTACCCATGGAGCCGCGTGCTGACACCTCCTCCAGGAGACCAGGGCTTGCAATTGATTTTGAGCATGGAGGGTTTAGGGTTTAGGGTTTAGGGTTTAGGGTTTAGGGTTTAGGGTTTAGGGTTTAGGGTTTAGGGTTTAGGGTTTAGGGTTTAGGGTTTAGGGTTTAGGGTATTCTCTTGATGTTGGGGCCCTTTTTTGGGGTACCCTGAATATCGGGCTCAGTACTATACTTATACTATACTTGGAAGTCCACAAAAAGGGACCCCGAATGAGCTACCCCACCCCCCCCTTATGGGCTTGTAGGCTTATAGTGCATATATGCTTTACCACCCTAAACCCTCAACCCTAAACCCTAAACCCTAAACCCTAAACCCTAAACCCTAAACCCTAAACCTAAAAACTGCAGAGATGAGCCGCCTGTCCAGGGGACTACCATCGCTACCTGGCCGAGTTCGCCACCGGCGAGATGCACAGCAAGTGTGCCCAGGAGGCCCGCAGATAAAGCCCTACTTAGATTTCGTCGTAGGGTTTAGGGTTTAGGGTTTAGGGTTTAGGGTTTAGGGTTTAGGGTTTAGGGTTTAGGGTTTAGGGTTTAGGGCTTAGGGTTTAGGGTTTAGGGTTTAGGGTTCCTGGAGCCCCTCCAGACTTGCTGACACCCCAGGTCTAGGCCCTGATCCCCAAACTTTGGGCCCCAAACCCTAAACCCTAAACCCTAAACCCTAAACCCTAAACCCTAAACCCTAAACCCTAAACCCTAAACCCTAAACCCTAAACCCCTAAACCCTAAACCCTAAACCCTAAACCCTAAACCCCAAGCCCTAGAAGGCCTCACGCCGCTTGTATCCTGAACCCCTAAATCCCGAACCTGGGCTTAACCCTAAAAACACACACCTTAACCCCAAACCCAAAACTTCAAACTTGGGATGTTCCCCCTATGGGGCTTATTGTACTCCCTATTGTAATCCCTATGGTGGTCTGTTCGTATACGGGGGAACATCCCAACTTCAAACCTTCAACCCCAAACCCTAAGCGATTGCCAACACCTAAACCCTAAACCCTAAACCCTAAACCCCAAACCGAAAACCCTCAACTCCAAGCCCCACAAAAACCCAAGCCCCAAATGTCCCTCAACCCTGACCCCTAAGCCCTGTAAACCCCAAACCCTACACACCCCAAACCCCGAACCCAAACCCTAAACCCCAAGTCCTCAATCTACCGCGGACTCGGCACCCTAAGCCCTCAGCCCTAAGCCCTAAACCCTAAACAATAAACCCTAAGCCCTAAACCCTAAACCCTAAACCCTAAACCCTAAACACCCAAGCCGGTTCTGCAAGGCGCACGACGCCTACCAGAGCTCGTCGGAGGCGGCGATCTCGGACTTGCCACCGACTCATCCAGCGCCTTGGGCTCTGGTAGAGTTTAGGGTTTAGGGTTTAGGGTTTAGGGTTAGAGTTTAGGGGTTTAGGGTTTTAGGGTTTTAGGGTGTTAGGGTTTTAGGGTTTTAGGGTTTTAGGGTTTAGGGTATATCATGTAGGATGCCGCTTCCCGAACTAGTACCAACAGGGTCATAGGGAACTTTCCAATTCTATAGCTGGCACTGCAGCCCTGATCCCTAAACCCCCCTCAGCCCTAACTTGACCCCTAAACCCTAAACCCTAAACCCTAAACCCCTAAACCCTAAACCCTAAACCCTAAACCCTAAACCCTCAGAGAGGATAGTTGGGAAAGCCCTCTTCCTGAGTCTCAAAGAACAGGGGCCTGGCAACCTCAACTAGGGGAGTTAGACGGGGCTTAGGGTGTGGGACATAGGGTGCAGAACCCTCATCCCTATTTAAGAGCCTCCGGCTCAAGCCGCCGACCCCGCTGGAGCATAGTTGAGAGGTCTATCCCAGCCTGCTTGGCAGAGTTCTTGTGAAACGTTGGGGGGGTCAGGACAAGCGCAAGCCAAAAAGACAGGCGGTGGGGGGGGGTGGGGCGGGGGGTGGGGGTGCCGGGGGGGGGGGGTGGGGGTGGTGGGGTGGGGGGGTGGGGGGGGGGTGGGGGGGGGGGGGGGGGGGGGGTGGGGGGGGGGGTGGGGGGGGGGGGGGTGGGGGTGGGGGGGTGGGGGGGTGGGGGGGGGGGGGTGGGGGGGGGGGGGTGGGGGGGGGGGGGGGTGGGGGGGGGGGGGGTGTGGGGGGGGGGGGGGGGGGGGTGGGGGGGGGGGGGGGGGGGGGTGGGGGGGTGGGGGGGGTGTGGGGGGGGTCCAAAAACGCTGTGAGGGCGCCCCTACCCCCCTGTGCTGAACCGCCTGTTTACGCTGTGCGGGTGGCACCATCCTCCACGAAAAAATTGTGCACCGACCCCCCCCAGCCCCCCCCCCGCGTTTTGGGGGGGTAAGGAGGGAAAGAGGGAGGTTTTCACCTCCTTTTCCCATCCAACACGGCCAGGGTCGGCGGAAACCCTAAACCCTAAACCTAAACCCTAAACCCCAGACCCTAAACCCTAATCCCTGAACCCTGAACCCTAAACCCGAAACAGCTAAACCTTAAGCCCTATGCCTGTTGTGTGTGCCAAAGGTTCGGTTAGGCCTCGCCCTCAACTTCAGCGTCTTCTACTACGAGGTTTTCTCCTCCCCGGAGCCGCAGTTCTGCCAGGGCTCTATAAGATGGTTTAGGGTTTAGGGTTTAGGGTTTGTGGTTTGGGGTTTATGGTTTGGGGTTTAGGGTTTGGGGTTTAGGGTTTAGCGTTTTGGGGTTTCGGGTTTGGAGTTTAGGGTTGAGGGTTTGGGGTTTGAGGTTTAAGGGCTTGGGATTTAGGGCTTGGGGTTTAGTGTTTGGCGTTTAGGGTTTTGGGAATTTGAGGGCTTAGGACTTGGGGTCTAGGGTCTTGGGGATGGGGGTTAGGCCCCAAGTTTTAACACTACTACCTAAAGTCGAAGAGCCCTAAGAATCCCTGACACCCCCTATATTGGATTCAGGGGCTCGCTGCTTTAAGCTGTGAACAATCTAAACCCTAAACCCTAAACCTGATTGCTTCGGAGATCTTTTGAACATCCCAGGCGGGCCTCGAGAAAGTCAATGTTCGTTTCAAGCTCTAGACGGCGGTCGTTTGATGTTTGGTGCGTGTGTTCATGTTCACTCAGAATTCAACCCTAAACCCGAAACCCTAAACCCTAAACCCTAAACCCCGTGTCTCACCGTCATTACAGAGAGTTCTTAAGGGAGGGGGGTTCAAGGGAGGTAGGGAACCCAAGGTTCCCTAGTGCTCCACCACTACTCCCTAAGGCTCCCCAAGGCTCTTAGGGCGGTTTAGGGTTAGGGGTTAGGGGTTAGGGTCTAGGGTTTAGGGTTTAGGGTAGGGTCTAGGGGTTTAGGGGTTTAGGGTTTAGGGTTTGCATGCTACGAGCTCTGAGTCTTTCAGTACAAGCGCAGCGGCGGTATGCCAAATAGAACGACAGAGTCATGTCCCGGCTGCGTCATGCCCCGGATGCCGCTATTGGTGACTCACCTGGGTTCCCAGAGTGAGCCCCTATTTTACTTTTTTTTTTTTTTTTGGGGGGGGGGGGGGGGGGGGTGGGGGTTTAGGGTTTAGGGTTGAGGCTTTCGGGTTTGGGGCTACTTGGACCCAGAGTAGGCCCCTTCTTTTTAGGGTTGAGGTGCCCGTAGAAGCTCCTTGAAAGCCCTTTTTGTGCTAGGTTACTCTTGGGTCTAGCTACTCTTCGGCAAATAGCTTGCAGGACGTTGGCACGTTTTGTTTTTGCAATCTATGAACCTAAACCCGAAACCCATAGCTCGCAAAACAGGTCGCGACAGGATGTAGACTCTGCCATCGCGCGTGATGTGTGACGCATGTGTTTGATGTGTTCAAGTTCTGGCTCCCATGCCCGCATGTTAGCTACTGGGCAGCATACGTTCTGCGCCAGCACGATTTGCAGTTTTCTAAATTGGGTCCCTTGCGAGTCCTTATTCTCAGGGTGCCGCACTATTTAAAGAATCCCAACAAGGGACCCTGGTTTAAGCTTCATCGCAGCTGTTGTCATTCTAGCTAGTTCTCTAAACTGAGTTCCCTGTTTGGGGTCCCTGTAGAGCACGGCAGATTCTAAGAAGGACCCCTAAACCCTAAACCCTAAACCCTAGACCCTAAACCCTAAACCCTAAACCCTAGACCTGCCTTAATACATGCGGCTCAATCTTGTTTTTGTTGCGCAGTGGGGCCGGCAAGCGGGGCTTGCCCCTTTAGTGATTGCCTGGCAACATGTCAGCAATGTCAACACCCTTTGCGTACAGGGTTGGGGGTGAGGGTTTCGGGTTTGGGATTTAGGGTAGGGTTTAGGGGGGGTGTTGGGTTGTAGAGAGCTTCTGTCCTGTAAGCTTCTCGCGGCTGTGGCAAGCCCCGTCAAGTCTTGAATGCCTTAATTCGCAGGCTGATGCTTGCAAATTGAAAAACCCTAAACCTTGAAACTTAAACCCTAAACCCTAAACCCTAAATGCAGCCATCTACTCCTTGGTAGCCTAGTGGTGGCTTCTCGCTAGATAATTAGCACTGCCCGACATCAAAGCAATTACCTTCATCACAGCATGGTCAGTATGGTTGCTGGTTTCTAGAAAGACCCTACTAAACCCTAAACCCTAAACCCTAAACCCTAAACCCTAAACCCTAAACCCTAAACCCTAAACCCTAAACCCTAAATGACCCTACAGGTACATCAGACTCTTCCTTGCGGAAGCACCCTTGATGTTGACGTTGAACGCTAAATTCGAAAACCGAAATGTGGCCTTAGATTTTCTGCTACAATCCTGTTTGCCCCATGTATTTACTCTGACACAGAATGCTGAACTTACGCCAAACCTTCCTACCCCCACACGACAAAAGGAGAAGGCGTGTTTGCTCGCAAAAGCTGCTTTCGACGACGCCATGGCCGTTATGGACAGTCGCATGCCTTGGCTTGGCCCTGCTGATTGAGGGTCGAATGCCCTAAACCCTAAACCCTAAACACGATAAAAAGGGTCAAAGTTTGAGTTTTCAGTGGCGTAGAACAAAACTTGCAGCCTGGAACCCTAGACCTAGGGTTTAGGGTTTAGGGTTTAGGGTTTAGGGTGTAGGGTTTAGGGTTTAGGGTTTAGGGTTTAGGGTTTAGGGTTTAAACCCTTAGCCCTGAAACCTGAGCCCAAAGCCTCAAACACTATAGCGTGCTTTCGAAGCCATCCTACAACTGGGGCGCTGGTTAAGGATCTTTAAGCTATGTTGCCACTACAGGGGCATCTTGGTATTTGCACAATAGCCCTTGTCAGTTCAAGTTCCTCAACAAGGGCCCAAGTTTATGATTCTTGCTGTGGTGGCTTAAGTTAAGTTCCTTAGGAAAGCTAAGCCCCAAACTGCCCCAAGCCCTGAATCCTAGACCCGAAACCCAAGAAAGTCTGAGCCTCAGGTCTCGATGAAGACAGCTACAAAGACAGCGCGGCCACTGGGATGGGTCGAGCTGCGGGTTGAGGGTTTGGAGTGCAAGGGTTTAGGGTTTAGGGTTAAGGGTTTGGGGTTTAGAGGTTTTAGGTTTCATGGTTCAGGGTTTCATTTGGGGGTTTTGGGTTCAGGGTTTAGGCTCAGGGTCTGGGGTTAGGGTTCAGGGCTCAGGGCTTAATTTTCAGGGTCTGGGGTTCAGGATTCAGGGTTTAAGGTTTAGGGTTCATGGTCTGGGGTTAAGGGTATTGGGTTTTATTGTTTAGGTTTTAGGGTTTTGGGTCTGGGGCCTTGGGGTTTAGGGTTTAGGGTGTAGGTTCTAGGGTTTAGGGTTCAGGCTTTAGGGTCTGGTAGTGTGGGTTTGGGGTCTAGGGTTGAAGATTTCGGGTTGGTTCCTAGGACACAAATGTTAAGATTTTCACGCCTTCCACCCTAAACCCTAAACCCTTTTTCTCCCCAAAACTACAGGCCATTTCTGGCTTTGTCTGTCGAGCTTGCGAGCTCAACATCGACTAAAGCCCTCTTTCTTTGGGGGGGTTTAGGGTTCAGGGTTTAGGGTTTAAGGGTTTAGGATTTAAGGGGTTAGGCCCTAAGTGGGGCCTTCTATTGTTTAGGGCATTTGGGGTTGTGGGCTTGCGGATTTAGGGCTTAGAGTTCTGCGGGTTTAGGGCTTAGAGTTCTGGTTGGGGTCCCTGGGCCCTAAACCCTAAACCCCCAAACCCTAAACCCTAAACCCTAAACCATAAACCCTACATGCCTCGCTGCAGGCCATCATGCAGCTCCTCCGGGACAACCTAACCCTCTGGACCTCGGACATGCAAAATCCTCACAAGGAGCCTGGCACGGCAAGCAGCCCCAAAACCCTATACGGCAAGCAGCCCTAAGAAAACCTAAACCCGAAACCCTAAACCCGAAACCCTAAAAACTAAACCCTAAACCCGAAACCCTAAACCCGAAACCCTAAACCCTATAACCCCAAAGACCGAAGTACGCCGACCGAGGAGCCCTAAGAAGCCTGAGCCCTGTGTGCGCCCTAAACCCTAAACCCTAAACCCTAAACCCCAAACCTTAGACCCTTAGACCCTAGACCCTGAACCCTAAACCCTAAACCCTAAACCCTAAAACTAACTTGAGGGCCATCCCACCCCTCTCCGCCCCTGAGGAGCATGACGGAACAACCGTCGAAGACTTCTACTGAGGAACTGCGGCAGAGCTTAGGCGCCGAAGGCATACCGCAAGCCGGACAGAATTGTTAGGGTTTAGGGTTTAGGGTTTAGGGTTTAGGGTTTAGGGTTTAGGGTTTAGGGTTTAGGGTTTAGGGTTTAGGGTTTAGGGTTTAGGGTTAGGGAAGGGTTTAGGGTTTAGGGTTTAGGGTTTAGAGCAGCGCAGTCAGCCAACTGATGCGACAAGGAGATGCCATGAACTCCCGAGCCTTAGGCACAGGGCCTTTTATGGGGTCTAAGGGTTGAAGGCGCAGGGTCTACATTCCCAAACCCTAAACCCTAAACCCTAAACCCTAAACCCTAAACCCTCAACCCTAAACCCTAAACTCTAAACCCTAAACCCTAAACCAACTTCGCATAGACACACAGCCAGAAACATCGCCAGTTTCACCATTCGAGTAGCTTGTGCACAAGATGCCCTCTCGTTTCACTGAATCCCGCAGACATGTGCAAGACCCAGCAAAAGTGCACCTGAAACCCTGAAACCCCAAACCCCGAACCCGAAACCCTGTAACCCCAGACCCGAGACCCTGAACCTTGAACCCTAAACCCGAAACCCTAAACCCGAAACCCCAAACCCTAAACCCTAAACCCTAAACCTAAACCCTGAACCCCGAAACCCTGAACCCTAAACCCTAGACTCTGACCCCAAAAACTGCCATGCAGCATGGATGCCAGACGGGCACTGAAGACGGGACCCCTCCCTCCCGCATGAACCTTTGAAAGATGTGACCCTAAACCCTAAACCCTAAACCCTACACCCTATATTTATTGCCTAGATCCTGACCTGGCTTCATGAGCCCTGAACCTCAAACCCCAAACCCCAAGTCCGAAACCCTAAACCTCTCAACCCCAAGCCCTAGACCGTAAACCCTGACAGCAGCTCTCTAGGGTTCTTGTGGTTTCGCGCCGCCATCCGAAGTAGGTGTGAACCCTAAACCCTGAACCCTAATTCCTAAACCCTAAATCGTAAACCCAAAACCCTAAACCCTAAACCCTAAACCCTAAACCCTAAACCCTAAACCCTAAGCCTTGGCAGGATCAGCCGGCAGTCGATTCACCTTTCGGCTGTTCTCTCGAGGGTGTTGGTCGCACGAAGCCCACAAGCTGCTGCGGTCCTAAACCCTAAACCCTAAACCCTAAACCCTAACCCCTAAACCCTAAACCCTGAGTTAAAGCTTGGTAGGGCCTCAGAGAGGCCCTCAAAGTCGCCCGTCTTGGGCAACTTTGGCGCGGCTCAATACCTTAAACTCTAAACCTTAAGTCCTAAACCCTAAACCCTAAACCCTAAACCCTAAACCCTAAACCTTCAACTCTCACCCTTATATCCTCAACCATCCTGGCTGGTGCACTTTGAGCCTTGCTAGCCCAGTGGTAGCCGTTGCCCATATTTTTGGTTCCGGGTTCTCTTAGGAAAGGAACCCACCACCCTTCTTTTTCCCTTAAACCCTAAACCCTAAACCCTAAACCCTAAACCCTAAACCCTAAACCCTAAACCCTAAACCCTAAACCCTAAACCCTAAACCCCAAAAGCAAAGGGTACCCGTAGTTTCACATGGCTACTGGACTACCAAGGAGCTGGGAGTGAGACCCACCCCCACTTCGGGCTTCATGGTACTTCGTAACTGCGTATAACAGTACTTACAACCAATATCAGGGTTTAGGGTTTAGGCTTCAGGTTTTAGGGTGTAAGGTTTAGGGTTTAGGGCTTGGGTTTAGGACTCATGAGCTTGGGGTTTAGGGTTAGGCGTTTGGGTTTCAGGGATTTAGGGTTATCGGGTTTAGGGTTTAGGGATTGGGGTTCGCTGCATCAAACGTTGCGGCTTCCCTGCAGCCGTCCATGCCGTCGGCTCACAGCCATGTTACCTGCCTCAGCTGGCGAATCCAACGGTAAACTCTATAAGCCGAAACCTAAACCCTAAACCCTAAACCCTAAACCCTAAACCCTAAACCCTAAACCCTAAACCCTAAACCCTAAACCCTAAACCCTACTTGCGTCTGCCCAAGCTCACACCCCAACGAAAACTCTCCCCCAAGCCCTAAGCCCTAAACCCGAAGCCCTAAGCCACGGGTTGGGTCCCCTGGAAACCTAGGGAAGCTAGAACCCCAAACCCGAAGCTCTGGGTTCTGATCTGCTAACCCGCTACATAGCTCCTACAGCCCTCCGAAATCCTAAGCCCTGTAAAACCCCAACACCTTAACCCTATTAAAAATAAAAAATCCCTAAACCCCAAAAGAGCCCTAAACCCTAACGACCCCAAAGCCCTAAGCCCCAAAGTCAACGAAGAGCCTCGCCCCTGCGCCCCCGGTGCGGAATGGACAAGCTCATCCCTGTGACGAGCCAAATTCGCGAAGCGGTGGGGTCGGGAGCTGAGAAGCCCTACTCTGGGGTTTATGGGTTTAGGGTTTAGGGTTTATAAGTTTAGGGTTTAGGGTTTCGGGTTTAGGGTTTAGGGCTTCGGGTTTAGGGTTAGGGTTCATAGGGTTTAGTGGTATGGTTTTAAGTACCTCTCTTGGCTCTAGTGTCCCTGTCGATAGTCTCAGTTTTAACAAATTAGGCATGGATCCCAAGCATCCGCGGTCTCAACTGAGTTACCCTAAACCCTAAACCCTAAATCCTAAACCCTAAAACCTAAACCCAAAACCCTAAACCCTAAACCCTAAACCCTAAACCCTAAACCCTAAACCCTAAACCCTAAACCCTAAACCCTAAACCCTTTACTTTAAGTCCTCAGCCACCTGAACCACAGCACAGCTAGCCCAGAGGATGCCCTTCTTCCCCTTCCTTGTAGGGCTGAGAGTCCCTTACCAGCGCCTTCATAAACCAAACATGGGCACCCTTTGTCTTGCTAGGTTCCTCTTGGGTCTAGGATCCCTAAACCCGAAACCCCAAACCCTGAACCCTAAACCCTAACCCCAAACCCTGAACCCTCAACCCGAACCCCCAAACTCTGAACCCTAAACCCTAACCCCCAACCCTAGGCCCCCAACCTCCTTCAACCACCAGGCTGGTTGGCTTAGGTTACTCTTGGGCCTTGGATCCCTAAAACCCCAAACCCTAAACCTTAAACCCTAAACCCCAAGCCCCAAACCCCAAACCCTAAACCCTAAACCCTAAACCCTAAACCCTAACCCTAAACCCTAAACCCTAAACTCCTTGAACCACCAGGCTGGCCGGTCTGGAGCTGGACTTCGACCTGCCGCAGATCGCCGTGGTCGGTGGGCAGAGCGTCGGGAAGCCGCTTGGATTTTGAGGGTTTAGGGTTTAGGGTTAGGTTTAGGGTTTAGGGTTTCGGGTTTAGGGTTTAGGGTTTAGGGTTTAGGGTTTAGGGTTAGGTTTAGGGTTTAGGGTTTAGGGTTTAGGGTTTAGGGTTTAGGGTTTAGGGTTTGGGGTTTGGGGTTTAGGGTTTAGGGTTTAGGGTTTAGTCCTTGGTAAGGTCGCGTGTTCGCAAGATAAGTATGCTTGCCTGGGAGGACTCAGCAAAGGAAGAGCAAACCAGAGCGAGCCTAGCCGATATCTATCCCTAAACCTCAACCCTAAACCCTAAATGAACCCTAAACCCCAAGCCCTAATTAGACCCTAATCCCAAACAGAAAGGTAACACATCAATTCTTTGCCTTGGCGTCTGCCAACTCTAACAGACGTGCAGTATTCATTGCGGGGGCCTGTCGGGGATGCGTAAGGCCGAAGAAGGGCAAGTTTCCGATTGACCAAAGGTCCCGGAAAAAAAATCTGAGCCTAAGAACTAAACCCTAGCCCTAAACCCTAAACCCTGAATTGCCCAAGGGCCCTGCGAACAGAGAAAGTGCACCCCGCTTAAGAGTCCAGATCGTGAACTCCGGGTTTAGGGTTTAAGGTTTAAACCCGGGTTTAGGGTTTAGGGCTTAGGGTTTAGGGTTTTAGGGGAAAGCCGAGAAAAACCCTACCACAATTTCCCCGACGAAGCCCCAAAAGCCCTAAAACCCCTAAAACCCCTAAACCCCCCAACCCCTAAACCCTAAACCCTACACCCTCAACCCTCAACCCTCAACCCTCAACCCTCAACCCTCAACCCTAAACCCTAAACCCTAAACCCTAAAACCTAAACCAACCTTAAGCCCCAAACCCTCAAACCCTCAATCCTGAACTCCTCAAGCCTACCTTAGACCCTCAACCGCGAAAGCACCGGAAAGCTACAGAGGCTGTTTGGGGCTTTGCTGGCTTCAGGGTTTCAAGGTTTTAGGTAGAGGGGTTTAGGGTTTAGGGTTTAGGGTTTAGGGCTTAGGGTTTAGGGTTTGGAATCCGGGGTTAGGGGGTTATGTATATAGGGGATTAGTGGTTGTAGCGGTTAGAATGCTTGGCTAGGATGCCCTGTATTCCCTTTTTGGGGGCTCTAGGTTCCCCTATAATCCCCTTTAACCAAAAAAGGGCACCCTTTTAAATCCTAGGTTACTGGGCAACCTAGTTGGGCTTTTCTTGAGGTCCACACTCCTGGAGGCCCTCGTCGGACGCCTCCTCAGCACCGCTTCCCACAGTTTGCTACTAAACCCTAAACCCTAAACCCGACACCCTAAACCCTAAACCCAAAACCCCAAGCCCGACACCCTCATACTTCCTAAGACCCGGTGAGTTTTGGAGACCTGCCCAAGACTTCTAAACCAAAGCTCTCCAAGCCCCGAACACAAGACTGAACTACGGCTTGTAGGGTTTAGGGTTTAGGGTTTAGGGTTTAAGGTTTAGCAGGAATAGGGTTGAGGGTTCAAATTTCAACATTTGGAGAGCCTTTGGGGGCCCTGTTATTGCCTTTGTGCAGCTTGTCAGCCCGAAAGCGGAGATGTCCTTGCGCCTAAGACCCTAAACCCTAAACCCTAAACCCTAAACCCTAAACCCTTTTTGGCCCCCGCCGGTGTTCCGAGTTGCTCAAGAACCCAAAGCTTATTTCCGCAACCCTCTAAGCCCTGAACCCTAGGTTAAGGGGTTTAGGGTTTAGGGTTTAGGGTTTAGGGTTTAGGGTAAGCCACCCGAGTCCGTGCCATTTTCGTAGATGATGATCATAAAGCCCTATACCCTAAACCTACACTCTTGCGGAAGTTACGGGGCCAGACGTGGAGTATAGTCCTTTCCCCTGAAAATTACACCCCCCCCCCCACTAGGGCTCAGGGTTTAGGGTCTAGGGTTAGGGCCCCTAGTATTAAATACTCCCAGAATAGTTCGATTATACTGTATGTGGAGGATTTAATATTAGGGGGAGGGGATTATTCAGGGAACCGTTGCGAGGTAGAACCTCAGTGACTCGCGTCCCTAATCCCCAAACCCTAAACCCCAAACAAACCCCAAGCCCCGGACCCTATCCTTGAAGGCCCTTGAAAAGGTACCCTATGCTACACCCGCAACCCTAAACCCTAAGCCCTAATCCCTAATCCCTAAACCCCAAACCCCAAACCCTAAACCCTAAACCCTAAACCCTAAACCCTAAACCCTAAACCCTAAACCCTGAACCCCAACTCCACAGGTCGGGCCTTCCTCCCCACAGGGTCGGGCATCGTCACGCGCAGGCGATGGGGGGAATTTGTCAACTCGAGGTTCCAGAGATGTAGGGTTTAGGGTTTAGGGTTTGTTTAGGGTTCAGGGTTCAGGGTTCAGGGTTCAGGGTTTAGGGTCGGGGTTTAGGTCTGAGGGTTTTAGGGGTTTAGGGTTTTTTTGGGGTTTAGGTTTTTGGGTTAACACTAGGAATGCAGTACCCCCTGTCATTGCCAACATTTTGCCGTTGGAATCGATTTTCACTTCCTCCTCGAAATGCTGATAGTAGAATCTAAAGGTTACCCCAAGATTCCTCATCTCAACCCTTTTTGCGCAAGCCTTAACATTGCTGTTAGGGCCCAGGGTGCTGATATGATCACGCCTAAGTGATACCACACCCACACGCACGCACAGAGAGAGTGCAGGGAAGCGCAAGGGTGTATACGATTTGTTTGGCATATGACCTTTGAATTCTACTGTGTACGTAAATCAACATATACCTATACAGATATGACAACGATATGCTGTGCGACATTAGCAAAAAGGTATGTATGCATATATATATATATAGATATATATATATATATATAGACAAATATAGAGAGAGATAGAGAGGTCGGCTGTTGAATACATGTCAGCTTACAAACGGATCTGTTCGAAGCTTCGCGCTGCCTAAGGGCCTGAGATGGCATCCAAGGGTTCAGCGTTCGGGACGTAGTGGGGGGGGGGGGGTCTGGTTTTGGGCTCAGGGTTCAGGGTTTAGGGTTTAGGGTTTAGGGTTTAGGGTTTAGGGTTTAGGGTGGGCTCAGGGTTTTAGGGTGGGCTCAGGGTTTCAGGGTTCGGGATTTGGGGTTTAGGGCTATAGGGTTTCAGGATTGAGGGTGGGTTTAGCTTAGGGCTTAGGGTTTAGGGTTTAGGGTTTAGGGATGTTTAGGGTTTAGGGTTGGAGGAACCATAGGCAGAAAGGGGGTTTGCAGCCAGCACCGGAGGCCGCTGATCTTGCAGCTGGTCCATGGGCACCTCGGGAGCAGTTTCCCTAAACCCTAAACCCTAAACCCGAAACCCTAAACCCTAAACCCTGTTTTGGGGATTTGGGGTGGGTTTAGGGGTTTAGGGTCCGAGGGGGGAGGCGGGTTGGGGCTCGTTTGGGGCTAGGGGCGTTTAGGGTTTAGGGTTTAGGGTTTAGGGGTACAGGGATTTAGTGTTTCAGTGGTGTAGGTACTGGGGTTAAGAGATCGGGTGTCGAGTTTTGTTTTGTTGGGCTGCGTTTCTTTGTTTATTTGCAGAGAGTGCAGCCAGAAGCTCCCCAGATTTTTTCTGACCAAGCCTCAGACCAAGTTTGCTTTGATCCCTAAACTCTGACGAGGCCCTGATCCAATATCCAGAGACTTTCTGCAAAGCCTACTCAACCTTGGGTTCCATACCACCCTTGAACCCCCTTCCCTTAAGAACACTATGAATGTGCAGCGGTCGGACACTTGAGGACACCAAGCTGCACGTCCAGTTGGATGATGCCAACGCTGCCTCTCGTGGGCACTGGACGCCCTTGCGGAGTGAGGTTCGGGTCTGCGCATACGGCCAAATCAAATTTTGAGAGCATGGTGGTGCAGCGGACCTGGCCAAGGCTGCAGCAGCCACTGCATGCTTCGATGCTGGGAAGGGCATGATTTCCCTGGGCTGGTTTGAGTTTCTGAGACGGTTCTGGGTTTAGGGTTCAGGGTTCAGGGTTTAGGGTTTCGGGTTTAGGGTTTAGGGCTTAGGGTTTAGGGTTAGGGTTTAGGGTTTAGGGCTTAGGGTTTAGGGTTTAGGGTTTAGGGTTTAGGGTTTAGGGCTACATCGCCGTTTGCGGGTATCTGCCAGCTGATGGGATCCATCTGCCAGAGCGCGCGGTGGACGTCTGACCTCGGCACTGTTTAGCACCAATTCCTCCCATTGGTTTGGGGTTTAGTAAAGGGCCCGAGAAACCCTAACATCCTAGGCCCAACCTACAACAAAGGATGTACCCCAAACCCTAAACTCCTAAACCCTAACTAAACCCCAAGCCCCAAACCCTAAACCCTAACCCCTAAACCCTAAAGCCTAAACCCTAAACCCTGAACCCTAAACCCTAAACCCTAACTGGGGTCTTAAGGTACAGAACTCGTTGACATCAGGTCTGATGCAGCTGAGTGGGGCGAGTTTGGGCATCTGCCACGGGCTCAGTCGACGAAGCTTCCCTTAGTTATCAGTAGAGCTTGGGGGGACTCATGAGGTTCTAGGGTTCAGGATTTAGGGTTTAGGGTTTAGGGTTTGGGGGTTTAGGGGTTTGGGGGTTTTAAGGAGTTCAGGGTTGGATTCCCTGGGCTTTCGGGAGTGCAGGGTTTAGGGTTTAATTAGGCACTTTGGGTAGTTTTGTTGCGGACCACCAAGCCGTTCAGAAATCGAGATCGTGGCTGAAAATGAGTATCCGATAGGCAGGAGAAGCCACAACTAAGCCCTATGCAAGATCTATCCTGGGCATGCTCCCGAGGAGGAATCACCGAGCGCTTTCAAACAAGAAGCCTGTAAACCCGGAACCCCCAAACCCTAAACCCTAAACCCCAAAAAACCCTAAACCCTAAACCCCAAAACCTGCAGAAACCCTAAACCCTCTTACCCCAAACCCTAAAGAACCCTAAACCCCAAGCCCCAAGCCTGCATAAATCCTAAGCTCTTAGCATCCCCAGCAAACCCGAAACTCGAACCCTAAACCCTAAACCCTAAACCCTAAACCCTAAACCCTAAACCCTAAACCCTAAACCCTAAAACCTGAACTTCTTGCCGAGGCCAGGGCAACGCTTTGAGGACTTCGACGAGCCTCTCTGCTGCCCTAGGGTTTAGGGTTTAGCGTTTAGGGTTTAGGGTTCAGCGTGTAGGGCTTGGGGTGTAAGAGGGTCAGATGGAGGGAGATTACACAGGGCAATCTTAGAGCGCACTTAGGAAAGCTTCCATTTTATCCCTGTGGCTGAGCATCCGCACAAGAGAACATCTCAAAAGTGCACGTGACCGCGCTTGCTCTCTGGAGGCAACCTGCCCGAGGTACAGTAAGAAGAGAGCCAGCCTGCACGAGGCCTTGGCTGTGTGGGACAATGGCGATCCATCTGAAAGGAAGATTGTGCATGACTGTGATAACAGTGGTTGCTGTCAGGGGAGCAAAGCGCAACATCTGCAAGCATTACTACATCCTGTTCGGATGTGGGTACCCGGTGCCACTCCTTCACAGATGGAAGCATGTGCCGAGGGCTCTGCAGTTTTGCCAGGACAGCGGGTCTTTCACGCATCTGCGCTTGTCTTGTCTAAACCCTGTTCGTTCCCCCTAGGGTTTAGGCTCAGGGTCACTGACCCGGTTGAGCTGCGGGACGCTTCTGCAACCCACCCCCCCCAAACCCTGTACACCCTATCTCCCAAACCTCCGAAACCCTAACTTCCTAAAACTTCCGAAACGTCCTAAATCCTAAACTTCCTAGACTTCCGAAACTTCTTAAACTTCCGAAGCTTCCTAAACTTCCGAAACTTCCTAAAACGTCCCAAACTTCCTAAACTTCCTCCTAAACTTCCTAAACCCTAAAACCCCAACGAAAAAACCAACCTTTCACCACCATGCCGTGGCTCAACTTCCGAGGATCCGCGCGGAGATCGCGCGCGACACGGACCCGCGGAGTTCTGCAGAGGTTTATAGAGGGCTTGCAGGGGTTTGGGGTTTAGGGTTTAGGGTCTAGGATTTAGGGTTTGGGGTTTGGTTTAAATTAGGGTTCAGGGTTTGGGGTTTAGGGTTTAATTAATTAGGGCTTATAGAGGGCTTTATATGGGCTTTGAAAGGGGAGTGTATATCGGGCTTATAGTGCTTTAGGCGATGTAGGGTTCAGGGTTTATAGGGGTTTATGGGGCTGTGTAGGGCTTTAAGGAGTTTAGGGTTTTGGGGTTTAGGGCTTAGGGCTAGTGTTTCAGGGCAGGGTTTAGGGTTCAGGGTTCAAGATTTTAAGGTTCAAGATTTTAAGGTTTTGGGTTTAAGGTTTTTAGCCCTGCTCGTTTCCTAGCGTACACGCCTAGTCAGACATAGAAAGGCCCTAAAACGAGGACCCTAAACCCTGAACCCTAAACCACCCTAAACCCTGGACCCGAAGTGGAGCCTCTTGCTTCCATCTCTTGTGGCTTTCACTTGCTTTAGGACGTCAACTCTTAGCCTAAACTCCTACACCCCCCGGTTCCCGCAAACCCACAAAACCCTAACCCCTGGCCCCCTATTTTGAATCCTAGGCCCCAAACCCTAGAAGCCCTATAAACCCCCAAAGCACCCCAAAAGGCCGAAGACCCAAGGGCCCTGTAAGCCCAAAGGCCCTAAACCTGAAGCAGCCCAAGTCCACAGGCCCTAAACCCTAAACCCTAGAAGCCATAAGCCCTAAACCCTAAACGAAACCCTCTACCCCAAACCCTAAACCCTAAACCCTATATCCAGAACCCTACACTACCCTAAACCCTAAACTACGACACCCCAAAAGCCCTCCCTAAGCCGGCCATGGGCAGCGCTACGCGCAGCGACTGGCAGCCCGGACCTCAGGAAAGCGATCCGGGGTCTCACAAAAGGTGTCAGGGTTTGGGGTTTAGGGTTTAGGGTTTGGGGTTTAGGGTTTCGGGTTTAGGGTTTAGGGTTGTAGGGGCCCCTAAACTCTAATCCCGAAGTTTGGGGTTTTGAGCTTGTGCATCCATGGCATGTGAGGTTCCTAAGGCTTCGGGTCTTCTGGTTTGAGGATTCGGTTTTGGGTTTTATACTATATGGGACCCAGATTCCCCTTGTCTAGGGTTTGGGGTTCCCTTCTAAGTCTAAGGCCCTTTAAACCCAAAGGGCCTAGGCTACTCTAGGGTCTAACCCGAAACAGTAAACCCTAAACCCTAAACCCTAAACCCGTTTAAGGATGGTTTAGGGTTCCGTGAATGTATGAGTTTTAAGGGGCTTTTGGGCCTTCCAGGCCTTGTTGGCTTCTGCTGGCTTGAGAGGCATTGGCTAGGGTTTAGGGTTTAGGGTTTAGGGTTTAGGGTTTAGGGTTTAGGGTTTAGGGTTTAGGGTTTAATAGGGTTTTGGGCTACGGGGGTCTTTAGGGCTTGTAGGGGGTCGGGGTTTAGGGTGTAGAGGGTTGAGAGGATCTAGAGGATCCGAAGGGCCGAGGGCCCTTTTGAGGACATTTCTTCTTGGGTTCCGGAGAAGCGCACAATTTCGATCATGCACCAACAATCCGGGAGCCCCATAAGAGTGGGGCCCCGTTTTGGATCAAGATTTCGGGGCTTGAATGCATAGGGTTGTAGGATCATTCTTGCCCCGCTTTAGGGTTGAGGGTTTCACGGAGTTTTGAGCCTGTTTGGGGTATAGAGCTCTTGACCCTTCACCGGACTTTCCTACCCGAAATCCCAAACCCTGAGCTGTCTACGGTTTAGGGTTCAGGGGTTTGGGTTTAGGTTCTAGGGTTTCAAGAGGCCCTCTCAGCCCAACAGTCAACAGCTTCTGAGGGAGTGGATGTTGTGTGTGGCATATCAGGGTTTTGTGAGTTTGAACCCGAAACCCTAAACCTTAGACCCTAAGCCCTAAACCCTAATCCCCAAACCCTAACCCTAAACCCTGAACCCTGAACCCTAAACCCTAAACCCTAAACCCACGCCCTCGGAAACTGAGTCTGCGGACAAGCTGCGTCGAGTTTGCCAAGCTTGGGCGCCAAGAGTGGTCCGCTTTGTCCCCTCCTCCCCCATAGGGTTTGGGGTTTAGGGTTTAGGGCTAGGGGTTTAGGGTTTAGGGTTTAGGGTTTAGGGTTTAGGGTTTAGGGTTTGGGGTTTGGGGTTTGGAGTTTGGGGTTTGGGGTTTAGTGTTTCGTACGAGGGTGTGGAGGATTTGGGGAGTATAGGGTGTAGGGTGTAGCTGGTTTGGGGTTTACGGTTCAGGTTTCTCAGCCCATGCGTGGGTTTAGGGTTTAGGGTTTAGGGTTTAGGGTTTAGGGTTTGCAAAGTTAGGTTCTCCTTTTGCTCTTTCAGAGCTAGATGGATACCTCAACCGCCAGGCTTTTCCGAATGCTAGTTAGTTAGGGTTTAGGGTTCAGGGTTTAGGGTTTCGGGTTTAGGGTTTAGGGCTTGGGGTTTAGGGTTCAGGGTTTAGGGTTTAGGGCTTGGGGTCAGAAAGCTGGGTTACGGCCGCAAGCCCACGGCCACTTCCCTGAATTTGGGAGCTCGGCGCGAGGCAGGGGTTTGGGGTTGAAGGGTTTTCAGAGGTTTGGGGCTTTAGCGCTCAGAGAGTTAGGGTACACCCTAAACCCGAAACCCTAACCCTAGACCCTTAACCCTTAACCCTAAACCCTAAACCCTAACCCTTTTTAGGGCTACAGGGAAGTTGAGGCCCTTTTTTGGGGGGGGGATTTCAGGAGTCGAGTGGGACTCCTTTGCCACAGGTCGCGGGCATGGCAAGCGGGCGTGGCAGTCCGGCGCTCGGAAGCTTGGTAGCCTTAAACCCTAGACCCTAGACCCTAAACCCTAAACCCTAGACCGGGAACCCTAAGCCGCGGGCACTTTGCAAGTCCTGTAAGCCCTCATCTTTTCAAATTCTTCGAGTGCGATAAGCCCCACTGACAGTTGATTAGCTCAGAGACCGTATGCCTTGAGCCCTAAACCCTAAACCGTAAACCCTAAACCCTAAACCCTGAACCCTGAACCCTAAACCCTAAACCCTAAATCCTAAACCCTAAAGCCCAGACCAAAGGGACACATAGGCTACTTAGGAGTCATAGGGCAGCCAAAGCGAGAAACGCTCCGTCGCGGGTAAGCCGAGAAGCCGACCGGCGTCGATAGGAGGAGAGATGAAGATCCTTCTTTGTTTAGGGTTTAGGGTTTAGGGTTTGGGGTTTGGGGTTTAGTGTTTGGGGTTTAGGGTTTAGGGGTTTAGGGTTTTTGCGTTTAGGGTTTAGGGGTGCTTGGAGTTGATTGATCCTTCTTGATTTCGCCTTTGTTAAAGTTAAGGGATAAAAGGACCCCTAGAAGGGACTCTCAACCTTATTCCCCTTTGCAACCCCTTTCCTTTGCCGTACGTTGCCCCTAACTAGCCCCTACTAAACCCCAAACCCTAAACCCTAAACCCTAAACCCTAAACCCTAAACCCTAAACCCTAAACCCTACATCACCTCTCAGGCCCCTTATGAGGGTACGCGCTTGGACAGAGAGACCTTGTCTGTTTGGCATCCTCGCTTGCAATGAGGATCACCTCACGGGTTCTGAATTAGAGAGTCAGGAGCCGCACATCTAGGGTTTAGGGTTTAGGGTTTAGGGTTTAGGGTTTAGGGTTTAGGGTTTAGGGTTTAGGCTGTATGGAGGGGATGTATAGGGTCTAGGGTCTAAGTTTAGGGTTGCCCTCAACCAGAACCTATTGGTTCTTAGCAGGGAATGAGGGACTTGGGTACCTTAGGGAATCTCTCAAACGTTTATTTAGTTCCCACATTCCCTATACAAGAGCCAGTAAAATCACCATTTTTGGTGGAAACCCGACTAAACGCCCCTATGGGATGTTCGGTTTGAGCAAGACCTTCCTGCTTAGCAGCTGAGGAGGTAGCCTTTAACCTTCTGGGGTACATATATGTATATATGTATATATGTATATATGTATATATGTATATATGTATATATGTATATATATATAGAGTCCTTCCAGAATTGAAAGGTTCACCTTGTTTGGCCCAGGGTACTCAGCAAGGCCTTGCTGGGTGTGCGCCGGCTCTGCTCGCACTGGCTCTCAGACAACTCGACCGACTCTTGCCTCCAAGCCTTGCGAGTAAGCCCACCACTGCAGGTCCCGCAACATCAGGCAGCCCTAAACCCTAAACCCTAACCTTAAACCCTAAGCCCTAAAGTGCTAAGGAATGCGTTGTAGCAGTCGAGGTTGCTTATCTAGCATCATGGCCTTTACGATTCAGGTGAGTTTGCTGAGTGGCAGAGCAGTTCAGCTGGAAGCAGAACCGGGCGAGTCTGTCGCAGCATTGCGGGGAAGAGCGCAGAAGGCTCTGGCGGCTGGTGCGGGCAGACTCGTGGGCTCCTGCGGCAGCGTTCTGGACGGTGCAGCTACGCTTGAGGAATCTGGTTTGCGTAGCGGCGAGACGCTGACCTTTAAGGTCAGCAGGGTTCAGGTTTGCCGCAACGACTCTGCTTTTGCTGCCATTCTGGGCGACGGGTCTGTTGTGACCTGGGGCAAGGCTGACGAGGGTGGCAACAGCAGCCATGTACAAGATCAATTGACCGATGTGCGGCAGATCCAAGGTACCATCAATGCCTTTGCTGCCAGTCTGGGCGATGGGTCTGTTGTGACCTGGGGCATATCTTGCGTTGGTGGCGACAGCAGTGCCGTGCAGGATCAGCTGAAGGATGTGCAGCAGATCCAAGCTACATTGGATGCCTTTGCTGCCATTCTGGGCGACGGGTCTGTTGTGACCTGGGGCAGTTCTGGCCATGGTGGCGACAGCAGTGCTGTGCAGGATCAGCTGAAGGATGTGCAGCAGATTCAAGCTACCTTGAAAGCCTTTGCTGCCATTCTGGGCGATGGGACGGTTGTGACCTGGGGCAATTCTGGCGGTGGTGGCGACAGCAGTGCTGTGCAGGATCAGCTGAAGGACGTGCGGCAGATCCGAGGTAACGCCGCGGCTTTTGCTGCCATTCGGGACGATGGGTCTGTTGTGACCTGGGGCATTACTGGCTGTGGTGGCGACAGCAGTGCTGTGCAGGCTCAGCTGAAGGATGTGCAGCAGATCCGACGCACCAGCATGGCTTTTGCTGCCATTCTGGGCGATGGGTCTGTTGTGACCTGGGGCAGTCCTAGCGGTGGTGGCGACAGCAGTGCCGTGCAGGATCAGCTGAAGGATGTGCAGCAGATCCAAGCTACATTGGATGCCTTTGCTGCCATTCTGGGCGACGGGTCTGTTGTGACCTGGGGCAATTCTGGCGGTGGTGGCGACAGCAGTGCCGTGCAGGATCAGCTGAAGGATGTGCAGCAGATCCGAGGTACCGACGTGGCCTTTGCTGCCATTCTGGGCAATGGGTCTGTTGTGACCTGGGGGCATGCCGCCCGCGGTGGTGACAGCGGTGCTGTGCAGGCTCAGCTGAAGGATGTGCAGCAGATCCGAAGCACCAGCATGGCTTTTGCTGCCATTCTGGGCAATGGGTCTGTTGTGACCTGGGGGAATGCCGCCCGCGGTGGTGACAGCGGTGCTGTGCAAGCTCAGCTGTTGAATGCCTAGGGTTGTGCAACACACAGCCGAATGGCTAGGACAGTCTCCTCACATGCAGGTGGACCCCATGCTCCAACATTCCGAAATCCGAAGCCCTTATAAGGCCCCACTTAACCCCAACTCTCCAACCACTAAACCCAACCACCCCAACCCCACCCCCAGGCCCTAAACCCTAAACCCGAAACCTTAAACCGTTCAAACCCTAAACCCTAAACCCTAAACCCTAAACCGTAAACCCTAAACCCCCTGAGCGCACCCCCAAGGCCCTTGCCGCGGCCAACGCTGCCACCTTGCGCCCAGATGCCGTGGCGCTGAGCGCGGGGCGCCTGAAGGGACCTTTTCCGAGAGGTTTAGGGTTTCGGGTTTCGGGCTTAGGGTTTTGGGTTTAGGGTTTAGGGTGTAGGGTTTAGGGTTTGGGGTTTAGGATTTAGGGTTTGGGGTCTAGCTCGCGATGTGCGGAACAACGAACCGGGTGCGAGAGGGTTGAAGAGTCACAGATTGCAAGGCATTAATTAATTCCCTAGGATGCCCAGTAGTGCCCTTATTCCCTTTTTGGGGGCTCTAGGTTCCCCTATAAACCCCTTCAAACAAAAAAGGGCACCCTTTTTTTCCTAGGTTACTGGGCAACCTAGTTCCTATCCGCACGAAGGCATGCGGTAAACCCGAGACCCGACCATGGAAGTTCTACTATGTATTTAGGGGGATTGGAATCTTCTTTTTTTGGTAGGGCTTTACTTTGTCATAGTTGGGTAACATTTTGCACTTTTTTACGGGCACTTAAACCCAATAAGGAATAAACATTTAGATTTTTTAATATTATCCAAACAATGAACTAGTTTAGGGGTCTCAGGTAAACCTCGAAACTCGTGGCCCCGTGGGCACGTTCGTCTCCTGTGTTGATAATCAACAAGTGGCTGCCCATTTCTGTGGGATTTTCTTCGGAGCGGGTAAGCCTGGGACCCCCAGCACCGAAAACCCTGGAAACTTCGAACCCGAAACCCTAATCGAACTTACGCACTAAGGTACCTGAAATCATACTAGGGTTCCTATTGGGATGTTCCTGAATTGAGGGGTTTTGGAGGCTCTGGGTTTATAGGGTTTTGGGGGGTAGCATGCGGGCTTTGAGATGCTGTGGGGGGGGGCCCACTCTTGCGGTTTTTTGGGGGGTTGTAGGATTTCGGGTTTAGGGTTTAGGGTTTAGGGTTTATAGGGTTTAGGGTTTATAGGGTTTAGGGTTTAGGGTTCCCAAATCCCGCGCACTCACTGCTGGCATGCTCGCAGCGTGCGAAGTACGCCCTCAACCCTAAGCCCGAAATCCTAAACCCCTAAACCCCAAACCCTCAACACCTAATCCCGAAACCCTATACCCTAAACCCTCAACCCGAAACGCTATACCCTAACCCCTAAGCCCCAAACCCCAAATCCTAAACCCTCAGCCCTAAGCCCGAAACCATTCACTGACGACCCGACGAAGTATGGGGGACTAGCCGTAGCCGATGCAGTTCGTGAGAGCGTCCAAAGCCTGAGAGCCCTAAGACAGACAGCCAGGCAGCCAAGCAGGAAGGCAGACAGACAGACATAGACACACAATCAAAAAACCACGCGGCCCGGAGATCTCAATTGCAGAGGCCGCGATGAACGCCTGCAACAAAGTGAGCAGGCCCGAGCCCAAAACCCTAAACGCCCTCAACTCTCAAACCGAGTTTCTCAACCCTACACTCTGAACCCTAAACCTTAAATCCTAAACCCTCATCTCCAAACCCTAAACCCTAAATCCCAAAATCCCACAAGCCCCAAGGGGGCTTCCACAAGCCATCCATGAGGCCCCTCAATCAGCTCATTTTATGCAAAATCTAAATGGGGGTTTAGGGTTTAGGGTTTTAAAGATAGGGGTACCCGTTTTAGGGGTTCCTTTCAAAGGATTCTGTCGTAGTTTTTTTTTTTTTTTTTTTTTTTTTGCGGGGGGGGGGGGGGGGTTCTTTCAAAGGGGGTACCCCTATGTTCGGAAATCCCCAAATGCCTTCAAACCCTTAAGAACTCGAAGTCCCGTCGATGTTTTTGGAGCCCTGAACTCGAAAACCCTAAAAAACTTAAGCTCTAAAACCCAAACGCCCTCAAACCCTAACACCCTAAAACTCTAAAACCCGAAAGACCTAAAGCCCCAAAGCCCTAAAACCCTAAAACCCAAAAACCCTAAAACTCCAAAACCCTAAAACCCTAAAACCCTAAAACCCTAAAACCCTAAAACCCTAAAACCCTAAACCCTAACACCTTAAAACCCAAAACCCTAAAACTCCAAATCCCTAAAAACCTTAAACTCTAACACCCTAAAACCCTAAAACCCTAAATCCCAACACCTCAGGGTTGAGGCTTTGCAGTTCGACCCCCTCTAAACCCCTCTAAGCCCGAAGACGCCTGGCGCCTTAAGGCTTCGGGTGCTTCTGCAAAGGAGCCGTTTAGGATTAGGGTTTAGGGTTTAGGGTTTAGGGTTTGGGGTTTGGGGTTTGGGGTTTGGGGTTTAGGGTGTGGGGTTTTGGGTTGTTTAGGGTTTAGGGTTTATTGGGTTCAGGGTTTGGGGTTTAGGGTCTAGGTCTAATTAGGGTTTTGGGTTTAGGGCTGCAGGGTCCGGGGGTTCGAGTAGGTCTTGAGTAGCCTGAGCCGGCCATGATTTTCATAGCAGGCGCCGCAATGATCGCCATGGGTTCTTGCCTGTCGTACTCCCTCGCGATGGTTTTTTGCCTGTCATACTCCTAGTAGTAGAGTAGGTAACCTTTAACCTTTTTGGGGTAGTATAATCCCCTTATAATCCCAAAGGTTAACCTTTAATTCCCCCAGGTTACTGGACAACTAGGTACTCCCTCGCGCAACTAAACACAACCGCTCTGACCCAACTGGCTCCCTCAATATGGGGGTTTCCGAAGTTAGGGTTACCTTATTGGGGCTCCTTAGTATAAGACCTTAAACCCTAAACCCTAAACCCTAAACCCCCACGTGGGTTTCGAGTTGGGTCGTTGAGAGGTGGCAGCACTCGGTCGCTCTCTTCGGACAGTTCGGCAGGGCGGCCCAGTACCTGGGTCTTTGGGGACTATATTTTTTGGGGTTTAGGGTTTAGGGTTTTAGGGTTTAGGGTTTAGGGCTAGGGTTTAGGGTTCTGGAGTACTATACTTCAGTCCTGTTTTGGGTTCTGGGTTCCTATGATCGCTACTTACACCTTCGAAGTATACACCTTTTTTTCCATGGAACACGCCAAAGGTAGGGGTAAGACCCTTTCATGTTTGGGGTGGCGACTTCTTGCGGCATATGGTACCTGGTAGCCCAGTGGTACTCCTTACCTTTTTTATTTGGGTTCAGGGTTTCCTTATCAAGTAAGCAACCAAAAAAGGGCACCCTTCTTCTCTGATTCTAAGGTGGTTACTGGGCTACCCAGGAGGGTTTTGGAGTTGAGGTGTAGGACGTGGGGCTGAAGGTGAAGGTTTGTAGTGCTGAGGGCTTCCGGACGTTGGGGTTTTAGCCGGCAGCAAACACTGCAGAAGTCTTGGCTGCATCCGTCAGCTGCCTCTGTCATGAGCCCTTACTTGAGCCCAACAAACCCAAAGCTCCTACAACATCATGAAGCCCGATCAACCCCAACCCCTGAAATATCCCAAGGCTTAAAGCCGGCAAGCGTCTGCAGCCGAGGCAGCGTGATAGACAGCGCGGCAGGGGACACCGTGGCAGCTGGCTCGGGCCGAATAATGCCAATGTCAAGCTACGAATTGACAACGTCAACGTTGTTTTAATGCACGAATTCCCTAAATCTACCCAACCCTCAGCCCTATAGAAGCCTTATGCCCTTCTGTAAGCTCCATAAAGTTGGAACATGGTCTAAGGGCCCATATTGGGGCTGGGATTCCCTGTAGTAACCCTTTTGGGGTAGGAGAATGATGTTCCAACAGTCCCACACCCTAAACTAGGTAGGCCTTTGGGGCATGTTATATGTCCCCTTGTTGGGTTTCAAAGGATGACATTCAGGAATAGTTTTCGGAGGGTTTTAGGGGCCATCCTAGTAAACAAGGCCTGCAGCAAGAGACCCCAACCCCGTAGGCTAACCATGAGGCTCACACGCAATTCCTGTCTTGGTTTTTGTTGTGCGTTGCTGGCTAGGGATCAGGTGGGTTTAGGGTTTAGGGTTTAGGGTTTAGGGTTTAGGGTTTAGGGTTTAGGGTTTAGGGTTTAGGGTTTAGGGTTTAGGGTTAGGGTTTAGGGTTTGAGGTTGAGGTGATAGCAATACGGCCAGGATCCAAACTAGGGGCCTTTGTGCCATCCTAGTTTTAGGGCTGGGGGTTTCTTAGGAGAGGGCCAGAATTCAGAAAGGAGCCCTAAACCCGAATCCTCAATCTCTGAGCCCCAAATCCCAAGCCCTAAACCCTAAACCCTAAACCCCAAACCCCAAACCCTAAACCCCAAACCTTAAACCCTAAACCCTAAACTAGTTGCTGAACCCATCGGGCTCCACCCCGAAGATGCCCACTACCCGCAATCCTGCGAAGGTCGTCTACAATACTGCCCTCAACGCGTGCGACAAAGGCCAAACCCCAAACCCCAAACCCCAAACCCCAAACCCCAAACCCCAAACCCCAAACCCTAAACCCGAAACCCGAAACCCGAAACCCTAAACCCTAAACCCTAAACCCTAAGCCGAGTTTCAGGGCCCATGCACCCGGAAGCCGACACCCCCCAAACCCCTCAAAGGGTGACCTAAAGCCCTAAAGCCATACAGCCTAAGGGTTTAGGGTTTAGGGTTTAGGGTTTAGGGTTTGGAGTTCAGGGTTTAGGGTTTAGCGTTTAGGGTTTAGGGCAACAATGGACCCTTCTTGGACCACCCTAACCTCAGAGCTACAATGAGTGTATGATATTGAAGCCCCAACGTCTTGATGGGATAATTCATCTTCACGGCGCCAGAGTGCCGGCCCGGATTCCCTTTTTCAGGGCTTGGGTTCCCTAAACCCTAAACCCTAAACCCTAAACCCTAAACCCTGAACCCAAAAAGGAGACCCTGTTCGTTCCTAGGCGACTCTTGCTTTTGGATAAGGAGACAGGCAGTAAGGTAGGCTAAGAAGACAGCCCTAAAACCGCATAGACCCTAAACCCGAAACCCGAACCCCTAAACCCTAAACCCTAAACCCTAACCCCTAAACCCTAAACCCTAAACCCTAAACCCTAAACCCTAAACCCTAAACCCTAAACCCTAAACCCTAAACCCTAAACCCTAAACCCTAAACCCTCAGCCTCAAGAGAGGGTCTAGGTGTTAGGGTCTAGTGATCTTGTAGCTGCGTGAAGCCAGCAGTCGTTGTTCTGTTTCGGGTTCACAGTAGGGTTTTGATGGTGTCAGCAGGGACGTGCATAAGGTGACTTATCAGAGGGCCTTTACCAAGCTGGTGCAAGCTGTGAGCATCCTAGTAATCACCCTCTAACCCCTATGCCTTGGGATGTTCCTCCTTATACTAGCAGTCCTTAGTAGGGATTATCGTGCCCCCTATTAGAATCCCTATTAAGGACTGTTAGCATAAGGGGGGACATCCCAACCTAAACCCTAACCCTAAATCCTAGACCCTAGACCCTAAAACCTTCAACCGCTGTTTTTTTCTTGCTGTCGTGGATGTGGCCGCGAAAGCTCGTAAGATGCTTGAGCGACATCAGAGGCTGTCACATATGTCATAGTCTTGCCCAAACAATACAAACCCTGAACTATCTGGTTTAGGATTGGCAGGGACAGGGAAACCAAAAGCCTAAGCCCTAAACCCGAAACCCGAAACCCTAAACCCTAAACCCTAAACGCCGATGTCGGCCTCGAAGTTGGAGAAGAAGATTTGGACGCTTGAGCAGAAGCTGCGAGAAGAGTTCCTTGGTAGCCGAATGAGTACACTTTTCAGGGTTTAGGGTTTAGGGTTTAAGGTTTAGGGTTTAGGGTTCAGGGTTTAGGGTTTAGGGTTTAGGTTGGGGCTTGTGAACTCAGCAACTAAGGTTCAATGCCGAACTGCAAAGCGCAGTGGCAAAGAGTCTCGGATTCCCAGTAGGGGGTCTACCCTAAACCCTCCACCCTAAACCCTCCACCCTGGGGAAAAATTTAGGATGTGCTTAACAGTAGTATTCCCTTCACTTTTTCACTGTATCGGCCAAGATACTCGGATTCCTAGTAGGGATTGTACCCCGTACCCTAAACCGTAAACTTGGCAGCCTAGTGGTACTCTTTACCTTCGTTTTGGGTAAGGGCTCTGTTGTAAAGTAACTAGGCACCCTTCCGATAGATGGTTACTGGGCTACCGAGTTAACCCTTAGTAAAATGTAGGATATACGTCCGCGTAGTACTCTTATTCCTTTTTGTCATCTCAGGGCAGGATCCCCTACAACCCCATTCCGCCGTTCGAAAAGAGGACGACCTCCTCACTAGGGTTTCGGGCTTAGGGTTTTTGCGCTCTTTTTTTGGGCACAACTTAGGCTAAGCGCAAGAGTGGACCATCTGGACACGGAGCTGTGCCTCCTCAAGGGGGAGATGCCTCGGAAAGCAGCGGGCGCAAAGCTAGAACACATCGCGGGGAGCGATCTTCCCCCAGATGCTGCACACGATATCTATCCCGGGCACATTCCTCGGACCGACGCACAAGTCGTGCCGATTGCCCCGGAGGCCCCTGAGGCCTGGGAAGAGACACCTCAGAACGGGGCAGTGCGGGGCACCAAGGACCTTGAACTGCCTGATTCTTAATTTGAGGGAATGAGGTGCCCCTTAAATAATGTAGGTATATGTATAGAGCGCGACTTCCCTCCTTCCTTACTAAGAACCAGGACATTGGAGAGGTCTTAGAGCCCGTGGCCTTTCACGAATCAACCTGGAATGTGGTGCTGGTGCCTGAGATTCATTTGGAACTGGTCTCGTACATCTCGACATGGGCCCCGAAAATCACCAGGTTCTTGAAACAATCCCAATATCCGCTAAAAAGTTTAGTCTTTCTAGCCCCCCCCCCCCTCCCAAAAACAATTAAAAAAAACAATCAGGAAAGTCTTGGGGTAGTTACATGGTCCCTCAATATGGCCCCGTACCTCCCTTAAAGGGTTCTGGCTTGGCTCCTGTAAGGGTACACAAGGGGTATACAACTAAGGGGTACCCATTTAAGGGCCCATACGGACCGTGTAACTACCCTGAGCTACCCGAAACCCTAAACCCCCAACCCTTAAACCCTAAAAACCTAAACCCTAAACCCTAAGCCCTAAACCCTAAACCCTAAACCCTAAACCCTAAACCCTAAACCCTAAACCCTAAAACCCTAAACCCTAAACCCTAAACCCTAAACCTTGAGGTACTGGGGTTCACAGAGGCTGGATGGCTAGACGCGATCATCAGCTGCGCCCTCCTCCTCGCCAGCGCCGCGCTGCAGGTCACCTTCAGCCTCATCCTCCTCTCGGAAGACTTCCTGGGGGCACCTTGGGTCGAGAGGGAGTTTAGGGTTTAGGGTTTAGGGTTTAGGGCTTTGGGCTTAGGGTTTAGGGCTTATTTAGGGTTTAGGGTTTAGGGTTTAGGGTTTAGGGTTTAGGGTTTAGGGTTTAGGGTTTAGGGTTTAGGGCAGGCGCTTGTTTTTCGCCGAGGAACCCTTCTCCAAGCATCTCGGCCACGCGGAGAAGTGGAGAAGAGGGCTGGCACCTTGGGGACTATATGAACCCTTTTATAGGGTTTAGGGTTTAGGGTTTAGGGTTTAGGGTTGGTTCATAGTACTTACCTGAATAGGAACTACAGTAGTCAGGGTATTATGAGACACCCCATTGTTAGGGTTCATGTCGTCCCCTAAGGCACATGACTACAAGCACATGGACCTTTCGGAGACGAGTCTTGTCTCCCGTGTGTCTTGGCAGCCCAGTGGTACCCTTTACTTTTTTTTTTTTTGGGGGGGGGGGGGGAGGGGATCCAGGTTCCCTTATCAAGTAGCCAACCCAAGAGAGGGCAATAGAGGGGTCGGAATAATTGCGAATACTATTCCCTTAAGGGCCCTTTTGTAATTATGCCATAATAACCCCCCAAAACCCTATTCCAATCTTCAGCCCCGCTATACATTAAAATAATGTTACTGGGCGACCAAGGTGTGCAATAAGGACGACACCATCATTGTTTCCACGAGCCAGGCGACGCTGATTGGGCAGATCAATGCTTTCTTGAGCATCAAGCCGGCGCAGTTTGAGCCGACGGAGTTACGTCGAGGCATTCTGCTATGCATGTTGTGCATCTTATTCTGGTGCCTCTACCTGTGCAACGAGTTTCGGGCAATTGGCCTGTCGTGTGAGGCGATCTTGCAGGTGCCCACGGGCGCACGCACCCGGTTCGAGCAGGGACGTTTCGTAAGCATCTCCCGTGCCCGCCGCTGCGTGTACCTACTGGCACGGCTGATACGAGGCATGATCGCAGGGCTCTTGCTGTATGGTGGCATCGTTTGGCTGGCCAACACGACATCCATCAAAGAGCTGATGTTGAATCTTAGTAGCCGAATGAGTACACTTTTCACTTTTTGGGATACTATCCCCTGTAGAACTGAAAGTGTACACTTTTTGGGGGGGGGGGGCTTATGTACTCAGCAACTAACCCTAAACCCTGAACCCTAAACCCCTTTTGGGGGCTTATGAACTCAGACGCCCTGAAGGAATGCTGTGGCACTTGGGGCTATTTTGGACGTGGACGAGATGTTCTTCGCCGCCCTGATGCCCAAGAAGGTACAGATCAAGATTCAGGACGTGCAAGGGACGACCTAAACCCTAAACACTAAACACTAAACCCTAATCCCTAAACCCTAAACCCTAAACCCTATAAACCCTATAAACCCTATAAACCCTAAACCCTAGAGGGACGAAGGGGCCATGGGATTTTGTTCTACATGGCCTCCCCCCCTTAATTAAGCAAGGAAGCGCCAAGCAGTCCCCAAGATGCAGATAAAGGAACCCCTCCTTCGCAACTGCGACCCCCCCCCCCACCCCCCAAGGCTTGGCGGTGGGTTTAGGGTTTAGGGTTTAGAATTTAGGGTTTAGGGTTTAGGGTTTAGGGCGCAGGGATTCCAGGATTTGAGCAAAGCTCATGAGCTCCCAGCCGAGCTTTGGAAGGAAAGTGGGAAAGGCTCCCCAAGGGCTTGGGCTGCGAAGTGCCGCGGAAATCTTACGCCGGCGATACCTGGAGGGGGACGGGGAAGAAGGGGGGGGGGGGTAGGGTCTGAGGGTTTAAACGCTAAACCCGAAACCCGAAACCCTAAACCCTAAACCCTAACCTAAACCCTAAACCCTAAACCCTAAACCCTAAACCCTTAACCCTAAACCCTAAACCCTAAACCCTAAACCCCAAACCCCAACCATATTTCCTGAAGCCCTGCAGGACCTGGAGGCCGTAAAGGTGGTCTACTCACGGAGGCGCAGCCAGATTGAGGCCCTGCTCCTCCTGCTCTTCATGTTAGGGCTGCTTCTGTGGCCCTGGCACCTTGGCTTGATGGGTTCGAATGTCCCTAAAGGGGTTGTGTAGGGTTTAGGGTTAGGGTTTATCCGGGAGGGGGGGGGGGTGTCAGGTATCGGCGTATTTGGGGGGGGGGGGGGGGGGGAAACGGCGTATCGGCGTATCGGCGTCTTGGTGTGGCTGCTGATTGGGGGAGGGGGGTGGTTCCGGCGTATCGGCGTAAGTCGGTTTTCGCCCCTCGTTGCATGCACGCTGGGTTCAGTGTTTAGGGTTTAGGGTTTCGGGTTTCGGGTTTAGGGTTTAGGGTAGGTTTCCCTGCCACCCCCCTTGACCACCCCCCCCCCCCCCCCTTCCTAGATTCCCCCCTTGCATAACCTTAATTAGGCTTATTTGGCTCTAAATGGCCTTGATTATGAAGGGTTGTATACAGGGGGGGGTGGTGGGGGAACCCATGAAGGCTCCGAAGCCCAGCGTGGTGCCCTTTTGCCCATTTTCTGGGTCTGGGTTCCCTTAGAAAGTAACCAACTCCCAAAAGCCCTAAGGATCCATGTACCTATATAGTATATACTTAGGCCTTCAAGGGGTTCCTATATAGTAGCTTTAGGGCCCAAGTATATACTATATATGTACATGGATCCTTTGGGTTAGAAAGTAACCAGCTCCCAAAAGGCTGCCCTTACTATTCTATGGTTACTGGGCTACTCTTTAGGTGGGCCCTGGGGACATGTTTATGGTTTCCCTGACTTTCTCCGGGTTTCCAAGAGGATCACTTGGTAGGCGCTTAGGACATTTTATATTTCCCCGTGCTGGGTTTAAGAGGATCATATTGAGGAAACGTTGGTCTTAGGGTTCTTAAGGGCCGCAAACCCTAAACCCTAAACCCTAAACCATATTGAGGAATATTTTTCAGAGGGCTTGAATAGCCCGCCTAGGTTCCAGCTGGTGGAACCGTTGGGTGAGAACATGAAGCTCGCAACCTGGTAGTTGAGTGGTGCCAGTTTGTCGTGTTGTTTTCGGGTTTAGGGTTTAGGGTTTGGAGTTTGGGGTTTAGGGATGAGTGTTTGGTTCCATTGTCAAAGCATCAAGCACCCCCGCCCCCCCCACAAGGGTACCCGGTTTTATAAAGTTGGTTGCTGGACAAGCCAAGGTGAAGAAGAAGTTTTGCGATGGTGATCAGAATTTCGTCGTGGACGTCAATGAAAACCAAGAAGTGACCATTGGGCGACTGACGAAGGCTTTCTCAAGCAACAGGAATGCTACCCTGATCGAGAAGGCTGTTACGGACTATGCCTTTTCGGCTGGGAGTGCTTATCAGCGTATCCTGTTCGAGAACGATAGGAAGTTCGAAAGGAAGCGTACCCAGACAATGGAAGCCATCGCGAAAACTGTTCTGACATGCGCCCTTCGACCATCTTCATGCAGTTCGTTTTTCTGGCGGTGGGAGGGGGGTCCAGGGGGGATAAAGTAGCACCGAATCAAGACCTCAACCCTTCCTAGGGTGAAGACTTAAAGGCTCATGGACCAGGTAGGATCTCTTCTCATGGACGAGGTAGGATCTCTTCTGAGACCAATGAAACTTCAAAAAAGGAAGATTTTGGTGCCTGGATTGAGAATGACAACTCCTCGTCCGTGAAGGATGTTTACGGCCCCTACTGGTACTCCACCGCGCATAGCGCCGGCTTTCCCGACGACAGCACCTGCGAAGACATGCAGGGTCTCTGCGACCATGACGGGTACCACCTCCTCCGCTTGTCTTGCGGTGTGACATGTGGGTGTGGGAAGCTTGGCAGACCAATGGTGCCCTTTTCCCCTTTTTTGGGTCCTTAGCAAGTAACCAACCCAAAAAGGGTGCCCTTATTTTGATATGGGTACTGGGATTCCAAGGAAGGTGACCGTGAACCCTTGGTACAAGGTAGAGCACCATGGATGCTCAAAGGGGTGTCGCGACTCGGTGAATTTCGCTGGTTTGCCCGACCTGAACTGCACTGACATCCCGGTCAATGCCAGCAGCTGGCAGAACTTCTGGCAGATGTACCCCGACGCCGTGGAGTCCCTTTCAGTGGTGCTAAGCCAGTCAGAGACTCAATAAACCCTTGGGATATTTTATCTGCTCCCTTATTGGGTTTAAGAGGATCCCCTGAACCCGAAACCCTAAACCCTAAACCTAAACCCTTTTCACAACCCTAAACCCTCAGCCGATCATATTCAGGAGTCTTTTCAGAGGGTTTTAAGTGCCATCCTAGGAGAAGAGCCAGCTACAAGGGATCGCCCGGAAGATGATGGCCGAGGGTTGCACTGCGCTGCTGAATGTGTCTGAAGACCCGATGACGCTGACCAACTTCTGCGCCTGGGGTAAGGTTCCCTTATAAGTATACAGAAACCAACCCAAAAACGGGTGCCCTTATTGTGACATGCTTGCTGGGCTACCCAGGCGCCGGCAACACGAACCCTGAGCTGTGGTCCGCTGCCCCACTGCGTCAGCTCTGCCCTCACACCTGTTGCTTGCTAGCCCAGTGGTGCCCTTCACGTTTTTGCGTTTATGGGTTCCCTTAGAAAAGAACCAACCCAAAGAAGGGTGCCCTTATTATAACATAATGGCTACCAAGCTACCCCTAAGGATCCATGTACCTATATAGTATATACTTAGGCCTTAAAGGGGTTCCTATATAGTAGCTTTAGGGCCCAAGTATATACTATATATGTACATGGATCCTTTGGGTACCAAGGTTGCTCCCAGGCGAGTAGCGCAAGCTGCCCCACGGCGTGCTGCACTGACACGGCAGCCTGCGACAACGCGGATTGCGGCGACGACGCCGTGAAGGAAAGCTGCCGGCGCACCTGCGGCCTATGCTAGCCTTGGGGACTACATGAACCCTACAAGGGTTTAGGGTTTAGGGTTTAGGGTTTAGGGTTTAGGGTTCATGTACCTTAATCGGAGCTACAGTCGTCAGGGTACATGACCCCATTTTTAGGGTTCATTTCGTCCTCAAGGAAGCTGCCCAGAGACTCCGAAAGCCCCTTAGCTACGAAACATTCCTGACTTTATAGAGTCGTCATGAATTATAATAGACGTAAGGCAAGTTTCCGGAATGTAAAAAACTAAGGTTAAAGCGCGTCGGAATCTCTGGGTTTAGCTTTCAGAAGCCTGGAGCCCGATGTTTTGAGGGGTAGAAGGAGGGACCCCTAGAAGGGACCCTTAATCTTATTCCCCTTCACAACCCCCTACCTTACATAGTCCCGGCTTATAGTCCTTCTAGACCTAAAGCAGCCCCCAAATACCCCCCCCTCCCCCCCAAAAAAAAAAAACACACACACACACAAAAAAAAAAAACCTTCTAAGGGTCCCTCCTTTAGTCCCTTGCCTTCAGAAGCCTGGAGCTCCCGTGTCGTTCATGGGGGAGCCGAGGGGGGCCCAGGACGAGGCAATTTACGTCAGGGAGGTGAGCGCGAAGCGACACCGGGACCAGCAGGCAGCGAAGGCGCTGCGCGCCCTAAACCCTAAACCCTGAGCCCAACGCTGCCATGAGCAAAAGTGCCTCTCAATGCCGTTGCCAGCGGGGGGGGGGGGGGGCAATGACTGGACCCCGAACCCAACCTGGGAATGAACCCTAAAAATGGGGTCATGTACCCTGACTACTGTAGTTCCGAATCAGGTACATGAACCATGGTTCATTTGGTCATAGTATCCCCAAGGAAGGCGCCCAAGCAAAACCCAAGTAGGCCCTCTTGGGATCTCGGGATTTCCGGAGTGGGGGGCTACTTTTGTCGGGGTGGGGTCCTCGAATGTTTGGTGGTAGATTTGAGGGACCACTTTTTGGAAGATCTTGAATGGTTTAGACGGTTTAGTGTTTTGTGAGTTTGTTGTTTAGGGCTTGGTGTTTAGGTTTTCGGATCCGGACAGGTGCTCTAATCTTCTCCTGTGCTCTACTGACACCGCTTCCATGAAGGATGTCCCTTATTTCTGCCAAGCTCCTAAGCCCTAAACACGGTAAGCCCCAAAGCCCTACCCCAAGCCCTGCAAAGCCCCACATGACAAGCCCTAAAACCTACCATCGCCTCTAAGCCCTACCTTAAGAACCCCAAACCTACTCTTGTAGCAGGCTCTCAATTTTACGAAACCCCTGATAGGGTTCTTAGGTAACTTACAAATGGGGTTCGTCAGGTTAAGCCTAAAAGCCCTAAACCCTACGCCCTACACCCTAAACCCTAAACCGCCCTAAACCCTAAACCTCTCGAGGCGGGCACTGGCAGCTGGCAATGTCCCTCTTCGCCGGGCTCCTCGGGCGAGGTCCGGGGGCCCTGGAGACGATGTGAGCAACGTAGGGTTTGGGGTTAGTATTTTGGGTTCAGGGTTTAGGGTTTAGGATTTGGCGTTTAGGATTTAGAGTCTAGGGCTTGGGTTTAGGGTGTTTGGGCTTGGGTTTTCGGGTTTATCGCCGGTTTGGGGTTTAGGGCTTGGGGTTTAGGATTTGGGTCAAGGGTTTTGGGGTTTAGACTTTCAGGTGTAGGGTTTTGGGGGATTTGGATTTTTCTGTGTTTAGAGTTTGGGTTTCAAGATTTCGGATTTGGGATTGACTAGGACACAGCATGTGCTATGCCCTTTCTTCAGCAGTCAGGTTCCCTTAGAAACCTCTCTCACAATAGAGTACCCTTCTCATTCCAAGGCGTTTCTAGATCTAGGTATCGCGTTAGGGCTTCGGAGGTTTGAGGGTTTGGGATTCGGGGTTCAGGGATTAGACTTTGAGGGTTTACGGTTTACCGGCTTGGAGACCCTAAGAAGTAAGACTAGTGACCTATAAACCCAAAACCCAAAACCCCAAAATGCCCACAAGGAACCAGTATGAGCATAGTGAGAAACCCCCTCAGGAAAGTATAGTGACAAAGCCCTACACCCCAAACCCTAAATTCCTACTTACTAGGAACCAAGAAGTACAGTCACTAAACCCCTTCACTACAAACCCGAAATTCCCTACTGGCTCAAACCTCCTACTAGGAACCAGCAGGTATAGTGACTAATCCCCTACACCCCAAAGCCTAAATTCCCTACTGAGAACCAGAAAGTGTAGTCATGAAACCCCTACACCCCAACCAAACCCTAAACCCTAAACCCTAAACCCTAAACCCTAAACCCTAAACTCTCCAACCCAGAGGGGTTCAGGGAAGAGAGGCCCGGCCCGTTTGGATCCCTGGGCGTGGCTTTGGAGAGCTGTGCTCAGCAACAGCTGCTCACACAAAATGCCACAAGCCCGAGCCATACCTGCACACCACGAACCGGTTAGGGTTCAGGCGTTGTGGGTTTAGGGTGTAGGGTTTAGGGGGTTAGGGTTCAGGGCTCAGGGGGTTTGGGTTTAGGGTTTCGGGGGTTAGGGTTCAGGGTTTAGGGTTTAGGGTTGGGGTTTGGGGTTTCGGGTTCAGGGTTTTGGGGTTTAGGCTTCCCCGAGGTCTCCGGCCGACGGTCCGCACCTTTGGCACCGTGATGAGCGCCTGCGAGAAGTGCATCTGGGCCGAGATTTGTGGGTTGATGGCATTTTCGTTGGGTTTAGGGTTTAGGCGGGTTTAGCGTTTTAGGGTTTAATTAGCGTGCTAGCGTTTTAGGGTTTCGCTTTTTAGGGTTTAGGGTTTAGAGGACACACCTCACCTTTCAACCCTAAACCTGAACCCTGACCACTGTTTTGGCTTTTTACACTTTAGGGTTTGGGGTTTGGGGTTTAGGGTTTAGGGGTTCAGGGCTAGGGTTTAGGAGTGTAGGGTTTTGGGTTTGGGGGTTTGGGTTTAGGGTTATTTAGGGCTAGAGTTCCGTAGGTTCCCTCTGCAGGAATGGGGTATGAGGTAGACACTACGCTACAGTACCCTTGGAGCCCTCAACACCAGAACCCGAACCCTTAACCCCCGAAAGCACTAAAGCCCTAAGCCCTAACACCCAAAAGCCCTAAACCCCTAAACCCCTAAACCTGCAAAGCCCTAAACCCTAAAGCCCCAAACCCCGACACCCGAAACCCTAAACCCTAGAACCCGAAACCCTAAAACCCTAAGCCCCTAAACCCTAAACCCTAAACCCTAGAACCCTAAACCCTAAACCCCTGAGCCCCTAAACCCTCAGCTCTTTGCCGTAAGGCGGAGAGTGGCAGCAGGCGAGGCAGGGTTCGAGAAAATGGCCTCCGTTTCGGGTTTAGGGCTAGGGTTTAGGGTTTAGGGCATTAGGGTTTCAGGGTTTAGGGTTTAGGGCTAGGGTTCAGGGTTCAGGGTTTGGGGTAGTAGGGTTTAGGGTTTCAGGGTTTTAGGGTTTCGGGCTTACGGCTTCCGGGTTTTAGGGTTTAGGGTTTTAGGGTTTGGGGTTACCATCTTCACGAGTTTGCAGGATTCATTCACTGATCCGCTCGTTTACCCACAGTTCGTTCTCTTGATGCTAGTCCTTGGTCAGCATCTTCTGAAAATCGTTTGCAGGCTATCGAAGTATATCAGGAACTCAACATGTTAGGGTTTAGGGTTTAGGGTTCAGGCTGTAGGCTGGTAGGGTTTAGGATCCTCGCCCTCAACACCTGTGCCAAAATTAAGGAGTTTCCAGAAGCCTTCAGTAAACCCCGAGTTTAATCAGGTTCCTGCATATGGACGTTTATGAAAATAGGGGACCCCTAATATAGACCGAATAGTAGGATCCCCTTAGAACAAGGACCCCAGAAGGTACCCCCAATTTTGACAATTTCGGAGCAACCACCAAAGGCAACTGCTAGAATGGAAAGCCACCTCCTGTCCAAATGAAGTGGATTCGCCTCGGATCCAGCCAATCAAGCTCCTAGCCGAAACCCCTCGGCAACCCCCACCAACACCCTAAGTGCCAAAATACCCCGAGTTCGTCTGAAATCTTAAGCCCGCGAACTCCTATGCTTGCCGTCGTCTAGTATGGAATTCAAAAAATCGGCTATCAGCACCGTTCCCGTGACTATTCTTCCTTCATTTTCCCGCCCAACCTAAACCCTAAACCCAACACCCTAAGCCCAACACTAAGCCCAAACCATAAGCCCTAAACCTTAACTCCCCAAACCCTAAACTCTAAACCCCAAACCCCAAACCCTGAACCCTAAACCCTAAACCCTACACCCTAAACCCTAAACCCTAAACCCTACGAGGCCCTCTTACTCTACACCCAGCTCAGAGCCTCGACGCTGGAGCCCAGCATCGTGGCGCTGAATTCTGCAAGGGTGCCCAGCGGTGGGGGTTTAGGGCTTAGGGTTTAGGGTTTAGGGTTTAGGGCTTAGGGCTTAGGGTTTAGGGTTTAGGGTTTAGGGTTTAGGGTTTAGGTATGGGGGCTTCGGCTTTGATCTCAACAAAAAGACAATAGCTGCTTTAGGGTAGGGGTAGGGTTGGGCGGTATTGATGCAGCTGTGGGATCGGGTTTGCGGGTGTGGTTATTGTTTTTGGGGCTGGGGGGAAGCAAAGAGGAGGATGACGCATTGCCTTCGGGCTTGACGTGGACGCCGGGTGTTGCCCACTTGGCACAAGCTTCCCGAACCGAGGCTAGCAGCAAGCGGCGCAAGGGCTGCTATTCTGGGCTTCGGAGTACTATACAACTTTTTTTGGCTCTGGGTTAGCTACTTATACCTAAAAAGTATTTGCTTTCTTTTTTCAGGGTCTAGTCCAAAGCAGGGTATGGGTCAAGGAAAGGCCAGGGGCCAGGACCCTGTCGAATGGAGAGCCAGATGCCGCTGAAGGGGCAGTGTGTCAGACGTACAGAAACTTAAACCCTGAACCCTAAACCCTAAACCCTAAACCCTAAACCCTAAACCCTAAACCCTAAACCCTAAACCCTAAACCCTAAACCCTAAACCCTAAACCATTTTTTTGGCTCATGTCCCCGGACTCGTCTTGCCTCCGGCCCCAGTATCCCTGTGCAGCGTCCGGCCAAGGCAAGAATTAGCCCTAAGCCTTGAACACTAAACCGACCCTAAACCCCAAACCCCAAACCCTGCTCTAGAACCAGCGCCCCGAAATGCCCCGAGGCCCTCAGTGCTTGTGCCAGCGGCCCAAAGGAAGGCGGCTGGCGAATGGCGCCGCTCGGCAGCCCAAGTGCCCTAAAAGTGCCATAGTTGAGTTTGGGCGGGAGTGCCTGGTGTAGAACTGTTTTTTTTTGTTTTCCCTTTGGGCTTAAGAGGGATCATACTCGGGAATCTTTGATGGCTTTAAGAGGCATCCTAGCTTTGGGTTTACGGTTTACGCGGTTTATTGGCTGTGGTGTAAAGGGGTCAGGGACATGGAAGCCGCCCCCCCTCCCCCCCCACCCGGCCATTTTTGCGGGTCATCGAGCGAGGCAGGGTTATAGCTTCGACCTGCTAAGGGTCGCCAGTTATGAAAGCAAGGGTTTGGGGCTTAGGCTTTAGGGTTTTGAGCTTAGGGTGGCTTGACTCTCTCATCCCCCCCTGACCCTACGTGAGGGTTTTTTTTTTCAAGTTGCGCAGCCTTTTCAGGCGTTCTTGATGCCTTAACTCACTTGAAGGCGGGGGTGTGAGGTTTCTGGTTGCACATGGTGGCAGCTGTCTTCAGCAAGCCCAAACACACAGTCCTCGTTTACTTGTTGCATCATCCGTACATCATCTTATGATAAGTAGGTATTTGTTTCTTGGGCCTCAACCCTAAACTCTTTTCCCGAACTCGTTCGTCACCGAGCACGGGGAGATTCGACAAGAAGACCAGGGTAGGGGCAGACCTGCCAAGATCCTCATTGCCGCATGCTTGGTTAGTGTGAGATGGCCCTCCACTATTGGGCCGTTGCTGCTCTTCGTTTCTCACGAAGCTTTCGACTTCACACAGCTTCTGCGACCCTAAACCTTCAACCCTAAACCCTAAACCCTAAACCCTAAACCCTAAACCCTAAACCCTAAACCCTAAACCCTAAACCCTAAACCCTACCTTACATCCCCCGGTATATACCCTTTAAGGGGTTACGCGGTTCCTCATTGCGTACTACTTACCGGGAGGTAGAACCGACATCTTGAGGCACAACAGGCATGGCTTGATACCTCTTTCCTCCCCAAGCCTGAAATCCTACCCAAGACCTTGCCCTACTCTTTGAACACCCTTTCAACCCTAAAACCCAGCCCTAACCCCCCAAAGGCCTCTCACCCCGCGCCCCCCCACCAATCCACAAACCCTGAACCCTAAACCCTAAACCCCAAACCCTAAACCCTA
>CAJNDS010002554.1:215000-227500 GCA_905221605.1 Symbiodinium natans
TGGTGTTGCTAAGGCATGTTAAGGCCCCAAGCTCGACACCCACGGCACCAGCAGCAGCGCAACACTTCCCCCTAAACACCCCTAAAGGTCCCTAAACCCCAAACCCTCAACCCTAAACCCCATACCCTCAACCCTAAGCCCTAAACCCCAAACCCTAAACCCTAGGCATTCTGTCCCTTAAATTAAAACCCTTCTTTTCAGAGGCTCGTCTTGAGCCTTGATAGGCTGATAGGGTTCTTAAGGGGGGTTCATGGGGTTGTATCTAACCCAAGGTTCCCCAATGCTCCCCACTACTCCCCAAGGCTCCCTAAGCTTCCCTAAGGTCCCTACATACCTACCCCCCCCCCCCCCCCCCCTCGCTTAAGAACCTTAATACACCCTAAATCCTAAACCCTAAACCCTAAACCCTAAATGTTCATTGTCGCCATACCGCTGCACCGGTTGACGCACCGGTCATGGTTTGGGGTTCCGGGTTCAGGGGTTCAAGCTCTGGTGTTGAAAGGATGCAAATCAGCCCTAAACCTTAAAACCTAAACCCCAAACCCTAAACCCCAAACCCTAAACCCCAAACCCTAAACCCTAAACCCCAAACCCTAAAACCCCAAACAGCCTTTTGTTGCTGCATCCGAACCTGGAGCTTCCACGGACCAGTAATGTCCGAGTTGCCCAAAGAAACGCCGCGGGAGGCTTCGCCGGTGTGAACACTCAAGGCCTTGAACCATAGACTCTGAAGGTTTAGGGTTTAGGGTTTAGGGTTTAGGGTTTAGGGTTTAGGGTTTAGGGTTTAGGAAGTCCGGGACCTGTGACCATCGGCCATGCCATCAGCGAAATAGTACGGGCAGAAGGGCCCTTCAGACTGCCTCAGGCAGGGACACCAGTCCTCGCCTGCAGCTGCTTCCCTTCATGAGGGCATCCTCAGGGTTCCCGAGCGGTTTCGGGTTCAGGGTTCAGGGTTTAGGGTTTAGGGTTTAGGGTTTCGGGTTTCGGGTTTAGGGCTTCCCCCCCACCCGCCCCTGCTCCGAAGACCGTTCCCTTAAGGACCTTCTAGCTGTAACAGTATGGGGGTGCTTGGTTTGCCTGCATCGAAACCTTGCGCAAGTCAGGTCGTGGCCTACAATGCCTTGCTCGCCGCATTGGCTGAAGGCACGTGGGACGGAGGGTTTGATCATTGGAATGCAGTAAACTCCCAACCTCCCAGCGCAAAGCCGCCAAACCCCCCCCCGCCCTCGGTGCCTGACCCTCTATTTTAGGCGCTGGGAATCTCCCTAACACACACAGAGCTTATGTAAACTCCTAAACTCCTAACCCTAAACCCTAAACGCTCAATTTCGGCACATTTAGCATCTCCAGCTTCGCCCATCGAGGGGAGGATTGGCAACTCACGCTTGGCGCGCTCGAGGAGGCGCGGAGGGAGAGAACCAGGGTTTAGGGTTTAGGGTTTAGGGTTTAGGGTTTAGGGTTTAGGGTTTAGGGTTTAGAGCCCCTATAGGGCCCTGAACCTCTACTTCCCTACTAGGATGCCCAGTAGTACCCTTATTCCCTTTTTGGGGGGGGCTTTCGGTTCCCTTATAGACCCCTTTAAGCAAAAAAGGGCACCCTTTTTAAGCCTAGGTTACTGGGGAGCCTAGCCTAAACCTTAAGCCATACGGCAACTCCAAAAAAAAGGGGGACCCGGGAGTTCAGCACGGTATGGTCTCGAAATGTCAAGACCCTTGTGCCTGTCTTCCTGCTAGCTTCCTACTCTATTCCTGGGGTGCAACCTTCTTGGGGTCTGTTTAGGGTTTAGGGTTTAGGGTTTAGGGTTTAGGGTTTAGGGTTTAGGGTTTAGGGTTTAGGGTTTAGGGTTTCGCCCCTGAACTCCAACCACCACCCTGAAACCCTAGTCCCGGATCCCGAAACCCCTGAAGCCTACACCCTGCACACCCTACTCATTCCAAGCCTCGTTTGTGAACATCACTCCTGACGAAGAGGAGCTCTGGTGCCCCAAATGCCCAAACTCAAACCTTCAATCTTCCCGAAACCCCAACTCTGGGGTTTGGGGTTTAGGGGGTTTAGGGTGGTTTAGGTTCGGAGTGAGGGTTTGGGTTTCAGGGTTTATGGGTTTAGCCACCAAAAGGCCTAGTGCACCCCCTCAACTCCCGCTCAGATGCACTCCTCCAGCTTGCAGATGGATGAGGCCAAGGGGGTTCAAGGACCTGTTTGGGGTGTTCTGTGGGGGGATCTACTCCCAACACCCTTCTGGAAGCTGAGGAGCTGTCAAGTGGTGGTACCCTTGTTACCCCGCTTCGGGTTTGCCTTCATCAAACTCAGAAAGAGGCACCTTTACTACCGCTTTTTTACTCGGCTACCCTGCTTGCATGCCTGATAACAGCGATCTTCAAAGGGTTAGGCGCCCGGAGGGCTCGGCCGATCGTGGGATTGAGTCCCTGCAACTCCAAACCCGACGTCTGCAGCCCAAAACCCTAAGCCCTAAACCCTAAGCCTTAAACGTTAAACCCTAGACACTAAGACCCTAAGACCCTAAGACCCTAAGACCCTAAGACCCTAAGACCCTAAGACCCTAAGACCCAAGTGAGTTGAAAACCGACACCCGACCTGGGAGCTTCGGAAGCCCTAAACCCTAAACCCCAGTCAAGCGATGGTGATTGAAACCCTGAACCCTAAATTCCTAAACCCTATACCCTGATGACGGGATAAGGGCCTGAACCCTAAACCCTACCCCAAACCTGCATAACTAAAACAGGTAACCAGACTTGGGGGACTTATAATTGGTTTATTAACCCTGAACCCTAAACCTTAAAATTATAAACCCTAAGCCCTATCTGATTTCGGGATAAGCCCTAAACCCTAGACCCCAAACCGGCCGGATCAAGGGACAGTTTCTTTGGAGTCTCCCAGTTCCCATACTTGGAGGTTCATGGTACTTAGTACTTTTTTATGACAGGTAACTAGACTTAGGGGACTTATAATTGGGTTATTGACCCTAAACCCTAAACCCTACACCCTAGACCAGTCATGATTAGCTACCTAAGTACCACGAACCTCCAAGAATCCGGGCCAGGTTTCCTTCACAGCCGCACTGGCGGCGTGCGAAACGTGCCGGAGCCTGTGCTGGGAGATCATAGAAGTCCTAAACCCTAAACCCGAAACCCTAGCCCTAAACCCTAAACCCTGAACCCTAAACCTTAAACCCTAAACCCTATACCCTAAACCCTAAACCCTGAACCCTGAACCCTAAACCCTGAACCCTGAACCCTAAACCCTAAACCCTAAACCCTAAACCCTACCCAGAAGATCCTTCCTGTGACGATGGCGTTTAGGTAGCTACAAGAACCCTAAACCCTGAACCCTAAACCCTAAACCCTGAACCCTGAACCCTTCTCGCAATTGGGCTTTGGAGTCCAGAATCACCTACTGACCCAAGACTCCCCAACTCCTCATCCCGACCCCGCAAAACTACAGGAGCTTCGGCACCGAAAAGTAGAGCCGAGCCGACCTAGCCCTACACCCTAACCCCCCTAAACCCTAAACCATAAGCCCTAAACCCTAAACCCTCAAGACCCGGATAAGTAGAAGTTGTATGTGACATCATTCCGAACTTACCAAGTTGCTTGTCAAACAAGCGGGCGCCACATAAGAAGCCCGGTCCCCCAACAACAACTTCCCAAAAACTGTCGAAGTAAGTTGATCCAAAGCGTCCCTGGAGGCAACATGTTCCATTTGCTTAAACAAGGCTTCAAAGGCCTTAAGGGGGCCCTAAAGCTTCAACTTAAACAAGGCTTCAAAGGCCTCAAGAAGCCCCTGTAATTCACTGCGAGCTTTATGCCTTTTATTGTTTTTTTTCTCATAGAGTATGTGGCCAGTTTCCAGACTTCATGGACTCTTGGTAACTTGCCAAAGCAATCCTTCAAGTGGATCAAACCAAAGCCCAAAACCCGCCAAAACCCGCCCAAAGCTTTCGCCCAAAACTCCGCACACGAATCCTATACAATTTCCCTAAACCCTAGACCCTAAACCTAAACCCTAGTAAACCTAAGCCATAAACCCTAAACCCGGAACCCTGTACAATTTCAGTATTTCTCGTGATGGACACCTGGACAAGCAAAAACCAAAACTCAAGCTCAAAACTTTCGCCCAAAACTCCGGACACGAACCCTATCCAGTTTCTAACAACCCTACACCCGAATAAACCCTAAACCCTAAACGCTGATAAACCCTCATAAGCCCTAATAAACCCTATTAAACCATAATAAGCCCTAATAAGCCCTAAACAGCCCTAAACCGCCCTAAACCCTAAACCCTAAACTCTAAACCCTAAACCCTAAACCCTCACTTAGGCCGGCAGTGGGAGCGAGCCCTTCTTCTCTTGCATGGCATGCCGGAGCGCTCCTTAAGGCCGTTTAGGGTTTAGGGTTAGGGTTTAGGGTGTAAGGAGGGTTTGGGGTAGGGTTTAATGAGGGTTCTGATTCAGGGTTGGGGGGGCTTAGAGTTTAGGGTTCAGGGTTGGGGTTTGGGGTTTGCGGTTCAGGGTTGGGGATTTGGGGCTTAGGGGTTCATAGGGTTTGGGGTTTAGGGGTTTATAGGGTTTGGGGGGTCGCGGGTTTGAGGTTTGGGGTTTTGGTTTTGGGGTTTAGAGCTTGGGGGTTAGGATTTTGGGCTCGGGGTTGAATGTTTCGGGGTTTTAGGTTCAGGGGTCGCCACCTCAGCTGAGTTGACGCATTTGGGGCAATGCTTTGGGTGCCAAAGTCTGAAACTACTACCACTACTGCTATTCGGGGATCCTCCTCAAGGCAAAAAAGCAAGGAAGGGAGTTCCACACGAACCGGTCTCGGGTTCAAGGCTGTAGGCCCCCTAAACCCTAAGCCCTCAGCCCTAAACCCTAAACCCCAAACCCTGAACTTTAAACCCTAAACCCTCCTCGAACCTTTTCTCAAGCCAGGGCCCTCATAGCAGGATGTGAGAGGTACCATCACGAATGTCTGTGGCTCTTTCAAGCGGGGACGGGGAACCCCCCTAAACCCTAAACCCCAAACCCTAAACCCTAAACCCCAAACCCTAAACCCTAAACCCCAAACCCCAAACCCTAAACCCTAAACCCTAAACCCTAAACCCTAAACCCTAAACCCTAAACCCTACCCCCTGGCTGTTTCAGGGCCGACCTCATTTGCGTCAACGCGGCCGCCTCTGCAGCAGGGGCTGGGCATGAGGTCGAGATCGCCGAGGATCTGCGGGTGTGGGGTTTGGGGTCCTAAGCCCCGTGTCGGGGTTTAGGGTTTAGGGTTTAGGGTTTGGGGGGTTTAGGGTTTAGGGTTTAGGGTTTAGGGTTTAGGGTTTAGGGTTTAGGGGGTTTAGGGTTTAGGGTTTAGGGTTTAGGGTTTAGGGTTTAGGGTTTAGGGTTTAGGGTTTAGGGTTTAGGGTTTAGGGTTTAGGGTTTAGGGTTTAGGGTTTAGGGTTTAGGGTTTAGGGTCGGGTTTGAAGGGAAACTTGGCCTGAAAGCTCATGCTGCCTAGTTGCCCCGAACTGAATCTCAATCAATCTCTCAACCAACCCATCAATCAATCTCTGTCTCTCTCTCGTGCGCGCTCTCTCCCGCAGCAGTGTTGACAGTTGAGTGTTCGGGGTTCAGCTTTTTTTTTGGGGGGGGGGGGGGGGGGTGTAAGCTTTGCGGGTGGGTCTCCATGAAGCCCCTTGCGGGGAACAGCACGCAAACTTGAAGCGCAAAAGCACGGACCCTAGATGTATACAGAATAGTATACATGATTTGGGATGTTCCCCTTATACTAACAGACCTTATTACGTAGTATAGTAGCGGGTATTAGTGGGTACTATGGTCCCAATTAATAGTAGGGCTGTTAGCATAATTGGGAACATCCCAGTACATAATACGCACGCGGGACCCACATGCTGGACCCTCTGCAGGGTCTGTACGGGACTGCCTGAGCTGGAACCAGCAGACAGCCTGAACCCTAAACCCTAAACCCTAAACCCTAAACCCTAAACCCTAAACCCTAAACCCTACCTGCGACCTCGCCTCAGGCGTTATTAGGCGCCTGAAGCCATTCAGGTGCCTGAACATGCTTGCGGGCGTTTAAGCAGCCTGCGGGCGGATTCACAGGCTCAGGCGGAATCTGGATGAGAACATCTTGGGGTCGAGACACAAGATGGACCAGAGCACTGCTTTGCTGTAAGTAGTAGAGCCTTATCATGCCCACAAAAGCTGTATGTCATGACAAGATTTCCCGGAACAAACATTACATTGCTTGCCCCTCGGTGACTCCACCATGGCTTCAGATGCGGCTTCTCGCAAGAAGTGCGCCCCCTCCTGCGACCCTTGCCCTTCTTTTTGTGCGACTCTGGGCTGTGTGCAAGTCGGCTGATGGATCTGCAGCTATCGGCTTTCCAGGTGTGTCCTTAGCTTTTTGTGTCGGTTGTTTTGTACCCAATGGCCACTCATGACCTTGCACATGTCAACACTGTCCTTCGAGAAGAGCTCGGTCGAGAAGGCCTTGTGTACGATCTTCTAGAAAGACTGGGTTATGATTGATGTTGTGGCTGGCCTCTGTGTCAGCATCCCTGCCAGGTCTCTTAACTATGCCAGCTCAGTTTTGGAAGCGGTGCCAAGAGATGACGTTCTTCGATGCCGAAGCTGAGGCTTACAAAGCACAGAGCTGCTACATGAACTTGTAGCAATAGACTATCTCTGTAACTCTCTGAAAGAATCTGTTGGCCCTAGGTGCCCATTTCGGAGGCACGTGTCTGGATCTTGCTGGCCAACTACCGCGCCAAGGGTGTAGTTCACTACCTGGCTTCCATTGCCAAAGCCTACATCCAGTGCGCTTTCCTGAGTAGCCTAATTTGTGTCTGATCAGTCTTGGTTTGTGGACTGATGTTGGGGTGACCTATGTATGGAAGCATGCGGCCCGCTGCTCAGGTCATCAGCTGGAAAGCTCCTGAGACGACCGAGAGTGTTTCAGCAGGGCCCGCGGTTTAGGGTTTATAAGGTGTATAAGGATTTTTAGGGTTTAGGGTTTAAGGTTTAGGGCTTAGGGTTGGGTTTACAATATAGGGTTTTTAGGGTTTATAAGGTTTATAGGGTTTATATAGGGTTTTATATAGGGTTTATATATAGGGTTTACAGGGTTGATATAGGTATATATATATATATGTATGTTTATAATAGGGTTTATAAGGTTTATAGTAGGGTTTAGGGTGTAGGGTTTAGGGTCTATATAGGGTTTATAGGGTTTGCAGGGTTTAGGGTATTCAAGCTTCCTGTGGTAGTGCAGGGGAACGCCAAGCGCAGGAATAGGGTGCAAACTCATGATGCACAGTAGAAAAACAAGAACGCTGGCTTTGTATATGCAGATATCATTCACTACTTGTGACAATATGGCCGCTATGTGTACGTTCCAAAAAGCATCGGCGCAGGTTTTGATGACGCTGTCTCTACGCCATTTGCTGGTGGCTGCTTTGGCTGCCGTGGTGCCCCGCTCCTGCTTGGCATTTTCGGTGTGTGTGTGTGTGGGCACGACATCTCATTCATGGCCTCCTCAGCATTTCGTATCAAAGTGCACTTCCGGGGTAGAGGGCGAGGGTTGGCTCCATGTCCAAGCTCAACCTGAAAGGGTTTTGGGAGGCGGTTGCCGATGACGGGGTGCTGAGAGCGAAGATTCTGAAGGATGGTACTTTGTTCTCGTGGCCATCCGTTAAACGGGTGGGTATCATCAACTTCAAGAGCATGGACATGAACTGCCGCGTCCTGCGAATCCTCGTGAAGATTTGGTGTCCCCAATTGAAAGAAGCCAAAACCATTTTCCCGAACCTTGCGCGCGAAGAGGTGGGGTGTGTGTAGGGTGTGTGAGGCTCAAGGGCCGTGCTATAATCATGCTCCCTGACAGATCCAAGAGCTCCGAGTTCACCTGAGCATGCCCTCGGACGTGGTTCGTGTCAATGTGGATGCAGTGACACTGCGCGCGTTCGTTACATATATCATTCGACGCCACGATGGCTCTGTCCGGCGTGCGTCTAGGCTGCTGTTAGTTTACACATGTGCAGGGGTTGGCTTGAGTGAGTCTTGCTGCGTTCTTGTCGTCTTTTGAAGTAAGGAACCTGCAGTCCGAGCTTTGTATGAACTGGTGAGCGAGTATTGGAAGCCAAAGCCTAAGCCCCAAAGAGCCAATTCGAGTAGTTCGACCACATCGACTGCTTCTGAAGCAAGCAATGATGATGACGATGAAAGCCAAGTGAGTTTGTATCAGGAGGGGGATGAGGCGTTCATCTTGGATGAAGAGCTTCGCAAGGCTTTGGTGGAGACATGCTCGCCCAAGAGCCCTGCGGTGAAGGCTTTGGCGGCTTTGGCTTCGATGCCAAGTGTTGAGAAGGTCAGCAGCAAGCCTGGCTGCATCGAGATTTCGGATTCGCCGGTGAAGGCAGCGCCAGCCAGGAAGAGCCCAGTTTTCCATGGGGCTACTGAGCTTGCCGAGCGCAGGAAACGAGTGGAAGCCCTGCAGTGCCTAGGCCACGGTACCATGCTAAGTGCATTTTGTGAAACCTAGAATGTTGAAAATGTTGTAGATTGTGTGTCTGAGGCGTGAGATTGCAAGGCGCCGTGACACAATGGCTTGCGCTCGACCCCTGCACAGCAAGTCCTTGCCAGCCGACGCAAATGTGATCGAGACGCAGGTGTGTGACCTCTCGCCTGTTGCGAAGAACCTTCAGGATCGCTTCGCCCGCGCGGCAGCAGGTGAAACTGATGACTACGACATCTTGCCCACCGAGCCTGAGTTCTCACCGGAAAACACCCCTACCAGGCTGGCCGATCTTGCGCAGAAGGACGGCCAGCTAAGCTCGACCGAAGATTTGGGTGCTGAGGGTCCGGGTGCTGCAACGGACAAGCAAAAGATGGAAGACGATCTTTTCTTCCAGGACCAGCCAGACGCCCGGCGTGAGCAGCAGATGGCAGCCCGAGACTTGCTGCAGGAGGGGCGCCTGGAAGAGGAGGTCGAAGTCGAAGATGGGAAGAAGGACCAGGAGCAGCCAGTTCTGAAGAAGCCTTCGGCCAAGAAGGGGGTAGCCAAGCCGAAGGGTAAGGCCAAAGCAAAGGCCAAGGCCAAAGCAAAGGCTGCGTCGCAGAAGAAGGCCCCCAAAGCGAAGGGAAGGCCCAGCAAAGGCATCAGAGCTGCTGACGAGGCAGAGGACGTGGATGCAGTGAATGCGTCTGAGGAGCCGGCCCAAGCGGAGGAGGAGCCCCGAGTGGAGGTCGGGGTAGAGCCTGCGCAGGATGATGTGGATGCTGCCGAGCCATCAGGCTCTGCAAAGCGCCCGATGCCAGTAAGCATCGATGCTGATGTTGCTGAGGCCGCGCCGAAGGCGGCCCCGAAGGCGGCCCCGAAGAAGAAGACCAAGCGTGCGAGAGAGGAAGCCCAGCAAGATGGGAACGATGCTCCTGTGATGAAGGTGAGGAAGACCTTTGCGTCAAGGCCCTGTCCGAAGGTTGACCTTCTGGCCAAGCGAAGGTGGACAGCCATCAAGGAAGCCTTTGAGGATTGCTTGGCACCAGTGCTGATGAATGCTAGCAGCCACGAGGACCCTTGTTCAAAAACATAGGTTGCACTTGAGTGAAACAGAGTTTTTGAGTTTCTGCCATCACGGGTTTTGCAAATAACACGTGTCTCGCAGAACGTGTTCTGGAAGCACTGCATGGAGACGCTAGAGGACAAGGACTTGGGCAAAATCGACATCAAGCGTGAGATCGGGAAGTGTGTCGATACCTTTCTTACCTTTGAGAGCGCGCAACGCCACTCGGACTTGAGTTTTTTAGGGGAAGGTGCATGTTGAAACACTGCCTTAGCCCCTTATAAATGATCCCTGATATCTCTCGCAGGATGTTTGAGACCGGGTCTGCGAGTTGCGGTGTGAACCTGAGTGGCCTACGCCGACAGGGTCGGGGTGACTCATGAGCTAGTCAACAATGTGGGCGCAGGGGCTGTTGTGCAATGATGAGAAATCGAAACACTTTTGCTACACACAGTCAGCTGGGGATGCACAGCTGTCCTCTGCAATTCCCACATTCGGCCTGCAGTGGCGCGTGGCATCTGTTCTGAACCTGGCAAAGCCGGGACTCTGGGGTTGGTCACCGAATGTGTGTTTGGAAAAGCTTATGTCACCTTGAGCTGTGCGTGCAGCTGTTTAAACTGCATTGCGTATGATAGTCACGATAGTCTTTGCTACTGTTCAAATGATGTGCTCCGGCCAGGTACTGATGAAACGCTCTCGAGCAGGACCTCTACAAGTCCAGGCGCGGTATGGCTTGGCTGAAACTTGCACAAGTGCCCTCCCCTACGACCGCTGTTGGGGTAGTGCAGGCATTTGCATGAGTGCAAGTTCCATGGTGTTGGCCTGTTCTCTACGCTGCAGAAGGGAAACGCAGCACATGCTCACAATAAGTTTCGCACACAAGTGAAGCTGAAGTCTAGGTCTTTGTAAGCAGTAATGACAGCGACCGCCCTAAACTCGTATAAACCCCAAAACCTCTAAACCCTAAACCCTTTATCAACCCTATATAAACCCTGAACCCACCAGTCTGTCCCGAAGTTTCCCGCAACTGCCTACACAATGGAGTCTGTGGAGCAGCCCTGCGCGGCCTTGCCACCTAAATACAAGCTTGTCATCCAACGACTGCGGTGGTTTGGGGCCCCACGTGCAACTGTTCCGCAACAGGTCTCTTCTTCACATGTCACCCACATGCACTTCTACCTAGATCACACTTAGGCCTTTATCGAGATCATGGTGTTGCTCGGTCACCTCTCCTCCATTCAAAGGAAACCCTTCGAGAAAGAAGCGCAAATAGTGGAGATTTTCGCAGGCGCGGCTCGGATCAGCCGGTTGGCTAAGGCGATGGGCCTGCATGCCATAGCCTTGGACAAGGACTACTGTTCTGGCAACAACAAGACGAAAAGCAATTGTATGGATGTAAATACATCCGCTGGATTTCTGTTTCTAGGCTTTGCAATTTGGTCACCCTGCCAGCCTCGGCCCTCAACCCTTTGCCGGCGTACGTCCTCCTGTTGCAACCTAAGGCTCCATTGTGCCATGATCATGGAGATGGCTATCGGAGATGCTTTGTTTGTCTTGGGCATCTGTTGCTCGACATGGGTGTTGACAAATAGAGGGACCTCGAAACGATGTGACTTCGTGCCACTTGGAACCCCGCTGGCTCTATCGACTTACAAGGCCAACAAAATGACCAGCAGGCCCGGCTAGTTATACCTGCGAAACCCCCTAGTACAAAATCCCATAAAACCTTGCAGACCAGTGACGCAGGTCGATGCTTCTCGTCCTCCTAGCCATCTGTCTGGAGGCCATACCGATTTTGGAAAACCCTTCAACAAGCTTGATCAACAAGCACCCTCGCTTCGTGTGGCTGGTTCGGTTGCTTGCTACGAAGGGCATCAGTGCCACCAGGCTACCATTGTCACTTCTCGCTTCCTTGCGCTTGCTGATACTGTATTTTTTGTTTGTGTTTGGGATGTATAACCAAGGTCTACAGACAGGCGTTCTGGATGAAGTTGTGGGGACATGCTACGTTAAAGCGTTCTTTGGTCTGGAGCATTGCCCCAGCCGTCCGAAAAATGGATCTGGGAGTGCTGAAGAAATCGAAGCACACGTGCAAGTATCCCAGCGCGACTCACTATGTGAAGTGGGGCAAAAAATGTTGGCAGGGCACGAAAGAACTGAGGAACACTGCGTACCATGTCTGAATTACACTGTTGAAACACAACCCCTTGAAATAACCTTTCAAAGCAAAACGAATTCCTCCGCCCAGGTTATACCCCGTTGGCTTTTGCCAAGTCCTGAAGCTCCGGGAAGAGTTGCTTTCGGCGCGACCTTCGTTTCCAGAGGTGGGTCCTGACCAGCACTTTTAGTAACAGGCTTGCGCAAAGGTGTTGCTGGGCGATCTTTCTCGGGTTTATAGGATGTCGGTTTTATAGGGTTTATATAGGGTGTATAGGGCTGAAGCGTTTTATGGTTTATAGGGCCTATGTAGGGTTTATCGGGTTTAAAAGGTTTATAGGTTTTAGGGTTTTGCGTTCAGGGTTCAGCCCTAAACCCTATAAAGCCTGAACCCGAAGATGAGTCCAAAACCCTAAACCCTATAAACCCTTACAGCTATACACCCCCTAAAGCCTCAACCTATAAACCCTATAAACCCTAAACCCTAAACCCTACACCCTAAACCCTAAACCCTTATAAACCCTAAACCCTAAACCCTAAACCCTAAACCCTAAACCCTAAACCGAAGGTTATAGGGTACACACATGCACATACGGAGAGAGGGGTCCCATGATGGGTCAGCCGAACCTCGAAAAGACTACGTCGGAGAAATCATTTTCGATTGTCACGTTGGGCGGGGGGAAGGTTGGTGTGGTGCATGAAGCGGGGTTGGGAGAGACATTCCCAGCTCCCAAAAGGTAACAAAAAGGACGCCCTTTTTAAGCTTC
>CAJNDS010002554.1:232500-297500 GCA_905221605.1 Symbiodinium natans
CTACAGTAGGAAGAGTCTTGTCTGGCTACGTGTTTTTGGGATGATCCAGCAACACTTAGGAAGGACCTCTTTAGATTTATCACGAATGTCCCGCCAGCCTAGGATGCAAAGGGAGATCCAGGATATGCTTGACAATGGGAGACGCTTCGTTGTGGATTCCATGGTTATCTTCGATCGTGCCAAGTCCCTCCCTCTGTTAGTGTCATGAGCACTCTCTATGTCACTATTTGTAAGTGCAGATGTTGGTTACTGGTTTCCAATGGAGCCCGAATCCCGACACCCTTCCAGGGGCGCGGCGCCCAGAGCTGTGGCTGTAGCGGCGAAGCCGAAAGTGAAGCCTCAGCGTGTAGGACCATGTGGGTTGCTTTGTTTGCAAACTGTCCGCAGTCTGTTAATAGATAGTGCTATAGGGCCGGGTGTCAGAATAGAAGTAGGAGCTCATTTGCTGCCGAACATGCGCAGCAGCTTTCAGTTTCAAGTTAGTTCGTTTTCGAACTGTGCTTTATAGGCGCTACCAGGACGGCTGCCTTTAATGACAGCAGGGGTTCGCACTTGCATGGGAAAAATTGTATTTGCCCTGGCTTTGCAACTGGCATGGAGATGACAATTTCAATGTGTGGGATCTGTCTTTTCGTTTCCAGGTACACCTAGCTCGGGCTCCGATGCCTACCATTCCCACCTCATCCCCCACTTGGCAGAATCTGTTGGCGATGGGGCCTGAAGCTTATGTTGCCTCATGAAGCGTACAAGGTTTTGTCCTAAAGAATGTGTGCTTGGCCTAGGCACCTGCCGTGAGCATGGTTCGAGCGATGGCAGCGGCCCAGTGCAGAGTGGCCACGCAGTCTGAAGAGAAGAATGCTAGTCGTATTGCCGACAAGGTTTTTGAAGAACACGAGTTGCTGCTGCCACTTCCAATTCAGCAGATGCAGCACGAAGTTGTGAAAGGCTTGCATCGTTCTATCGACTCGTATCGCTTGAAGCCGCAGGATTGGGTGAGGTTTCTCTACGAAGAGGATCCCCGATTGCTTGGTGGCCTGAAGGGAAACTTACATGAAAATTGCTACAGCTTTTGGCAGGCGTACCGCCTTCAACACCCAGAACACACTGTGTTCGAAAAACATGGGTACGGGGATGCTCTTCGTTTTGTGCTTCCCCTGCTCCTACACGGAGATGAGGGGCGGGGGAAGCGCAAAACCGGCTATATGGTAATGAGCTTTGAGACCCCCTTCGGCTCCACCGCTCATTCCGGCAGACCATGTGACTGTTGCCAGTATTTGCAAGACCGCCCTTTCCTGCCTTCGTATGGAACTTTGAATGAAGAGCTGCTTACCCCTGAAGTGGTGTCATGTTGCCGAAAAATGTACACCAACTACAAAGGACATTCGTACCTCAGCCGGCATTTGTTGTTCGGGTTGGGAAAGACTGTGTATAAGGACAACCCCAACGTTCTTCAAGACCTGATGGAAGCCACTGCCCAAGACTTCAAGTCTCTTTTTGAGTCTGGTGTGGAAATCAACGTCGGTGGCCGAACCCAAACACTTTTCGGAGCAATTGTTGCGATCAAGGGAGACTTGGACTTTCACACCATTTATTTCAGTCTGGAAAGAAGCTACTCGAAGGTAATGGTGAGAGGACGGGTGGGACACATCTGTCATTTATGTCATGCTGCAGCTGGGTCCTTCGATCCCAGTGCAGATTGTCCATCTTTCGAGGACTTCTCAGAGTCTCCACAATGGAGATCAAGTCTCTACAAGACCCGCCCGTGGCAACCTGAAGCAGCCCCGACACTTTCTCAGATCCCATTTGACCGGGGGGGGGGCCCAGGAAAGGAGTTTGGTGCCAGATGTTTTCCACGTTATTAAACTCGGCATTGCAAGAGATGTTGTGGGCGGCGTTGTCTGGGTATTGCTGAGAAAGTGCTTCTTCGATTTTCCAGGGGGCAGTAAAAATCTGGAAGCACGCTTGGAAAGAGCGTACATGAACTTTTTGCTGTTCTGCCAGGTTTCCCACGAAAAGCCGGCTCTTCGTGGATTTACCAAGCAGTTTTTTCACATCAAGAACCAGTCATCGGCACCGTGGGCCAACAGCAAGGGCTCGGATTCTCTTATCTTGATGCGCTGGCTGAGGTGGTACTTGAAGCTGAACATTCAACGCCCAAGTGTCCATGGTTTTGAGGTCTTGCTTTCGACAATGCTTCAGGTCTGTGAGGCGTGCCTAGAGCTTTTCGATCTCGTTCACGGACATAATCTGTTTCTAGATCGACCTTGTGCTACTCGAATGTACATCGTCATCCTTCGGTTTTTGCGAGGATACAAGCTGCTGGGTCAGAAAGTCTTACGCATGTTCATTCATGCTTTCGTTCTCAAGCCGAAAGGCCACTCGCTACACCACATAGCGCATTGCCTGCGCTCTGGGCTGGAAAGTGGTTCGGCTCTAATCATGAACCCTGAGGCTCATGCCTGTGAAGGTAATGAAGACTATGTGGGTAGGGTGTCGCGAGCCAGCCGGAGGGTGGGGGCAGTGCTGGTGGACAAGAGGGTCATCCGAAGCGTTTTTTTAAAAACGCGTGCTTTGCATCGCCGAAGGCGTGCTACATAGGATGGCAGGTTTGCGTGTTCCCAGATAGTTGACAAATGCCAGGGAATTCCAACCGAGAACCACATTGCATTCGCAACCTGCTATCTCGAAGCCTTCCAAGCCGGAACACTGAGCGACTGAGCGCTGCACAAAAGGCCAGCATCACCATCGATGCACCGAGCATGGAAGGGTCTATTGTAAGGGTTGATGGCTTTTTGGGAGGGTCTATTGTAAGGGTTGATGGCTTGTTTTCGGTGGTAAATGGCCTACATTCGGTGATGGTAACCTCTCAGATGATGTTAGTTGCTGCTTTGAGTGCTGCAACTTCAGCGGGGTTCACACTGGACAGTACATGTTCGAGCCCAAAGCCCCAAAAACGCCTCAAAAGCCCTCAGGCGGATTTCAGGGCCTCAGGCGGAGTTCTCGAATTCAGGCCTTAAAGCAGCCTGAAAAGGCTCAGGCTGAAATTGGCGCCTGCAGAGGGTGCAGGTAAACCCTAAACCCTAAACCCTAAACCCTAAACCCTAAACCCTAAACCCTAAACCCTAAACCCTAAACCCTAAACCCTAAACCCTAAACCCTAAACCCTAAACCCTAAACCCTAAACCCTAAACCCTAAACCCTGCCCCTGGCCCCCAGCGTCCCTTTTCGCTGCGGTAGGAGCTCGTTGAAGGTCTGCGCGACCGGCAGCTCTCCCCTGATGCCCGGGGCTCCCAGCCGGACGTAAGGAAGGTTCAGGGTTTAGGGCTTAGGGCTTGGGGCTTGGGGCTTAGGGCTTCGGGCTTCGGGCTTCGGGCTTTGGGCTTTGGGCTTCGTGTCTAGGGTTCAGGTCAGGGTTCAGGGCCCTAAACCCTAAACCCTAAATCCTAAACCCTAAACCCTAAACCCGAAACCTGGAGTAGACTTTTGGGGGAGGAATTTGGCTACTGCGGAGCAAGCCTAGACTGAAGGGCCGCCTTTTGCGGGCCTTCGGCAAGCACCGGACTTGACACCTTAGGGTTTAGGGTTTAGGGTTTAGGGTTTAGGGTTTAGGGTTTAGGGTTTAGGGTTTAGGGTTTAGGGTTTAGTAGTTGGGCTTCAAACCTTAAATTTGTTTCGGGCTTTGGCGTGTTCGGGGCCGAGATTTCAAAGTAACCGGATGGACAGAGCTGGGGCAACGGATTGGGGGTTTAGGCTTTGGGGTCTAGGCGGCTTCAGAGAGTGTAAGAACTTGGCCATGAACCCTACACCCTAAGCCCGAAGCCCTAAGCCTAAACCCGAAACCCTGAATAAACCCTGAACCCCCTTAGGCCTTAAACCGCTAACCCCAAACCCAAAGCCTCAATTTGGGTGCGCTGCGGAGAATTGGGGCTTCTTGGTCTCCCCGTAGCACCCAACCTAGCAGTTCGGGCTGAACGGGGCTTCAACAAGCAGTGCCCGGAGCAATCCGAAGCCCAGTTCCCCAGGTTAAGAAAACGGTTTCAACCCGACACCCTACACCCTACACCCTAAACCCTAAACCCTAAACCCTAGCCCTAAACCCTAAACCCTAAACCCTAAACCCTAAACCCTAAACCCTAAACCCTAAACCCTAAACCCTTACGGGGTTCTGAGGTTCGTTGGTTCGAGCTTAGCGGTGTTTTTTTGTCATCGAGCTTTTTTTTTTTCATCGTGGCGTTGGGGCTGAGGGGGTTCCTCGGCTGGGTTGAGGGTTTAGGGTTCAGACGTCAGGGTTTTGAACTCAGGGTTTAGGGTTCAGACGTCAGGGTTTAGAACACAGGGTTTAGGGTTTAGGGTTTAGGGCGGTAACCAAGTTTTGGGCACTTCCCGGCGCGAGGTGGTGACGTACAATGCCCTGCTTAAGGCCTACGAGCGCTCGAGGAGACTTTAGGGTTTAGGGTCGGCTTCATTGCAACGGACCCATAAAAGCAACTCTCCCCGAAATTGCAGTTCCTTTTTGGGTCCGTTATGGCTTTCATCACATTATAAGGGGTACAGTATAGCACCCCAAGAGGAAGTACATTGGACCCGAAAGGCATTCAATCCCGGCCTCACTTGGGGTTGAGGGCCTTCGCTTTGCCTTCGCTTTAGGGTTTAGGGTTTAGGGTTTAGGGTTTAGGGTTTTGGAGTAGTAGCCTCGCTCCCTATGTGGTCGACAAGTTGTTGTGTACTTGTACGTTAGTGAGCTCGGCAAGTAGGGTGTAGGGTTTAGGGCTTAGTTGCTGCTTTCCTGCAAAGGCAAAGCAAGGTAACAAAATCCCTTGTGCTTGTAAGAAGCTGAATGAGTACACTTTACACTCTTCGGGGCACGATAATCCCCTACAGAACGCTTTTTGGGGGCTTATGAACAAACCCTAAACCCTAAACCCTAAACCCGCAACCCTAAACCCGAAACCCGAAACCCGAAACTCGAAACCCTCTGAGCCAACCCTTCAAAGCCTCAAGCAGTCTAGGGTTTCGGGTCTCTCGGTGCGGTGCAGGGCCTTCGGGTCCCTGGATGCACAGGGGTTTAGGGTTTAGGGTTTAGGCAGTCGCGAGACGGCGTCAGCAAGCGCCCTTGTGGACTAAATGCGCAGCCCTAAACCCTAAATCCTAAACCCTAAACCCTAAACCCGGTTGGTACCTCCCAATGGACCTAGTTGGAGGAGCTGACGAAGTGCCAGGGTTTAGGGGTTTAGGGTTCAAGGTTTAGGATTTGGGGTTTAGGGTTTATAGGGTTTAGGGCTTAGGGTTTGCGGCTTAATTAGGGCTTAGGGTTTAGGGTTTAGGGCTAAGGGCTTAGGGCTGGGGGGGGGGGGGGGTTTGGGTCCTCAGCTTATGTAGGTAGAGAGTACCGTATGTGATCTATCATTTAGGTTTTGCCCAAAGGGACCCGCCTCCAAATACCCCTGGATGCAGCTCCGTTATCATGGCAGCTGAATATAAGCTCCTGAAGAGCAACCCGAAACCCTAAAGCAGTGCTTAACATGCAATCGCCATGATGAGGGTAGATACTTTTTGCTATACATATATATATATATATATATACATACCTAAGTCTATATGTATACCTAGTACGCCATGAGACGATTCCTAACAGCAAGCCAAACCATATCTCCAGCGTCTGTGGATGACAGCTCTTCGCACGAGCTTCCAAAAACACGGGGTCCTCCTTCATACCCCCCCAAGTAGAGCCGATTCCTGGACCACCAATCATGGATCCAGAAATTTCGGAGACCCCAGGGGTGTAGGGTTTAGGGTTTAGGGTTTAGGGTTTAGGGTTAGTGTCCACTATTCCACCAGAGGAAGTGGGAGGATGTTTTGGCGATGCTGCTGGACGCTAGGGCTCAACACCTCGGGGCTTTGTGGGGTTTAGGGTTCCCGCCAGCGCTTTTAGGTTTCAGGGTTTAGGGCCAGCGTTTTTAGGTTTTAGGGTTTAGGGTCATTGTTTTTAGGTTTTCGGTTTAGGGTTTAGAGTCAGCGTCTTTAGGTTTTAGGGTTCAGGGTCAGTGTTTGTAATAGGTTTTCGGGATTAGGGTTGAACCCGGCGTCAGTATAAGCACTCAGGTTTTGTGATGGTTGGAAGCTCCTCCGCTTCATTCTGATCTAGGGTGGGGTGTAAGAGGAGGCTATGCTCCTCAGAGAAGGTCTCCAAGAAGGCCATATACTAAACCCGAAGCCCTAAGCCCTAAGCCCTAAACCCTAAACCCTAAACCCTAACCCTAGACCCCGAACCCGAAACCCTACCCTGAATCTCCATACCGGAAGAGTCTAGGGCTCTAAAGATGTTGAGGGCCCTGGCTTTCTACAGGGGGTTGAGGACCTCAAAGACCCAAGCCTGGAACCACCCTATAACCTGAGCAGGGTAGGGTTTAGGGTTTGGGGTCTAGGGTTTAGGGTTTGGGGTTTAGGGTTTAGGGTTTAGGGTTTGGGGTTGAGGGTTGAGGGTTTAGGGCCTTTAAACCCCGGAAAGCAGCCAGTAAGGACATGGATCGGAAGATGGTGGCGCCCGTTCCCCATGTGTTTTTGTCTTTACGGGTTAGGGGTCTCGGGCTTCGGGGTTTAGGGTTTAGGGTTTAGGGTTTGGGGTTTGGGGTTTGGGGTTTAGGGTTTCGGGCCCTCCGCCCGAATTCCTTTGCGAGTTTGGGTTTGGGAATTTTCGGCCCTCAAGCTCCCCTGGGTTTAGGGCTTAGGGTTTAGGGTTTAGGGTTTAGGGTTTAGGGTTTCGGGTTTCGGGTTTAGGGTTTAGGGTTTAGGGTTTAGGGTTTAGGGTTTAGGGTTTAGGGCTTAGGGCGGGAGAGCCTGGGTTGAGGGCTTCAGGGCTTGGGGAGTTGTCGGCGGCACCCCGGGCTCCGCATCCCCAAAGGTGCTCGGAGCTATGTAACCCCGAAGCCCACTATTAAACCTAAGCCCCAAACCCCACACCCTAAACCCTAAACCCCAATCCTAAATCCTAAGCCCTAAAACCCCAAACCCTAAACCCTAAACCCTAAACACCGCCGTGCCTTTTTTGAGGCCAGACGTCATCTCCTTCGCCTCGGCGATGGTGCCCCCTCCCAGAGAGCTATAGCTCTGGGTTCCCCTCCTACCTTTAGGGTTTAATTAGGGTTTAGGGTTTAGGGATACTACCCCCCGTGTAGGTTCCCCCCTTAAAGAGCCTTAATTCGGCCCAAGTATCCCTACAAAGCCTTAATGATGGGGGAACCTGGGAACTCAAACCTTCTAGGAAGTAGGGCTTCAGGGTCTGGGGTTTAGGTGTCGGGTTTAGGGTTTAGGGTTTAGGGTTTAGGGTTTAGGGTTTAGGGTGTCCCTCCAGGTAACCGGATTCCCCCCCCCCATTTTTGCTTTAGGCTTTACTAGGGTCAAGGGGTTTGGGGTTTATGGGATCCAGGCCTTAGCGCTTGGTCGACTAGTGTACTATACTTCTATTGCTTAAGAACCTCCCCAAAGAAAATTCAAATAAAACCATGTGCATATTGCCACTATTAGGAAGACTAGTTGTGTTTTTTTGGGGGGTTCTTCAGCAATTTGTAGTCCCGGGGTGAGTCTGGGGTTTATGGGTTATGGGGTTTGGGATTTAGGATTTAGCGGTTTGGGGTTTAGGGGGGGGGGGGGGGTGCGGGGCCTTAAGGTGCGGAGGGTGTAGGGGTTTCTGGGATTCATGCTGCAGGGTTTATAACTGAGGGCGTAGAGTTATTAGGGGTTGGCGAGCCCTTCCTCTTGAACCAAGACCCCCGCGAACCATGAGCCCTCCCTCAAAGCCGAGAGCCCCTGAGGGGAGGAAGCTGCCAAAGACAGCGCAGACCCTAAACCCTAAGCCCTAAGCCCTAAGCCCTAAACCCTAAACCCTAAGCCCTAAACCCTAAAACCTAAAACCCTAAACCCTAAACCTAAATCCTAAACCCTAAGCCCTAAACCCTAAACCCTAAACCCCAAACCGTAACCCCTAAACTCTCTGAGTCCTGTCAGCTCTACGGACAACCAGGACCCAGGGCGGGCCCTGGGGTGTCAGGCTCCCTTACGAATTACTAAAAGCTCTTCAAGCCAAACAGGGTACCGTGTTATTCCTAGGCGACTCTTTGGGTTCAGACAGGGCCTTCTGAACGCTACCCCCTATAACCTCCAATTAAGCCCTGAGAGCCCTATAGCCTTTTATTCCTAGGCTAGGTTCAGACAAAGCCATATGAACCCTACTCCTCATCACCCCTCTAGAGCCCTAAGAGCTCTACAGGCCCAGTGGACTCTAAACCCTGAACCCTAAACCCTAAACCCTAAAGCCTAAACCCTAAACCCTAAACCCTAAACCCTAAACCCTAAACCCTAAACCCTAAACCCTGAACGACCCCAAGCAATGGCTCAAAAGTCCTCAGGCCGCTTGCAAGCTCTCCGCGCGTTGGTATCTCGCCGCTGGCCCAGCAGCATCTGAGCGGAGGGATCAAGGCTTTTTGGGATTCAGTCGCCCTAAACCCTAACTAGGGTTTAGGGATGAGGGTTTGTGGGTGGAGCCCGAAACCCTAAACCCTACTTGCCGCCTACTTCGAGGACTTAGGGAGGCTTCTACATGCAGTTATAACTGGGGGCATAACCCTAAACCCCAAACCCTGAACCCTGAACCCTGAACCCTAAACCCTATTCAGGGATCAGTGGCCTACTGCTTTGCCCAACCTGAAAGCCCTGCTGCAGCTGCACCTTGGAAAGGAGACAGCCCTTTCCCGAACCGACAACCCTCATGACCTGTATACTCCAAATCCTACAAAAGCCTACAGATTATGCGTGCCCAGAGAGCAAGTATCTAGGGACCCTGACCTAAACCCTAAACCCCAAACCCTAAACCCTAATCCAAACCCCAAACCCTAAACCCAAAACCTTGGGCCACAGGCTCTGGCACTGTTAGAGAGCGCACGCGGGGGTGCTCAGCTTCCTTGCGTTGTTACTTGGAGGTTCAGGGTAGGGTTGAGGTTTAGGGTTCAGGGTTTAGGGTTTAGGGTTTAGGGTTATGCCCCCAGTTATAACTGCATGTAGAAGCCTCCCCCAAGTCCTCGAAGTAGGCGACAAGTAGACGTATCATTCGGGTCACCAGTACCCATCATGAACCTCCAAACAGGTGCTTTGGCAAGTGCATTGAAGGCGATGGTGGTTTGGGGCTTGGGGTTAAGGATGTAGGGTCAAGGGTCTAGGGTTTTGTGTTGCTTAGGGTTCAAGGTTTAGGGTTCAGGGCTTAGGGTTCATGGGTTTAAGAGATTCTGAGGGTGCGGGTTTTGGGTTTTGTTTTCGGGGGAGGGGAAGGGGGCTTGCATGTTCCCCTATCTACTAGCAGTTCTCAAGTGAAATGTTCGTACCCCTAGTAGAATTCCCATGAAGGACTGTTCGTAAATTGCGGAAGCATCCCAAGGCTTTCTTGTCTTGTTCAAGGGGCCCTTAATCTTATTCCCCTCTAACACCCCTATATATACCTGATATAGTCCCTCTATACCTAAGAAGCCCCCAAAATAGCCCCTGAATAACCCCCAAGGTTTTCTTACAAGGGTCCATCCTTTCGGCCCTTCATTTTGTGTTGTTTGACTTCTGCTTGGAGCTTCATGGTACTTCGTAACCCAATTATAACTGTACTGATACCCAGTTATAACCCTATTAGGGTACCTGAGGGGCTTACGGCTTACATGTGGGGTATGGCTCAACTTATACTTAGCCAGCCTAGGAACTTCATCTTGCGAGACGGGGGGTTGGAGTACAGGGGCCTGGTTTCAATCGGTGGTTAGGTGGGGTTTGGCGTTTTTAGGGCTGAGGGCTTAACCAGAGTTTTAAGTGCCCTGAACCCTAAACCCGAAACCCTAAGTTCCCGCCCAACCCCCCCCCCCCCCTCCCCAACCCTCCCCGCCCACCCATCCCTAAGCTTTCAACCTGAAACCCTAAACCCTAAACCCCAAACCCTAAACCCTAAAATTAGATTGCATCTGAGGGCCAAGAGCTTAGAGGTGTTGAGTCGTGCGCTTCCTGACACCGGTGTCCTTGGGGGGAGGGTGGGGGGCTTTTGGCTTTACAGGCCTTACAGGGCTTCAGAGGGTTGAGGGTTGAGGGTTTTGGGTTTTGGGTTTTGGGTTTTTGGCTTCACTTTCTGGAGCGTTTCTTGGGGTTTTATAGAGCTTTGAGAGGGTTTAGGGTGCGGCGCGCAAAGCTTTTCAGGAGTTCAGTTGGGGCGTTTACGAGGAGAGTGGGCGCTGGCTCTTCAGTGGGGCCCTAAACCCTCAGCCCTAGGCCCTAAGCCCTAAGCCCTAAACTCTAAACCTTCAGGGTGCTGCTTGGGCTTGGTTGTGCAGGACCCCAAAAAACCCTGTAAACCCTGAACCCCTTATACGCATGTAAACCCTGAACCTAAAACCCTGTAAACCCCTTATACTTATACCCATGCAAACCCTGAACCCAGGAATGTAGGAGTTTGGGAAACACTACGCGAGGCTTTCGGCTTAGGGCTAAGGGTTTAGGGTTTAGGGCTTAGGGTTTAGGGCTTAGGGCTTTCGGCTTAGGGCTCAGGGCTCAGGGCTCAGGGCTTGGGGTTTAGGGTTTAGGGTTTAGGGTTTAGGGTTTAGGGTTTAGGGTTTAGGGTTTAGGGTTTAGGGCTTGGAGTTTAGGGCCTGGAGTTTGTAGGGCAGCTGGGATCGAGGTGTAGGGCAGCTGGGATCGAGGTGTCTAAGACGGTTTGTCTTCCTGCTTCTAATCAGCAGGGAACGAGAGGATGGGGTGCCCTTTATCCCCCCTATATAGGGTTTAGGGTTTAGGGTTTAGGGTTTAGTGTTTGTATGACATGTCAAGGGCCTATTATAAGCGCCAGTAGGTTTAGGCTGAGCAGCCGAAGATCCTAACAGCAACACAACAGCTTGCAGCACTTAGTGGTGACGAGGGTTTAGGGCTTAGGGTTTGGGAAGCCCATGTCCTCTGCTTCTACACTCGCCATGAAAGCCCTAAACCCCAAACCCCAAACCCCAAACCCCAAACCCCAAACCCCAAACCCCAAACCCTAAACCCTAAACCCTAAACCCTAAACCCTAAACGGCAGCATGATATCTGAGAGCGTGCCGTCATGCTCTTCGTTCCGACTCGGGGTTCTCTATGCGGCCCAGACATACTTTTGAGGTGGTTGCCTATGACTTAGGGGCTGGGCTATATCCCCCTTGGGAATTATTTTTTGTTTATGTAAACCCCAAGAGGATATTAAAGGGGGGTATAGTGGGTAGTTAACCTTGAACCTTTTCTGGCTATATACAATCCCATTGCGAAGAAAAGGCTAACCTTGTTAGGGCTAGGGTATTCAGCCCCTAAGATAAGCTTTGCAGCATCGTGGTCCGACTGATGGAGGACACGCTTTCCAGGCAAACACCCATTTTCTCTACTAAGCCTCACAGTGCGCTTGCCGGGAATCATGTGAGCTTATCTGCGCCCAGGGGCTTAACATCAGCTCAAAGGCATGTAGTTAGGTGAAGCATCTCCCGGACGACGCATGTTCTACCTGAGATGCCACCAGCATTCTTGCTGCAAGGTGTTCCAGAACAAGCATGGAATGTTACTTTTCTCGCATCGTCGTTTTTCCTCACTGCGTCAGACAAGGGCCCCAAGCTCGCAAGACACGCAGCATCCGCGGCCGCTTTACATCGTTAGTCCTGGTCCTTAATTACCAGGGTTGCATGCTGGCAGTTGCTTTGATCTTGTCGCACCACATTAAACGGATAAGCTTCATCCTACGTATCATTACCAAGCCTTCATCCTACGTATCAAGCCGTAAACCCTAAACCCTAACCCCTCAACCCTAAACCCTAAACCCTAAACCCTAAACTCACAGCCTAAACCCTAAACCCTAAACCCTCCTTGTTCGTGGGTTCTGGTGCCTTCTGGCTTGCGCCTAAGGAGCCCGCCATTTACGGCTGACACTTGTGGTTTGTGACTTGGCATCCAGCCCTAACCCCGAAACCCTAAACCCTAGCCCTAAACCCTAAACGTTCAGGGTTTTCGGTTCGTTGTCTCCGAGGCTTCGTCCTTCGTAGCGTTGGAGCAATGCTTAAGCCCGAACAAACCCAAGCCCTAAGTTTCCAGTTCCGAACAACTCTTGGTAGCCCAGTGGTACCCTTTTACCCTTTTTTATTTGGTTTCGGGTTCCCTTATAAAGTAACAGTCCCAAAAAATTTTAAAAAGGGTGCCCTTATTATAATATGGTTACTGGGCTACTAAGAACTAGGTGGGCCCTTGGGACATTTTATATTTCCCCTTATTGGGTTTGAGAGGATCACATTCGGGGATATGTTTCAGAGGGGTGTTAAGGGCCATCCAAGGCAAGGATTTCGGGAATGAGGGGGTACCTTGCATCCCTATACCCTCCTGTTTTCTAGGGGCTCTTTAAATTCATTGCCACGTACTAGAGTATACTCCTTAAACCCTAAACTCTAAACTCTACAACGTTTTCTCCCTACGCCCTAGAAAGCTTCCGCTAGCTACTTCAACATGTGCAATTCAGGTGCTTGATCGGGGGTTTGGGGGTTCGGGACTTGAAAAACAGACCTTTTTGGAAGAAATGCACTTTCTCTAGTCTGGCAGGGAGCGTCTGGGCCTCAGATTTCCAGACAGCCCTATATTCTGTGCCCTAATGCCCAAAACCCTCATGCCCTGCACGAACCCGACTTGTTGATTTCAAACTGTCGGATTTGTGGTTTCAAGTTTCAAGTTTCAGCTGGAATGTGCAGGCGACGGTAAGTTTAGAGTCTAGAGTTTAGAGTTTAGAGTTTAGAGTTTAGGGTTTAGGGTTGGGTTTAGAGTGTTGTTTTGAAGCATTCAGGAAGTCGGAGAGTGTGGGCTGCCCGCTCAGGCAGTACCGCCGTGAGCGCCTGCAGCCAAGGACGCCCGGAAAAGACCCCAAACCCTTTAGGGTTTAGGGTTTTAGGGTTTAGGGTTTAGGGTTTAGGGTTTAGGGTTTAGGGTTTAGGGTTAAGCCTTAAACCGTAAGCGCTAAATCCTAAACCCTAAGCACTACAGCCCCACACGCTCCTCCAGCCCGATAACCTTGAACCTCGAAAGCTCTCCCTTTAACACCTGCAGCCTAAACCCCGAAAGTCCGAGTTTAGGGTTTAGGGTTTAGGGTTTAGGGTTTAGGGTTTAGGGTTTAGGGTCTAGGGTTTAGGGTTTAGGGTTTAGGGTAACCCCACTCCACTTGAAACCTCAAAACTCCTGAACCCCTGCGTCCTGCTCCCCGCTGTGAGCCCCCCTACCCAACCCCCCAAACCTCAACTCCCCTTAAACCCTAAACCCTAAATCCTGAACCCTAAGCCCTAAGCCCTAAGCCCTAAACCCTAAACCCTAAACCCTAAACCCTAAACCCTAAACCCTAAACCCTAAACCCTAACCAGCTTCGACCTGTCAGGAGGATCCCAGCCTCCCGAAACCCCAAAAGCCCCAGCCTAAACGGGGTTTCGGGTTTGGGGTTTAGAGTTCAGGGTTTACGGTTTAGGGTGTAGGGTGCAGGGTCAAGGGTTTAGGATTTAGGGTTCCGGGTCTACGGTTGGGGTTTAGGTTTAGGGTGCTTGTGTCTCAATCCCGTGAAGATGCCAACTTATTGTTAGTTTTTTTTGGGGGGGGGTTATTGCTTTAGGGCTTCAAGGCTTCAGGGTAAAGTGGGTTGAGGGTTGAGGGTTTCGGGGGTTTCGTGTGTTGCTTCCGTAGTTGCAGGTTCACTGTGGATAGCTTTTGCCCTAGACACTAAACCCTATATAAACCCTAAACCCGAAACCCTAACCGCTCTTGGGTTCCGTGAAGCCGTGGAATCGTGCACGCGAGGGTCACCTCGTACTGGTACATGGGCCTTGCTTCTTTTGGAGTTCAGTTTCAGGGTTTTGGGGCGTCCTCACCCTTAAACCCTCAGCGTTGTAGCCCGAAGCGCTATGAGCCCCGAACTCGAACCTTCCCCTCCTCTCAGCTATAGCCTTGTTTCGAATTAATCAAGATGTATATTTATACAAACCCAAGGGAATTTCAGGATTTTTTCTTTTTGTATACAGATATACAGCCAAGGGAATTTTAGGAATTGTTTATCTATATTTATACTCATTTCAACCCCAGGGAATATTGATTTTTTTTTATGTGAAGGTTCTAAGGGGGTAAAGCCAGCACTCGGAATGCACGCCCTAACCCCTAAACCCTAAACCCTAGTGCCGTTTCTTCGGCCGACAGGCCGGAAGTGGAAGTGGGCTCTTTGGCTCCTCCGGGCCACCAACTCAGCTCCATGTTTGACGTGGGTATGTATGAAGAGACGAAAAGGTTGGGGTTTAGGGTTTAGGGTTTAGGGTTTAGGGTTTAGGGTTTAGGGTTCATCAGGGTGATCTTCATACCTTGTATGTGTATCCATTTCCCATGTTCTATGATAGGCCTGCGATCATCGCGTTGCAGTGTCTTACAACACGAATTAACAACGTAAGGTGATATCCCTGAACCCTCAAACCTAAACACAAAGCGCCCACACACGCAGACAGCCTATCGACATAGGGGTGCGGCTTTACAACTTGGGCTTACGCACGTCACAGCAGCCACGGACTCGAGTGAAATCTCCCACCTCCAGCCATCAGCCAAGTTGTGGCCGATAGGGTGTAGGGGCTTAGGGTTTAGGGTATACGGTATACGGTTTGCGGGCTTATGTGGGGTTCGGGGGTTCTGGGTTTTAGGGGCCCTTAGCGCTTCAACTTTTTGAGGTTTCTGGGCTGGTTGAGGATCCGATATAAACCGGCTTAAGGAAAGAGCAGGCGCCTGGTTGCTGGAACAACCTAGGAATCAAGCTTTCGGGCTTTGCGGTCAATCTAGATGTTCTCCCCACACGATTCGCATCTACTTTCACACAGGCCTTTTTCAGCCAATTTGGCGGAAACAAGGTTTCCGAACACCAGGTACAATCCGGGGCCTAGAAACGCGATTTCAACAAGTCATGCGAAAAAGCCAAGAAACGTGCGCGATGCATCGTTCGCGCTCAGGGTCCACAGGTCCCCAATTCCTAAACCCTAAACCCCAATTCCTAAACCCTAAACCCCTAACCCAAACCCCAACCCCGAAACCCCTAAACCCTAAACCCTAAACCCTAAACCCTAAACCCTAAGCCCTAAAAAGCCCTCCGAGCCCTACCAGTCCGGCGCAGGCAGCGCAGCCTTTCGCCCTGGATGCTTCCTGGCTTAGATGGCTGGGTCGCTGGGAAGCTTCGGGTCCTGCGTGGGGGGGGCATGTCTGGCTTTCTTCTTGTGGGGGAATTAAATCCAAAAAAATAAAGGGACCCCCTAAATCAAGGAAAGCTACTAAAAAACAACCACCCTGATGACTTATATGCTGAGTACACCTGTCGGTGAAGCGCCCTGGCCCTGCATGGTGGGGCGGGAGTCCGGTAACACTAAACCCTAACCCTAAACCCTACTCCCTAAGTCCCTAAGCCCTAAACCCTAAGCCCTACGCCCTAAGCCCTAAGCCCGAAAGCCCTAAGCCCTAAGCCCTACGCCCTAAGCCTGAGTCATGTGAACCCCCCTGGAGCGGACCTCTTCGAGCACTACCGGGTTTAGGGTTTAGGGTTCCGGGTTTAGGGTTTAGGGTGAGTTTGACATCTTGAAGCCAAATGTTGTTAACTATCTGAACCAACCCTACCCACCTACCTCCCTACCTCCCTACCTCCCTACCTCCCTACCTCCCTACCTCCCTGCCTCCCTACCTCCCTACCTCCCTACCTACCTACCTACCTACACACACACCCTACAAACCCTGAACTACCCTGAGCCCAAAATTTCCCCCGAGACGGCCCGGCCCCAGCTTGCCTAAAAGCCCTAACACTTCCCTAGAATCCTACCCCTAACCCCAAACCCCAAACCCTAAACCCCAAACCCTAAACCCTAAACCCTCCACCCTCCACCCCTAAACCCTAAACCCTCAACCCTAAACCCTCATCCCCAGCCTCGCCAGGCCACCTTACGTGGAGGGTCTGGTTTCGGCATCCACTTAGGTTGGGGTTTAGGGGTTTGGGGTTCAGGGTTTAGGCTTTAGGCTTTGGGCTTTGGGCTTTCGGCATGTGCTTAGGTTTCTGTGTCGTGTTGAGGGTGCAGGGTTTGGTTTCGGCCTTTTGCTTAGGTTCGGGTGTTTGGGGTTTAGAGCCCTCCGTTGCCAGCAACATTGTGCCCCAAGGACACGTAAGTGTAGCTTATCCTGCCGATGGCTCTCACGCTTCTCACAGCGGCGGTGCTTGGCGTGGCTGCCTCTTCCGGCTGTGTCGGTGATGACTGCTCTGTGAAGGAGGCGGAGGTTAGGGCTTAGGGCTTAGGGCTTGGGGCTTAGAGCTGAGGGCTCAGGGCTTCGGGATGAGGAGGGCTTAGGGCTTGAGGCTTGGGGCTTCGGGTTTAGGGGGGGGGGGATTTGCGGGGGTTAGTGCCCCGCACTACGGTGAACAGGGAGAAGGGCACTGGCACGCCTATTCTTACACGATGCTAGGCATCTATCATCAACCATTTGCTTAAGCTTAAGAGCCCCCCAATCAGCCAAGACAATAATCCTTGTATTGCTTTTCTTAGGAAGGACATTTGGTCTTTTCTTCTAAACCCTAAACCCTAAACCCTAAACCCTGAATACTAAACCCTAGACCCTAAACCCTTTCGTCCGAAGTTCCTCGACTCATCCTTCGCAGTGCCGTAGCTCTGGATGCCTCGGTCCGAGCAGGATGGTTCGATCCTTCTCCAACATCGGCGCAAGGAGGTCGACTTGCCAGACAAAGGCGGGGGGAGTGCGCGCGAGTGTGCGTGTGTGTGTGAGCCCTAAGCCCTAAACCCGCAAACCCTAAACCCTAGACCAAAACCCTAAACTCTAAGCTCTAAACCCTAAACCCTAAACCCGAAACCCTAAACCCTAAACCCTAAACTCTAAACTCTAAACCCTAAACCCTAAACCCTAAACCCGAAACCCTAAACCCTAAACCCTAAACCCTAAACCCTAAACCCTAAACCCTAAACCCTAAACCCTAAACCCTAAACCCTAAACCCTAAACCCTAACCCCTAACCCCTAACCCTAAACCCTAAACCCTAAACCCTTTCCTGCCCACAGGGATGGCCTTCGAAGGCGGCGGCTTCAAGGCGCACGCGGCGCACACCGGGGCCGCTTGGTAGGGTTTAGGGTTTAGGGTTTAGGGTTTAGGGTTTAGGGTTTAGGGGTTTAGGGGTTTAGGGGTTTAGGGGTTTAGGGGTTTAGGGGTTTAGGGGTTAGGTGTTTTTAGGGTTTCAGGATTTTAGGGTTTTAGGGTTTTAGGGTTTGGGGTTAGGGTTCTGTCAGAGTTCAGGGTTTAGGAGCTTGTATAGGGTTTGGAGCTTCGGGTTTATTGTTTAGGGTGTCCAGGGATTGGGGTTGAGGAGCGTTCCGAGTTAAGGTTTAGGGTTTAGGGTTTAGGGTTTAGGGTTTAGGGTTTAGGGTTTAGGGTTTTGGGCTACCAGGGTTTGTAGGTTTATCCTTTCATTGTAGAGCTGTAAGGCATGCATGATCATGAATAGGGGCCCAAAAACCCAGGGTTTAGGGTTTAGGGTTTAGGGTTTGGGTGTTTAGGGTTTAGGGGGTTAGGGTTTAGGGTTTAGGGTTTAGGGTTTAGGGTTTAGGGTTTAGGGTTTAGGGTTTAGGGTTTAGGGTTTAGGGTTTAGGGTTTAGGGTTTAGGGTTTAGGGTTTAGGGTTTAGGGTTTAGGGTTTAGGGACATAAACATGATCATTCCACAAAGAGGGTTTTCCAGAATCCCCTTATAGGCCATGATCCTTTTGTTTATGTTGTTTTTGGGCCCCTACATAAATTCCATACCATGAAAAGAAGAATATCAATGTGTTGAACTCGCCTCTGTCTGTGCAGCAACAAAACAAAGTAGTAAGCATAGTTCCTCAAGAGGGGCTATAGGTTCTGCAGGGCAGAAGGTGGTGTCAATTATGGGTATGTTAAGGGGGTTCTTGATAACCAACAAACCGAGACCTTGTAAACCCTACAACTTAAACCCTATAAAACCTAGAGGCTGTCAAGCGCGGAGTCCTAGTCACTCCCCCAACCCCAAACATTAAAACCCTACACCCCTAAACCCCTAAGCCTCTAGACCCTAAACCCCTCAACCCTAAACCCCTAAACCCCTAAACCCCAAAACCCCCCCCCCCCCCCCCCTAAACCCCCCCAACCCCCCCCCGCAAACCCTAAACCCTAACCTAAACCCTGAACCCCAAACCCTAAACCCTAAACCCCGTTGTCTTCCCCAAGGTTATGTCCGGGCTGCTGGGCGCCTTTTATAAGGCAGCAAGTTCAGCTCCGGCAGGATTAGGGATGAGGGTTTAGGGTTTAGGGTTTAGGGACTGGGTTCGGGGTTTTAGGGGTTCGAGAGTCAGGGATAGGTTTCAGAGGGTTCAGGATTTAGGCATGTAGGGTTGAGGGTTCAGCGTTGTAGGTTGCAGGGAATTTCTCAGTTTAGGGGTGAGGGGTTGGGGTTCGGGATCCTAAACCCTAAACCCTAAACCCTAAACCCTTAGGGGTCAGGGCTCAGGGGTTCATGGTGTGAACCAGCAAGCTGAGACTCTTCACTTCCAACCATGCTCACACAACTCGGGGACCCTACGTGCAAGCAAAGAGCTGGAGTAGAAGTCAGCACTGCTAGGGTTTAGGGTTTAGGGTTTAGGGTTTAGGGTTTAGGGTTTAGGGTTTAGGGTTTATAGGGTTTAGGGCCTAGCGCCTCAGCAACTTGTCCTCACGTGTTTCCGGCCTAAGGCACACAAAAGAAAGCAAACAATGGAGCCGACTGTGGATATGTCATTCCGGTCAGAGATTTCCGGGGCTAGGTTTTCGGGCTTCCATGTGGAACGAACCTTCCCGTACCCTAAACCATAAACCCTAAACCTTAAACCTTAATCCCTAACCCTAAACCCTAAACCCTAACACACACTCACCATGCACACCCTTACTCTCTCACTTACACTTTCACTTTCCCTCTCGCTCTGTTTGTTGAGGAAACCCACGGGAAGATTTAAAATGTACACACATTGCCCTGATTATCGCCTAGGGGAGAATAGCTTGGGATGTTCCCACTTACGCTGGCAGTGCTTTGTAGGGAGTAGAGTACCCCCCCTGTTATAATTCCTATGAAGGACTGTTCGTATCAGGGGGAACATCCCAAAGTACAGCCGAAAACCCGACATCCTAAACCCTAAACCCTAAACCCTAAACCCTAAACCCTAAACCTTAAGCCCTGAATCCCAAACCCTCAACTGAGGAGCCTAAACTAAACCTCTGTCTTTAAGGCCTGCCCTCAGCTCCACAGCCTTACTAAAGCCCCCGGAACCCCCAAACCCTATGAAGCCCAAAACCTTAAAAGGTGTAGGGTTTAGGGTTTAGGGTGATCACCCTAAACCCTAAACCCTAAACCCTAAACCCTAAAGCCCCAGAGACCTGGCAAGAAGGCATCGGCGGAGAGCGGCGAGGAGCCCAACTTGAAGAAGATGATGAGGAATGTCAAGGCAAGGGGCAACTGATCAGCCCTGAGCCCCTCAGAGTTTTAAACCCTAAACCCTAAACCCTAAACCCTAAACCCTAAACCCTAAACCCTAAACCCTAAACCCTAAACCCTAAACCCTAAACCCTAAACCCTAAACCCTAAACCCTAACCCCTAACCCCTAAACCTAAACCCTAAACCCTAAACCCTGAGCCCCTTAGGGTTTTATGTAGGGCAGGGCTTCGGGCTTAGGGTGTAGGGTTGACGAAAAACCCAAACACCAAACCTTGAACCCTAAGAACCCAAACCTATCAGCCTAAATCGTCCCAGAAAATATATATAGACGTATACAAAAATGCGCCATATAATATATATATATATACACATATACATAAAGAGAGAGAGAGAGAGAGGGACCACATGATGTTGAGTTTTTTGAGTGTTTGGCAAGTAACAAAGAAAGTGAATAAACAAGATAGCTAAAGACACATATGAACATTGCATTCATCGTACTTTGCACGTGCGATTGAAAAGAACTTTCTGCGACAAATGTTTTTTGAAGTCATGTTTCTTGTGTTTGGGCGATAGCAGCCGCGCGCGAGCATCGACCAGAGCGGACCATTTTCTTGCACAGCGCCGTGGAGCAGTCGAAGCAGTGTGGACAAATTGTTGTATGATGTGATATCTTTTTTTGTCGAGCTGTCATATACTTACATGGTACTTATATCGTGCTTTGCAATATCTTGTTGGCTGTGTATTGGTTTCTGGTCTTGAGACGCTACATTGACTGGCAAAGTTTAAAGGTTATAACAATGTGTGAAGTACTGTACAACTCATCTAGTGTGTTACAATATCTTGCTGGCTATGCATTGATTGATCTTGAGACATTACATTGAGATATAAGAGGTACCTCAGATACTCTTGGTTTGGATTTGTTTCCTTTTATTTTAGCAGTTCGGAATGGTAGGATCAAGTGTTTGGTTTACTTTATACTGTTGGTGCGGCTTTCTGTACTACATTCTGAATGGGTTTGTATGTAAGTAGAAACATGAACGGAGGAAGAGGGTTTCTGGGCTTCAGAGTGTTGGGGTCCAGGGTTTGGGGGGAGCAGGGTTCTAGGGTTTTAGGCTTTATAGTGCTGGGGCTTCGGTTCAGCCCCCGTACAGTCATGGTTTGGACATATGTCCTTACGCACCCTAAACCCTAAACCCTAAACCCTAAACCCTAAACCCTAAACCCTAAACGATGTCGCAAGGAGAGCATTTTTGCATGCCCGCCTTGTGGCACCCTACCTGAGCATGGTGTTTTTGTTGAGAGACATTGTCCTGAAGCCCTAAACCCTAAACCCTAAACCCTAGGGTGTAGGTATCGATTCTGAGCGGCTTGGTCTCGGGTTGATGATGTAGGGCTACGCATTGGTCTTGAAATGGGGTTTACAGACTCCAAATAGTACGACTCCCTTAGAGTAAGGACCCCAAGAAGGTACCCCTAATTGCGGAAGCCCCCAAATGTAAACCCTGACGCCCCAAACCTGACCAAAAAAACCTTAAACCCCACCTTAAACCTAAACCCTAAACCCTCAACCCTAAACCCTGAACCCCTTAAGCCCTGCGGAGGCCATCGCGTCGAACAGCGGGGGCACATGGTTCATATCCCAGCCGCTTTGCTCGTGGAATCGGTTGAGGTTAGGGCTTGGGGTTTAGGATTTCGCTTTTGTGGGAGTGAGTTTATGGTTGGCCTAAACCCTAAACCCTAAACCCCAAACCCCAAACCCTAAACCCTAAACCCTAAACCCTTTCAGGCATCAGCTTGAACCAGCTGGTGAATGTGGGATCACCGAACAGTTCTTTCTTAGCAAACGAACCCTCAGGCCGATCTTGGGTTTAGGGTTTAGGGTTTAGGGTTTAGGGTTTAGGGTTTAGGGTTTAGGGTTTAGGGTTTAGGGCTAGTAAATACTGGAATGCCCAGTAGTGCCTTCTAGGGGCTAGGTGCCCTTAGAACCTTTACTTGCCCTTGGCTACCAAACAGCTTAGACTACTTGGCCTCAACATTCCATGCAAGCAGCTGGGGCATCTTGAAGTTTGGCGCCCAGGTGGTTTATGTAGGATTTAGGGTTTAGGGTTTGGGGTTTAGGGTTTAGGGGTTTAGGGTTCAGGGTTTAGGGCCCAAAGGTTTCCCTGAGTGTTCTCCGAATGTGGCACTTATGTTACCTTAAGGATCTTCAACCCCGGAATTACGGCCTTCATTTTGCTTTGGGCAGTTTTGCATACCCAACTCTTGTCATGCTATGAAGCACGTTTTTTCCCGAGTGACACAATGGATGTTTTCCTGTTACCCAGAGAGTGCACCGCCAAAGTACTGCAGAGTACATCCATCGTTACATGTTGCATTGTGCCGCACGCTTCCTATCCCGCAACCCCCTTCGTGTTTCGTTTCCTTCGCTGCCTCCGGTTTGGAGTGCACGAGGGCAGTCCATGCCTGAACTCCCAAACACTAAACCCGAAACCCCTCTAAACCCTAAACCCTAAACCTTAAACCCTAAACCCTAAACCCCAAACCCTAAACCCAATCTGGGGTTATAGGGTCTGGGGCTGGAGTGTTCCCGAAGAACTCGTTGCCTAAAAATTCTGAAGTTTTTTTCGGCTCAAGGAATGGCGAAAGTGTCTGATGTTCGCATCTACTGGACCCGAAACCCCGAAACCCGAAACCCTAAACCCTAAACCCTAAACCCTAAACCCTAAACCCTAAACCCTAAACCCTAAACCCTAAACCCTAAACCCCACTCCTCAGCCCCAAACTGTGCCGCAGTAAGGCCCTGTACGAGCTACAAGCCCAATAAGCCTTCTACACCCTCCGATTGAAGCTTTTGCAAACCGAAAAAAAACCTCCCAAAAACCTATGATCATAAACCCCCAAGTAGTAGACATAGAATATTCAGTTTTATTCATCCAAGCATATGCAGTACATACATATGTATATATATATATATATACATATGTATATACACATACATAGAGAGTCTAAACCCGAACCAATCACAAGATGCCCTAAACCCTAAACCCTAAACCCTAAACCCTAAACCCTAAACCCTAAACCCTAAACCCTAAACCCTAAACCCTAAACCCTAAACCCTAAACCTAAACCCTAAACCCTTTGTAGGCTGGTCTACTCACCCTCCTTTCTCACCCTGATTGAGACCATTGCGGCGAACCCGGCTCAGGCGAACAAGCAGTACAAGGCACTCGCAGGGCGAAGAAGCCCTAAACCCTAAACCCTAAACCCCAAACCCTAAACCCTAAACCCTAAACCCTTGACTTTTCTTCAGGAAAGCTTCAAGCACAGTCGCCCCAGATGTTTTTTCAAAAGATGCGGCCAGTCGCTTTCCCAAAAAAACAGCATCTTTGGAAGGTCGAGTCAGGCTGGAAGACGACCTTTGTCAGTTTGTCTCTGTGTGCGTGTGCGTGTGCGTGTGCGTGCGCATGTTTTCTTCTGGCAGAGTGCCTCAGAGTGCAGTAGAACATCCCATTCGCTTTCCTTAGGGCTTCACTTCAGTCCCGTTGACAACCCTAAACCCTAAACCCTAAAGCCTTAACTCTGAGCACTAACAATGAATCGGCAAATGTCGCGAGCCAAGGGGGCCTTAAAAGGATATCCGCTCGGAAGCCGAAGGTTACATGGGGCCTCAGTGCTGGGAGGTTTAGGGTTTAGGGTTTAGGGTTTAGGGTTTAGGGTTCAAGGTTCAGGGTTTGGGGTTTCGGGTTTTGGGAGGGACTCGAAGGTCAAATCCTCAAGAGGCTATCGGGTCTGGGGCCTTGCGGGTTTCAGGGTTCGAAGGTTTGGGGTTTAGGTTTTAGGGACCGAAGGGTTTAGGGTTTAGGGTTTAGGGTTTAGGCTTTAGGGTTTAGGGTTTAGGGTTTAGGGTTTAGGGTGTTGCAGGAGGGATGGATCGAGCGCTTCCTGGGGGCCGTTACGGGTGCTGATGCAGGCTTGGAGCTTGCCAAATGTAGGCCTAAACCCTAAACCCTAAACCCTCAACCCTAAACCCTAAACCCTAAACCCTAAACCCTAAACCAAAGTCACGACATAGGACCGACTTGGACAAGGCAACTTCTTGGAGTAGATTCATGGGCCCTTCATGTGGTCCCTTACCTCCTTTACAGGGTTCTGATGTATGGGCCCCCTTGGTTTTTTTCGATAAGGGGTATAGAGGGGGTATAGAGGGGGTATACTTGTATTGGCCCATAGAAGGGACCATGCCTAAACCCTAAACCCTAAACCCGAAGAGACAGGCCCTATTGGGGTACATGGACTGGGCCTCTGTGAGAATCTATGGCATCGGGTCAAAAGGGGTTTAGGGTTTAGGGTTTAGGGTTTAGGGTTTACTAGACCCCGCAACAAGCCCTAGACCTAAAACTGACGATGTCTCGAGCACGCAATCTATGTGGAGTAGTGGTTTCAGTACTCGTATCCGCAAACGGACATATCATATTCCACGCTACCCAGGCAGCAGTGGAGTGCCTATCTCATGGCAGCAGGGCATATCTCAATGTAGACTTTCACCTCATGCAAGGGTTTAGGGTTTAGGGTTTAGGGTGTAGGGTTCAGGGTTTAGGGTTTAGGGTTTAGGGCCTTCTGCCCTGCCTCCGGTCTCCTGAGCCCAGAGATTGACCTAGGTTGGCCCTTGGGATAGATTATGTTTAGGAATATTTCTGAGAGGGTTTCAAGGCCATCCTAGTGACTGTATGGGTTTAGGGTTTAGGGTTTAGAGTTTAGGGTTCAGGGTTTAGGGTTTAGGGTTTAAGGTTCAGGGTTTAGGGTTTGGGGTTTACCCATTTGGGTTGTCTTTCCCCCGATACAAGCTGAGGGGGTTTTCTAGTCCCAAGCAGCCGTGCCATCTAAGCGCCTGGAAGACCCAGCGCAAAACAGATATAGGGCTCGACCTGCACAGGGGGTATCCCCAAATTCTCCATCGATTTCCTGGAACCTGGAACCCTAAACCCTAAACCCTAAACCCTAAACCCTAAACCCTAAACCCTAAACCCTAAACCCTAAACCCTAAACCCTAAACCCTAAACCCTACTTCGATTCCTGGAGAGGTATACCTTCGGTAGGTTTGCTGGGCTGGGGGCATGATGTCAGCCATCCGCGTATTTCTGTGCCGGCCAAGCCCACCAACTGGCTTCTTGGCTAAGGGGCATGTGGGGTTTAGGGTTTAGGGTTTAGGGTTTAGGGTTTAGGGTTTAGGGTTTAGGGTTTAGGATGCACAAACAGGCTGAGGAGGCATGTGACACTTGGGGCTTATATCGGGCTTAAGCGGGGTTTTGGGTTTTGGGCTTTGGGTGATTCTAGGGTTTAGGGCTATCATAGGTCATTACAAGCCTTCGTCGCTATGATGGGGTAGGGTGATGGAGGGGCTTGTAGTGTGTAAGTGGGCGTACTTTTGTCGTAGACTCAAGCTCTGGTACTTGTGGGTGTCTTGGTATTACTGTTTTTTGATGTAAGAATCCCAACGGAAGCCCTAAACCCAAAGCCCAAAGTCCTAAACCCTTGTCTTGAAGGTACCTCTATCTTTTTGGGGACTGGGGGAGGTTGGGGATTTGTCCCGGTGTCGTATAGCGGCCCCCCTGAAAATCAAAAACGCACGCCGACGTTGCTTAAGGATTAGTTTTTATAGGGTTTAGGGTTGATGTTTTTTTGGGGGGACGGGACTTTTGAACAATTACGCGAATTTCCCCACTGCCTATCCCACTGAGGACAACCACAGGGCCTTGCCTCTTCGTGGACAACAATAGAGACCCGGCACTGCCTCGTAGGGTGCAGGGTTTAGGGTTTAGGGTTTAGGGCTTAGGGCTAAGGGCTGAGGGCTTCTACCAAGAAGGCGAGCATGCATGCCCTACATATGAAGAAGCAGCTGCCGATGCTTTTGGTCTAAGGTTTGAAGCATGGGCCCTTAGTATGGTCCCTTACCCTTGCATATAGGGACCCGAAGTATGGGCCCTTCTTATGTGTAGTATGTGTAAAGGTCAGCCGGTGACTTCGCAAAAAATCGGGTCGCCTATTTTTGGCGGACCCTAAATAAGAGGGCTCGCCTTATGATAAGAACCCCGAAAGAGACCATATTTTAGAGAAGTCACCACATATTCAGGGACTTAGATGAAGGGCCCATGCTTGGAAACTTATTTAGGGTTTAGGGTTTAGGGTTTAAGGGTTTAGGGTTGAGGGGTTAGGGTTTAGGGTTTAGGGTTTAGGGTCCAGGGTCTAGGGTCTAGGGTGCAGGCGTGTCCGAACTTCACCGGAAGGACAAGGAACCGCAAGAGCCGGCTCGGGCCACGAGGACCACAAGAGTGGAAATGAGAAAGCTGGGTTTAGGGTTTAGTGTTTAGGGTTTAGGGTTTAGGGTTTATAGGCCAGGAGCAAGGAAGAAGCCACCGGAGATCTGGAGCAGGATGGGGTTGTGGTGCAGGAAAACATGGCCGTCTAAGCACCTAGACTAGTGTAGGGTTTAGGGTTTAGGGTTGTGGGTTGTGGGTTTAGGGTTTAGGGTTCAAAGATCTATCAAGATCCCCCCCCCTCTAGATAGAACGTACACCAGAGTTGTCGGGGTTGAAGTTGAAGGGTCTGCACGTCTGGATTTGGGATGTCAGCCTTGCTTCCAGGTTTGCATTGCGTAGTTTAGGGTTGGAAGCTTGAGGTTGCGGCTATGGCCTGAATTTGCTGTACCTACTACAAACCGAAGTTTCCTTAGGTCATGCATGTTCGTTTAGGGTTTGGTGCTCTTCCTGAACTATACAGGCTATTGAGCCATTGAAGTCTGGTAGTTTGCGGTTAGTATCCCAACACGTGACCCGCAGGTTTAGGCACTGACCCAAAGGATCCATGTACCTATATAGCATATACTTGGGCCCTAAAGCTACTATATAGGAACCCCTTTAAGGCCTAAGTATATACTATATAGGTACATGGATCCTTAGGGTGAAGCCTCAACCAAGGAATTTTGGGCGACGTTGCCAAGATTGCCGACCCTTTCTTGCTCAACCTAGCAGAGGCGGGGTGGCCACGGAGCCCTGAAAGCACCACCGGACCTAGAAGAACCCGAAACCCGAAACCCTAAGCCCTAAGCCCTAAACCCGAACCCTAAACCCTAAACCCTCAGCCCCCTTAACCCTGACATGGACCGTGCTCCAGGTCTTAGAGAGGTCCAGGACATGCAACCCATGGAATCAGCAGCCTTGTCATGGGCTTAGTAGCTGAATGAGTACACTTTACACTTTTTTGAGGGTTTAGGGTTTAGGGTTTAGGGTTTAGGGCTCCCCTATAGAACTGAAAAGTGTGCACCTTTTTAAACGAACTCAGCAACTAAGTGGATTCCCCAAGTCGGCGAACCCACGACCTTGTGTTGAAAGAAGGCCCGATGTTCCGGTTCGGCTTTCGGTGCCGTAAATTCCTGGGTTTAGGGTTTAGGATTTAGGGTTTAGGGTTTAGGGTTATTCGTCCCTTGATCATATGCCAGCCTGAGAGAGGAAGATTATGTTTAGGGTTTAGGGCTTAGGCGGTTAAAGGGGGGAACATCCCAGCATGAGAGTTTACGAAAAGAAAGGACCCTAGATACACCCCCCCCCCCCCCCCCAAGTTGCATGATTCCCTTGTCATATAGACCACAATAAATGGCACCACCAAATCTCGGAGCACCCTAAACCCTAAACCCTAAACCCTAAACCCTAAACCCTAAACCCTAAACCCTAAACCCACATGTACCCGAAGTTGAGATGCAGGTGATCCTGGAAATCTTCTTCCTCGCCCGGAATGCCTCCAGCTGGGAGGCGGACGTCAGATTCTCGACTTCGCGGAATTCACCCGAGCCCCTCAACCCTAAACCCTAAACCCTAAACCCTAAACCCTAATCCCTAAACCCTGAACCCTGAACCCTGAACCCTGAAAACCCTGAACCCTAAACCCTAAACCCTAAACCGCAACCCTACATCCTGAATAAGCCCTAGATACCCACCGCATTGAAGCCGAGCCCAACACCGCCAAAGGGCCGAGTTTAGTCTAGCTAAACCTGAAGGCCATCAAGGGTTTAGGGTTTAGGGTTTAGGGTTTAGGGTTTAGGGTTTAGGGTTCCAGTTCAGGGTTTAGGGTTTAGGGTTTAGGATTTGGCGAATTCTTGAAATTGAGCTCCTTTCTTGGGTCCGCAAGAGAAAACGGCGCCCTCATAAAACGGGACCCCCTTTTGCAAAAGGACGTTACTCGTTAGAGAACCCTAAACCCTGAACCCTGAACCCTAAACCCCAAACCCTAAACCCTAAACCCGAAGCCCTAAACCCTACTTTACAAAGCTAAGTTGGAAGGCAGTGGTGAGCACACTCCTGCAGAGTACGAGCAACGGCGACATGACTGCGAAAGACACCCTCGGCTCGAAGGTGAACGAATGGGCTGAGGATCGCTGGGGTTTGGGGTTTAGAGTTTAGGGTCTAGGGTTGAGGGTGTAAGGTTTAGGGTTTAGTATTTGGGGTTGAGGGTTGGTTTTCTATAGTGCGGTTTTCGTGGTTCGTGGTCTTCTTTCCCAAGATCATTCAGAGTTTCGGTTCAGCGGTGTCGGAGCACGAGACTGCAAGTGTGAGCGCTCACCCTTAAACCCTAAAACCCTGACCCTTGAGCCCCAAACCCTCCTTCAAGCCTATGCTAGGGCTTAGTCGGGTCGAGCAATATTCGCTCTGTGGTGCTTTACCGTAACTTTAGATCCTTAGCCAATTTGGGTTTATTGGGTTTCTTAATAAGGTAGCTAAAAGTTCGTTTTTTTTACTACCCTCCTAAGTGCAGCCAAGTTCAGTCTCGTGTAGTAGGGTTCGATAGGGCTTTGAAGCTATCACCCCCCTCCCCGTACCCCCTTCCTCGGACCGTCCTTGATCCTTCGAATTGCAGAATTGGGGGGGAGTTTTCGGGCCTGAATTAGCTACAATTTCAGGAAAACTTCTAAGGGCCTCAAATATGTTCAGCCGTTGTATGTCAAGCTCTTGTGAACCTAAACGAGTTTGAACAAAAGTCCTTCCAATGGAGTTCAGACTTTGTGTTGTTTTGAAAAAGGTTCACTGGTTGAACTGCATTGGGTTCCTGAATTTTGGCTTTCCAAAAACAGCACGCTTCTTAAAATCTGCGACATGCTCAGTCCCTTTGCTTATAAGACTAAGTTCGTGCCCAAACCTCTAGGGGTGTCGGAGCCAAGTTGCTGGCGGATAAAGTCTGCTAGAAGCCTGGAAGAACGGATTTCAAACTGCACTATAGGGGCCTTCATTAGAACAATGTTTCCGAGTTATTCTAGTATACTTACATAGGGGCCATAAGGGGTTTATTCCGACCCATCTGTTTTGGTTGTCTTGAAGGAGGTTTACTACATGCTGTGTTATGTTTTTTTTGTAGTCCCCTTCACATTGCATCAAACCGTTAAGCCCCATAAAGTCCTCATCTAGCACCCGGAGTGGGCCCCTACTTCCTCTTTTTAGGGCTGGGGTCCCCTCATAATCCCCTTACAACCAAAAAGGGCACCCTATGTCATCCTAGGTTACTCCTGGGTCTAGACCTAAACCCTAAACCCCAACCCCTAACCCCTAAACCCTAAACCCTAAACCCTAAACCCTAAACCCTAAACCCTAAACCCTAGTGGGCATCGTGGGCTAAGGCGTTTTAAGTCCTTTGGCAAGAGGCATTGGCCATCGGCACATGGGCATCCCATGGCTGCCTTCCATGTCCGATGGGTTTGGGGTTTAGGGTTTAGGGTTTAGGGTTTAGGGTTTAGGGTTTATAGGTCTTAGAATTTAGGGTTTAGGGCTACTAGGAGCCAGGGTAGGCCCGTAGTCCTTTTTTTTTGAATGTTTAGGTTCCCTTACATGCCCTTTGGAACCAAAGCGATCACCCTGTTGATTCCTAGGTTACTGGTGGGCGACATGTCTAGGAGTCTTAAGAGATGAAGGCTTCTTGTACATTTAGATAAAACTACAATGCACTCTTGAGAACCCCCCCCCCCACCCCCCCAATGTGCAGTATCGTGTGTGTTCTAGCCGATATAAGCCATTGTGTTTTTTCACCAATGCCAGGGTTTCTGGGGTGGTACCTAGCCCTAAAACCAGAGGATCTAAACCCGTTGTACCCCAGCCCCTCACAGACAACCTTCTTACGATGTACCTTTACACATGCAGGTTTAGGGTTTAGGGTTTAGGGTTTAGGGTGTAGGGTTTAGGGTTTAGGGCGTAGGGTCTACCAGCACTTGGCCAGGCCTGAAACCACACACCCGAAATCCGAATGGTTGCAAATAAATCGACGCCTAAACCCGAAGCCCGAAATCCCAAACCCTTAAACCCTAAACCCTAAACCCGAACCCTAAACCATAAACCCTAAACCCTAAACCCTAAACCCCGAACCCTAAACCCTAAACCCTAAACCCTAAACCCTAAACCCTAAACCTAAACCCCGAACTCTAACAGGGCAAGTGGTGGATGGCTGCAACCAGCATGGCCACGCCGGGCGGAACTGGCCCCGGGAATTGCCACTGGCTTCTGGGCTGAAGGCTTTGAAGGATGTTGGGGGGGTTGGGTTTAGGGTTTGGGGTTTTGAGGTTTAGGGACCTCCCAAAACCCCAAACCCCAAACCCCAAACCCCAAACCCCAAACCCCAAACCCCAAACCCCAAACCTCAAACTCCTACTGGGTTTAGGGCTGATAGGTTTTCGGGTTTAGGGTTCACAGAGGGTGTTATATGAGTTAGGGCCTCAGGGTTATAAGGTTTCGGCCTACGACCTGAGGTACAAACTGGACCTTTGTGCGAAAGCACTTGTGGGCTCCCGTGGATCTGTGGCTATCTACAATGGCAACAGCACTGACACCAAGTGGTTGTATGCCGCGAGTCCTGCCTTCAAAAGTTCGGGTTACCAGGGCTTTAGGGGTTTAGGGTTTAGGGTTTAGGGTTTAGGGTTTAGGGTGCTTGACAGGAGAAACAACAGACGCGAAACCCGAGACCCTGAACCTTGAAGCCTCAACCCGAAACCCAAAACCGGAATCCCTAAGCCCTATGCCTTAAGCTGCGTAACCCAAATAATTCAGCTTTGAGGATGTCGTAGCTACGCTAGCCGAGGTGCATGAAGGTCGCCATCCCTAGCGTTTCGGAGCTGGGAGTAGCTACCATACAGTGGCTTTGGGGCCGCCCAAGCATATTTGATGTACGGATCTGCTGTTTAGGTACATGAACCCCTGAGTAACCTGGAGTGCAATCCTCTTTGGGGCTGGGCGCTCGCCCTCAAAAGCCGCAAGACCACAGCTAAGTAGGGCGGCAGTCTGCAACGTCTCTGGACCCTAAACCCCGAGCCCGACGTCGGTTTTTTCCAGGGTTGAGGGCTTTGGGGCAAATCTCTCAAGCAATATATGTCTCACGAGCCCTAAAGCCGAAAATCACCCTAAGCCCTGAACCCCAAACCCTAAGCCCCAAATCCTAAACCCAAAACCCCAAAACTCTAAACCCTAAACCCTGAACCCTAAACCCTAAACCCTAAACCCCAAACCCTAAACCCTAAGCCCTAAGTCCTTGGTTGGTTGTCGGACTCAGGGATCCTAGGCTTCCCAGCCCTGCAAAGAAGTTGGGATCTGTGCACGCGTTTAGGGTTTGGGGTTTAGGGTTTAGGGTTTGGGGTTTAGGGTTTAGGGTTTAGGGCCCTAAACCCAAAATCCTACACCCTAAACCCTAAACCCTAAACCCTAAACCCTGCCAAGCCCGGAACCTTGTATTCTGCACCTAAGCCGAATGAACTCACATGTTTTTCATGGACACCCCCCTCGTTGAGATGTTAGATGCAAAACTACAGTTGGTTTAGGGTTTAGGGTTTTAAGATTTTTAAGGCACCCTAAACGCCCCAGTCCTTACGCCCTGACCCCATAAACCTAATCCCGAATTCCTAAACCCTAAACCCTAAACCCTAAACCCTAAACCCCAAACCCCAAACCCTAACCCCAAGGAGCACCAAGCCCACAGTGCCAAACTTGGCTGCCTGGACACCTGCGCGATTCAGCACCGTGCTCGGTGGCCCGGCACGCATGTCGCAGGGGTTTAGGGTTTAGGGTTCAGGGTTTAGGGTTTAGGGTTTAGGGTTAGATGTGGGCTGAGTGGTCACCCTCCACAAGAGACGCACCTGAGTTTCGCGAATGTGGGGTTTCGCGTATTCGTCTAGGGCTCAAAATCAGGGGGGGTTTATCTGCAATGGACGTTTCACCAAGTCCTGGGGTACCCGGTTTAGGGTTTAGGGTTTAGGGGGGTCGCCTAAATCATATTCTGAACTCACATAGGCTTATGGTTTTGTGAAACTATTCCTAGAAATGTTGGGACAACTTTGGTGGTTAAATCGTCCACGCTTTGAAAACAGAAAGAAGCCAGAAGAGAGTTTGTAGAGAGAGCGAGAGATGAAGAGAGAGAGAGAGAGAGAACAAATGAGAGAACGAAACAAACAAGATAGCTGCCCAAAGAAAAGCCCTAAAACCCTAAATCCTAAACCCTAAACTCTTAAACCTTAACTTAAAACACCCAAAAGTTTAGGAAACTAAGCCCTAACATGCGACCTGGTTAGAAGGGTGGGAGCCGCCCCTTATGGGCGCGCGGGAAAATAAGCAGCGCCGCCGGCGCAGGGCCCCGGTTTAGGGTTTAGGGTTTAGGGTTCAGGGTTTAGGGTTTAGGGTTTAGGGTTTAGGGTTTTGGGCGTAATCTGGGGCCGAAAGAACTCGCATAGAGTTTACATGCCCAAGCGGCGAGAGCGCTGTTCTTGGTCCCTTTGGAGACACCCTCCACCCTAAACCCTATAATTAAACCCGAAACCCTAAACCCTCAACCCTATAAGTAAACCCTAAACCCTAAACGGTTTGGGGCCTGCGGGGCGTCAGGAGTTTTCCTAGACAATCGGGAAACATGAAGACCCCCCGCCGCGTCGCCGACACGGCGCCAAGGGCATTTTCATTCATTCATGACGCAGCTCACTCCCCCTAAGGATCCATGTACCTTTTTTTTTCTTTGGCCTTAAAGGGGTTCCTATATAGTAGCTTAAGGGCCCAAGTATATGCTATGGCTATATAGGTACATGGATCCTTTGGGAGGGAGCCTAGCGCGGCGTGAAACTGACAAGTTAGGCTTCGTGACCAGTCATACGGCAAGCCTGACGGCGACAAGGGCAAGTGCGACCCCCAAAGTCAGCGTGAGCCGACTCATGGGGTAGGGTTTAGGGTTTGGGGTTTAGGGTTTGGGGTTTAGTGTTCAGGGTTTAGGGTTTAGTGTTCAGGGTTTAGGGTTTAGTGTTCACGGATATGTCTAAGGGTAGTTCATTTGGGCCCTGAATATGGTCCCTTGCCTCCTTTCAAGGGTTCTGAAGTATGGGCCCTTGGGTTGTATAGGGTGTGCAAGGGGTATACAAGAGGTCCGCGTTTAGAGGCCCATGTTAAGGGAACATGTAACAACCCTAAGAGTTCGTGGGGATATGGGATTTAGGTTTAGGGGATCGTGCGCTTAAGGCATTATTTGAACTTTCATAGATTTAAGGGTATTCGGGGGTTGAGGGTCTCAGAGTTTGGATCCTGCGAGCTTAAATCTTGCTGAACCTCAAACCCCCAAACCGCCTAAACGCCTTAGGCCTTAAAATTTCTTCCTTAGGGTTTAGGGGTTTCGGGTCTAGGGTTTAGGGTTTAGGGTTTAGGGTTATGGAGGTCTCATTATCAGGGAATCTTACTATTGGGGGATGGGTTCCCCTATTTTCGTAACCCCCCCCCCCCCCAATCTGAGGGCATTAGTGCTGTGGGTACTGGAGTTTGTTGTGTAAGGCGGCGGTGACTCCGAACCCGCGCCCCTGAAGTTCTGCGATGCTTATTGCGACAACCTGCGCCTTGCCAAACACCGGAGCTACTGTGGTTGTCTAACTTAGTAGCTGAAATGAGTACATTAAAGGATTTAGGGTTTAGGGTTTTAGGATTTGCAGTTTCTTAGTAGCCGAATGAGTACACTTTGCAGTTTTTGGGATACTACAATCCCCGATAGAGCTGAATGTGTACACTTTTTGGGGGCTTATATGAACTCAGCAACTAAGGTAAGGAACTGCGACTTTGGAATTCGGGTGCTAGGGTCTCAGGTTTCAGGTTAGGTTCTTTACATGGTCAGTTGTTTTTTTCTGATGTTTGGTCTTCTTGTGCGGTCCTTTGGGAATACGGGGCCCGTAAACGCTAAGAACAAGGATCCAGAAAGAGCTAAGCCGAATGTGGGCGCCAGGCGTTTTGCCCGTCTGGCAATTTCAGGTGAGTAGTTGCAGCTTGTATACGAAACTTCGGAGGTTCTTCTAAAGGAAACTGCCTGGACTGGCTGTGCTAGGGAGACCGGACTGTTTGCATTCCAACCATCCCTGCGACTCTTTAAGGCCTAAACCCCCAAAACTGACAGCTAGCTCTTCTATAAGGGTTTAGGGTTTAGGGTTTAGGGTTTAGGGTTTAGGGTTTAGGGTTTAGGGTTTAGGCTCTTTTTCAGGTAGCTTGACAGAAAGTAGGGTTGGGCCTCCCACAGAAGTCCCGACAAAGCCTGAAGTGAAGCAGCTGTATGTCAAACCTGTAACCCTCAAGCTCTTAAACCCTAAGTTTAGGCTTCAGGGATGTTCCTTTCCTAAGCCCCAAACCCGAAACCCAACGAAACCCTAAACCCTAAACCCCAAACCCTAAACCTAAACCCCAAACCCCTGACCCCAAACCCTAAACCCTAAACCGGAAACCCCTTAGCCCTTCTCTCCAGGAAGCTCGAGTACACCGCCTTGGGGCAGTCGGTGGCCTCTCAGGAGCTATAGCAACTTCCCATCCGCTTCTTGAGCGGAGGTTTAGGGTGTAGGGTTGCGGGTCAGGGGTTTAGGGTTTAGGGTTTAGGGTGTATAAGGTCTAGGGTTTAGGTTTTTTTACCCCAAACTTTCGGAACCCTAGATAACCCCTAAAGACGGGGGTTACCGTCAGGCCTCAGAAGCCTGAAAAGAATACCTTGCGGTTTCGGGCGCAGGGCTTAGGTGTTGGTATTCTCACTCAGTGGGATCAGGGTTTAGGGTTTAGATTTTGGGGTTTAAGGTTTAGGGCGGATCGTACTTAGATGTGTGTTTTTACCATAGCACCCCAAACCTTGTCTTTGTTGGGGGTTATGTCCCCTTCTAGGCCCTAAACCCTCAACCCTAAACCCTAAACCCTGATGTTGCACCTGGTTTAGTAGGGGCCTCCGCTAATAAGTCAATTTGGCTGTGTTCTTCAGGACACCCTGACTGTTTGGGGGTCCCTCTTTGCGGTCAAATCGTCCGGGCGCCGTAAGAAAATTCCACGTGGCGCGCCTTTATAACCATTGCCGGGGATCGCTGCCCCTTTTAAACTTATCCAAACTCCCCCCTACTAAATTTTATATGAACCCCTGCGAGCGTCTAAACAGGGACAAATCCAGCCTCGACTGTTCAGGGGGGGAGGGGGGCCCACACTAAAGCAGGTGCAACATGAAACCCTAAACCCTATACCCCTATTTTCTATACCCTAAACCCTCACTCCTCAACCCTAAACCCTAAACCCTAAACCCCAAACCCTAAACCCTAAACCCTAAACCTTAAACCCTGAACCCTGAACCCTAAACCCTCCCCAAAGCCTAAACCCTCTGTCTTCAAGAGCGGCCTTGGCTGTGTGGAATTTTCATTTGGACCCTCCCTTTACCCGAAACACGCCCGCAGGCTGCGGACTGTGACTTGTGGGGTTTAGGGTTTAGGGTTTAGGGTTTAGGGTTTAGGGTTCTTGCAACATTGGGCATTTCCCAAAACAGGGGTACCCCTTTCCTACCCATTGTAGACTCGAATCCCCCTAAAAGGAGCCCCCAAAAAGGGTATCCCTATTTTCGAAAACTCCTATATGGCTTTACACACATCACCGTGCGCTTTTCAATTTTCTACACTTGTGGGACTTGTCAAAGCTTTTCGATCAACACGTCGACCCGAGTTTCCGCAATTTGTCCACGCTTTTATCCGCAAGTTGTTCCGCAAGTTTCCACATTTCCCCACAGTGTTTCCACCTTTTCTTCCCACAGATTGTGTTTACACCACTCGTTTCCTGATTTTCCACACAAATTGTGGAACAAGGTAGGGGCGAAAACGCGTGGACGCGTGGCGGGCAATGCGTGGAACAAGTTGTGGAAAGAGTGTGAAAAAGTTGTGGAAAAAGGTGCCTCGCGTTGCCACATTAGATGTTGCACGTCGTGTTGTTGTTTTTTTTTTTACGGGAACCTATTTTCCCAGCTTGTCTGTGCAGTTAGTTTGCTTCTCCGCACTTGCTTCCCAGCTTTTTTTTCGCATGGTAAATGTTGCAGAACATCGTGTGGACTCGTGGACAAAAGTTGCAGAACATGTGAGAAAGTTGCGGAGAAAGTGTGGACAAGGTCGTGTGGAAAAGATTTGGAACAGCTACCGTGATGTGTGGAAACAAGTTGTGGGCTTAGATGCAAGAAGCCCTGCAAGAAAATGCTACGTGGCCCCCCGAAGCGTCACAGCTTCGCAACAATCATGTTGTTTTGCTTGCATCATGTCCGACATCGCTATCGACAAAACTATTCACTGCGAACCAGCAACCTTTTGAGCGCAAAGCCGCGGTCATAAACAAAAACATAGTATTTCCGCACAAGCAGCGATGCCGCAGCGCAGCATGATCGGAGCGAATGGTTCTGTCATTTCTCTCTCATTCTTGTTCCTTCTCCCCTCTGCATTTCTTCTCCCCCTATCTACCATTTTCCGAAAAGCACAGAAAATGGTAGCAGCGTGTTGAACTTCTTAAATGGGTCGGGAAGTCTTGATCCCCAGCCTTTCAAGTTTATAAAGCTTGGATGAAGAAAGGGAACCAACCAGCGCAACAAAGGAGTGTGAGGAGACACCCCTCTCCAAGCTGCAGCAGCCAACACAGCCACCGTCTTGCGACGGTGGGACTCGGTCTGGTATGCTGATGGCCCGCGGCCCCATTGAGGGCGCAACAGCGGGCCAAAAAGCGACCCTGTACTTCATATGCCGGGGACTTACTTGCAAGATCTGTGCCAACCGTGACGTGACTCGATTGTTCTTCGCAGTGATTCAATATAGGCGTCACAAGGCCGAGAGCAACCTTGTGCCTTTTGTTCCAAACGTCCTTCGTTCACATCTGATGTGTATAGGGAATGACAGGTTAGACTTCAGAGCACCCTAGTCGACTGCGAAGGCAATCGCTTGTTCCTCCTGCGTTGCTTAAGGTCTGCAAAGGAAGTATTCTCGTGAGAGAATTTTTCTGCAGCGCGTGTCTAGTACCACAACGCTAAACCTTGATTTAGTCCTTCTGGGCTTGGTGCCGTCGCCTGAATTCTAGCAACCCTGATTAGTTTCTGTCTCACGATTCTTTTGCAAGGCCTTGTTATTTTGAGCAGTATTTTGGGGTCGTTTCCTGCCCTCCGCGTACAAACGTTCAAAGTTCGCTGACAGTTGTTTAAGAAAAGCGCGATCCCAGCACATAGCCAGTGCTGAAAATCAATTACAATCCAGCTCCAGTATTACGCCCGAAAAATCCAGCCGGCTCATCAAAAGCATCAGGAAGTTCAGTGAGGATGCCTGGGCTTGACACAACATGAGGAAGCGAGACCTAAATCACAACATTGTTTTCAGTTGTGGAAGCGATACCTAACCCCAAAAGCGATAACTACCCTCATGGCAAAGACCCCTTGCGGCCACGAAGTATTGCCGCTCGCACAGGTAGTCCGCTATCCCTTCCATAATGAAGGAGGGTGTGTTTTTTTCTCCATCATGCTTGGCCGGGTGTCGCTTGGGGTTCCTCACGCGAGAGAGGACGCTGCGTCTCATCACAGTCCTGGTGTGTGGAAAACCGAGAAGCTGGAGCAAGCCCCGCCGCAGGTGTGGTGGATTTTGAATTTGGGTGTCAATCAGCTCAAGTTATATCTATACGCGATTGACTGCAAAAACATCAGGCCGATGACCCGGCTTGGACTCTTCAAAGAGTCAAGGAGACACTGGTTTTACGGCCGTTTTCGGTGTTGACCATCATGTGAACATGGAGCCTCGTTGCAGGAACTTGCCGGAGAAATCGTGGCCTTCAGGATTTGCGCAGAGACCGCCGATTGATTCATATGTCAGAATTGCCATTTTTGCAGAGATGCCCTGACGAGCCTGAGAGGAACTCCTTTCCGGACAGTTTTCTAGTCCAGGCCTGCCTTCGCAGTTTTTTGAAGTGTGATGGCGGTACTGCTTGTTCTCGTGACGATATTTTTACCCGACCCTGTATAGAGGCTTGCTGCGCGTGATTAAGCCTCTAATCCTTTTCGAGAGCTCATGTGCTTGCCGATTCCGAGCACGAGGCCCAATTCCGATTCGAAAACTTAATCGCCTCTGGCCTGTTGCCATGTCGCAAAACACTGGGCCTGTGAGATTGCTTGCCTCGGAGGTTGAGCTCAAACGAATATGGGTGATCGGTGTAGTGAAGAGCAAGAATGAGTTTGAAAAGGCGATGGCTCTCAGTAGCTCTGGCTCTCAGTAGCTCTGGCTCTGGCTGTGACTTTGCTACATCCCCAAAAGGAAATGGGAAAAGGCCCTTTCACACAGCCACACCGACACACCCCGACACACGCCGCGCTCGCCGACACACACCGACACACGCCGCACTCGCCGACACACGCACTCACACACACACACACTCACACACACACACCCACACCCACACCCACACCCACACCCACACCCACACCCACACCCACACCCACACCCACACCCACACCCACACCCACACCCACACCCACACCCACACCCACACCCACACCCACACCCACACCCACGCACGCGTGCACGCACGCACGCCCACGCACGCACGCACGCATGCACGCACGCACGCCCACGCACGCACGCACGCACGCACGCACCCACCCACGCACGCACGCACGCACCCACGCACGCACGCACGCGCGACGCACGCCCGCGCAGCACGCGCACGCCGCGCGCACGCCGCCAGCCGCGCAGCAACGCCCGCGGCACGCGCGCCCGCGCCGCGCCACGCGAACGCGCCCGACGCCCGCGCCCGCGCCGCCCCGCGCCCCGCGCCCGCGCCCGCGCCCGCGCCCGGCCCGCGCCGCGCGACGCGCACGCGCACGGCACGCGACACGCGCACGCGACGGCACGCGCACGGCACGCCGCAAGCGCACGCGCACGCGCACGCGCACGCACACGCGCACGCGCACGCGCACGCGCACCCGCACCCGCACCCGCACCCGCACCCACACACACACACACACACACACACACACACACACACGGATACACTGCATTCAATACTCTGTGGTGCTTTGCTGTAACTTTAGATCCTTAGCCTTTTTGGGTTTATTGGGTTTCTTAGTAAGGCAGCTAAAAATTGAATTTATAGCCACCCTTCTAAGTGCAGCCAAGAATATCATATTATGTTACAGGTGCATTCTGGTAGTTCTTCTGTCTATGGTGCCTTTTGCTGCAAGAAGGCGTCGTGCAGCAAAGCTGCCCATGATGGCACCGTGCTCTGATTGCTTCGAGTGCGGCCATCTTGGTTGCAGTGGTCGTCTGCGGAACCCTGCGATTCCAGGTACCTTCTAGAGCAGGTCTGTTGTTCAGGGTTAAAGTTTAGGGTTTAGGGTTTAGGGTTTAGGGTTTAGGGTTTAGGGTTTAGGGTTTAGGGTTTAGGGTTTAGGGCTTGCAGTGAAGGGCAGAATGCAAAAGCAAGGCCCTTGGCCATCTTCGTTGGCGTCTGCAAGTCCTCTTATGGGTTTACAAGGTTCTGGGTGATGAAAGACCTTCAATGCCTGAGTCCACACGCCCCTGATACGGTGAACCCTCCAAACTCCCCGAAACCCGAAACCCTCAACCCCAAGCCCCTAAACCCTCAACCCTAAGCCAGCCCCTAAGCCCCTAAACCCAAAGCCCCTAAACCCTAAGCCCTAAACCCTAAGCCCCTAAACCCTAAGCCCCTAAACCCTAAGCCCCTAAACCCCAAGCCCCTAAACCCCAAGCCCCTAAACCCTAAGCCCCTAAACCCTAAGCCCCTAAACCCCAAGCCCTAAACCCTAAGCCCTAAGCCCTAAACCCTAAACCCTAAGCCCTAAACCCTAAACCCCAAACCCTAAAACCTAAACCCTAAACCCTAAACCCTAAACCCTAAACCCTAAACCCTAAACCCTAAACCCTAAACCCTAAACCCTAAACCCTAAGCCCTAAGCCCTAAGCCCTAAACCCAACCGGAGCCCAAACCCCCCCCCACAACCCAGGCCGAGCTCTTGGTGGGGTTCGTCATGCTCACGGGAGTCCCCTCCTCAGGTCTTTTGAGGGTTTCTAGGGGTTTAGGGAATAGGGTTTAGGGTTTAGGGTTTCGGGTTTAGGGTTTAGGGTTTCGGGTTTCGGTTTCGGTTTTAGGGCTTTACTGTAGGGTAGAGGGTGTTAGGGGTTAGGAGTCCGCTCCTCAGCCGAAGGTTCAAGTTCTTGCGAAGTTGGGGGGCGTTTGTTAGGGTGTTGGGGTTTGAGGGTTTCGGGGTTTTAGGGTTTAGGTAGTTTAGGGTTTAGGGTTTAGGGTTTAGGGTTTAGGGCTGCGGGGCTTCCTCCGCGGACTTCCGAGCTCCCAGGCTCTGGGGCTTGCGGGTTTGAGGTTCCGGCCTGCCCGCGCGCGAGAGACAAGACATACTTAAACCCCTTAAACCCCTTAAACCCCTGAAACCCCTTAAACCCCTGAATGCCCTTAAACCCCTTAAACCCCTAGAACCCTAAGCCCGAAACCCTAAACCCTAAACCCTAAATCCTAAACCCTCAACCCCAAAACCCCAAGCCCTAAAACCCGAGAGGCCTAAGAGTCCTTGGGGGGGATGTCTGGTTTGCGAGGTCTTTCTCTTCCTCTGCGCGCCGATCACCGTCATCCTCTTCTGGAACTTCATGATGATGAGGTCGGGCTCTGGGTGGGTTTAGGGTTGAGGGTTTAAGGTTTAGTTTAGGGTTCAGGGTTTAGGGCTCAGGGGTTTATCGCGCCGATCTAGGGGATTTGGAGTGAAGGGAACTTGGCAGGCATGTAGGGTTATTTGCCTGGTTTGGCGTCGGGCTTCGGGCTGGAAATGTTTGAGTTCCTTTTTGGGGGGGTTAGGGTGTGTGTGTGTGTGTGTGTGTGTGTGTGTGTCTCCACCGTACTGGGTTTTCAACCGGCATGAGGTGCAGCCGCCTTGAGCTTGAAGAACTCTTCCGCGTTGGAGATCTTCGGGCGTCCCACATGATGTCACTTCTCCCCATATTCGCCCTCCTCTCAGCATGCCCATCACCCGGCGCGAACGTGTTGGGACGGCTCCCGCGGCTGTAGCCGAGCGAAGATGAAACAGGCCGCGCTCTTTGTTGCGCATTGTGCGTAAGTCAAGCTCCCTAAACCGAAGCCCTCAACCCCCTGCTCACTGCCGGGCCTCGCAGGTACATGATGAGCACATGGACGCAGGAGCTCATCTTGGGGGGGGGGGCCTTGTAAGGTACATAGGGACTATATAAGGTATGCATAGGGGTTATATAGCGATCTGGGGTGGGAGAAGGGGGGGGGGGACGTGCAGGCTTTCAGGTCCCAAAACCAGGGTTGATAAGGTCAACCTCAAACTCCGAAAGGCTATCAAAAGCCCAGAGCCCTCCTGTTCTTCTCTCATGACTCGACTCAGAGCCCCCCAATATCCTCCACAACCGACCTTCGACTGCCATGGCGCGTTAAGGGCGGATGCCGACGGTTTGGGGCTCAGGGCCTCCCCCCCTAAACCCTAAACCCTAAACCCTAAACCCTAAACCCTAAACCCTAAACCCTAAACCCTAAACCCTAAACCCTAAACCCTAAACCCTAAACCCTAAACCCTAAACCCTAAACCCTAAACCCCAAACCCCAAACCCTCAACCCTGAACCCTGAACCCTGAACCCTAAACAAGCAAGCCTGAAACCCCGACAGAGCAGGACTCGTTCCAAAGACTGGATGGGTTCCTGAGTCCAGTCATGACAAGCGTGCCGGGAGCTTGGCCAGTGGCGGAGCTCTGCCTCACGTGACGGACCAGGGATCACACGACACTGGGCACACCTGAAACTCAGTACTGTTCAGGGCTTAGGGTTTAGGGTTTAGGGTTTAGGGTTTAGGGTTTAGGGTTCAGCATCTCTGGTCCAAGCATTCACTAGTTGAGCAGCTTTCAAGGCCAAAGGGGAATACCCACCCGCCCATTGGGTCCCACACCATTAGGAAAAATATCCCACCTCCTCTTCTCTAAGGTGAAAATCCTAAACCTCAGACATAAAACTCGCAAAAAAAACTGTGAAAATCCTAAACCCTAGACATAAAACTCGAAAAAAACCTGTGAAATCCTAAACCCTAGACATAAAACTCGAAACAAGAACTGAAATTCCTAAACCCTAGACTGAAAACACGGCGGCGTCGATTGCAGCAAATTTTGCCAAGAAAGGGTGTGGACAAAATCTGCTGCTATCGACGCCTGGTGTTTTGCTTCTGAAAACACGGCGGCGTCGATTGCAGCAAATTTTGCCCACAAAGGGTGTGGACAAAATCTGCTGCTATCGACGCCTGGTGTTTTGCTTCTGAAAACACGGCGGCGTCGATTGCAGCAAATTTTGCCCACAAAGGGTGTGGACAAAATCTGCTGCTATCGACGCCTGGTGTTTTGCTTCTGAAAACACGGCGGCGTCGATTGCAGCAAATTTTGCTACAAAGGGTGTGGGCAAAATCTGCTGCTATCGACGCCTGGTGTTTTGCTTCTGAAAACACGGCGGCGTCGATTGCAGCAAATTTTGCCCACAAAGAGTGTGGGCTAAATCTGCTGCTATCGTGTTCAACTAGCATCCTGGCTTCTTGGGGACCGAGCGTGTTCAACTAGCATCCTCCCTTCTTGGAGACAGAGCGTGTTCAACTAGCATCCTCGCTTCTTGGGGACGGAGCGTGTTCAACTAGCATCCTGCTTTTTGGGGACCGAGCGTGGATCCCTGGGGCCTCGGGGCACAACTAGTGAAAAACCTGAACCCTGGGGCCCCGACGCCAGTCCAGTGAAAAACCTGAACCCTGGGCCCCCGACGCCAGTGAAAAACCTGACCCCTGGGGCCTCGGGGCACAAAACCAGTGAAAAATCTGAACCCTGGGGCCCGACGCCAGTGAAAAACCTGAACCCTGGCCCCTCGAGCCCGCGAACAAAAAAACAGTGAAAAACCTGAACCCTGGAACCCCCACGCCCATGAAAAACCCGAACAACCAGTGGAAAACCTGAAAAACCAATGAAACACCTGAACCCTGGCCCTTCGAGAGGCCAGTGACAATCCTGAACCCTGGCCCCTCGAGCCCGTGAAAAAAAAATTGAAAAACCTGAACCCTGGAACCCCCACGCCCATGAAAAAGCTGAACAACCAGTGGAAAACCTGAAAAACCAGTGGAAAACCTGAACCCTGGCCCTTCGAGAGGCCAGTGAAAAACCTGAACCCTGGCCCCTCGATGCCGGTTTGTGTGCAAATCCACGTTTGTGTGCAAATCCACGAAGGTTTGTGTGCAAATCCACGAAGGTTTGTGTGCAAATCCACGAAGGTTTGTGTGCAAATCCACGAAGGTTTGTGTGCAAATCCACGAAGGTTTGTGTGCAGATCCACGAAGCCCAAAACATTATATAATGTTTGACGCCTTCGTGGATTTGCACACAAACCTTCGTGGATTTGCACACAAACCTTCGTGGATTTGCGCACAAACCTTCGTGGATTTGCGCACAAAAGCGTTGAAAAACCTGAGCCCTGGCCCCCCGAGGCCGTTGAAAAACCTGAACCCTGGCCCCTCCAGGCCGATTTGTGTGCAAATCCACGAAGGTTTGTGTGCAAATCCACGAAGGTTTGTGTGCAAATCCACGAAGGTTTGTGTGCAAATCCACGAAGGGGTTTAAGGTTTAAGTATATAATGTAGGAGAGGTCGACGCCTGGTGTTTTGCTTCTGAAAACACGGCGGCGTCGATTGCAGCAAATTTTGCCCACAAAGGGTGTGGACAAAATCTGCTGCTATCGACGCCTGGTGTTTTGCTTCTGAAAACACGGCGGCGTCGATTGCAGCAAATTTTGCTCACAAAGGGTGTGGACAAAATCTGCTGCTATCGACGCCTGGTGTTTTGCTTCTGAAAACACGGCGGCGTCGATTGCAGCAAATTTTGTCTACAAAGGGTGTGGGCAAAATCTGCTGCTATCGACGCCTGGTGTTTTGCTTCTGAAAACACGGCGGCGTCGATTGCAGCAAATTTTGCCCACAAAGAGTGTGGGCTAAATCTGCTGCTATCGTGTTCAACTAGCATCCTGGCTTCTTGGGGACCGAGCGTGTTCAACTAGCATCCTCCCTTCTTGGAGACAGAGCGTGTTCAACTAGCATCCTCGCTTCTTGGGGACGGAGCGTGTTCAACTAGCATCCTGCTTTTTGGGGACCGAGCGTGGATCCCTGGGGCCTCGGGGCACAACTAGTGAAAAACCTGAACCCTGGGGCCCCGACGCCAGTCCAGTGAAAAACCTGAACCCTGGGCCCCCGACGCCAGTGAAAAACCTGACCCCTGGGGCCTCGGGGCACAAAACCAGTGAAAAATCTGAACCCTGGGGCCCGACGCCAGTGAAAAACCTGAACCCTGGCCCCTCGAGCCCGCGAACAAAAAAACAGTGAAAAACCTGAACCCTGGAACCCCCACGCCCATGAAAAACCCGAACAACCAGTGGAAACCTGAAAAACCAATGAAAAACCTGAACCCTGGCCCTTCGAGAGGCCAGTGAAAATCCTGAACCCTGGCCCCTCGAGCCCGTGAAAAAAAAATTGAAAACCTGAACCCTGGAACCCCCACGCCCATGAAAAAGCTGAACAACCAGTGGAAAACCTGAAAAACCAGTGGAAAACCTGAACCCTGGCCCTTCGAGAGGCCAGTGAAAAACCTGAACCCTGGCCCCTCGATGCCGGTTTGTGTGCAAATCCACGAAGGTTTGTGTGCAAATCCACGAAGGTTTGTGTGCAAATCCACGAAGGTTTGTGTGCAAATCCACGAAGGTTTGTGTGCAGATCCACGAAGCCCAAAACATTATATAATGTTTGACGCCTTCGTGGATTTGCACACAAACCTTCGTGGATTTGCACACAAACCTTCGTGGATTTGCACACAAACCTTCGTGGATTTGCACACAAAAGCGTTGAAAAACCTGAACCCTGGCCCCCCGAGGCCGTTGAAAAACCTGAACCCTGGCCCCTCCAGGCCGATTTGTGTGCAAATCCACGAAGGTTTGTGTGCAAATCCACGAAGGTTTGTGTGCAAATCCACGAAGGGGTTTAAGGTTTAAATATATAATGTAGGAGAGGTTTAGGGTTTAGGGTTTAGGGTTTAGGGTTTCGTCACGCATGCATTCATGCAACATCAGCAGGACCGTCTCCTTCGCAACGCCTTCGGGGAAGAGCGAATGGTTGATCCAAAGCTTGTCTAGCTCTGAATCCCCAGCCCCACGAATCCTAAACCCCAAAATCCCCCTACGCCCTCAACCCTAAACGAACCCCTACACTCTAAACCCTACACCCCTCGAACCTCCACACCCTCAAGCCTAAACCCCCCAAACCCCTCCTAGTACAGCCCCCCGTGCACCCTAAACCCTAAACCCTAAGCCCAAAACCCTAAACCCTAAACCCTAAACCCAAAACCCAAAACCCTATCTGCAGCCCACAACCGAAGCCCTCTTTCGCCTCAGGCCCGGCATCAAGCAGGGCTATGAGGCCTCCCCCAAGCTTTGGGTTTGTTTGGGGTTTTGGAGTTTTAGGGTTAGGGTTTAGGGTTTAGGGTTTGGGGTTTAGGGTTTAGGGTTTCGGGCTTCAGGGTTTACGGTTATGGGGTCAAAAGCGTGCATCAAGTGTTCTAGGGTTGAACCCCGAACCTATTGAGCCCGAATTACCCTTCAACCTTAAGGTTTTAAGGGTTGCGGTTTAGGGTTTAGGGTTTAGGGTTTAGGGTTTAGGGTTTAGGGTTTAGGGTTTAGGGTTTAGGGTTTAGGGTTTAGGGTTTAGGGTTTGGGGTTTAGGGTTTAAGGGTCAGGGTTGAGGGTTCTAGGGCGGTGAAACGGCTTGGAGGGTTCTAGGGCTCTCGCGCGACAGACGAGCCCAAACCCAAACTTTAAGGGGCACGCACGGACCCCAACAGCGGTCCAGCCTCGGAAATCTAGACCCTAAACCCTAAACCCCTAAACCCTAAACCCTAAACCCTAAACCCTAAACCCTAAACCCTAAACCCTAAACCCTAAACCCTAAACCCTAAACCCTAAACCCTAAACCCTAAACCCCTAAACTCTAAACCCTACAGTTGCGGAATCCTGCAACCCTAGGGCCTAAACCCGAAACCCGACGATCGGTCACCCGGGCTCAGTGATTCGGCTTCAGAGGCTTGGAGCCGTTGCAGTGTGGAGGGTTAACTCTGTGGTGCTTTACTGTAACTTTAGATCCTTAGCCTTTTTGGGTTTATTGGGTTTCTTAATGAGGCAGCTAAGAATTAAATTTATAGCTACCCTTCTAAGTGCAGCCAAGTTAAGTGCAAGGCGATCGTACGCTGTTCTGTTTCAAGGTTCGAACCTCCAGCACCCTCAACCCACATGGAGAGCTGAAAGCACTCTGCAGCTCCCCACCCTAAACCCTAAACCCTAAACCCTAAACCCTAAACCCTAAACCCTAAACCCTAAACCCTAAACCCTAAACCCTAAACCCTAAACCCTAAACCCTAAACCCTAAACCCTAAACCCTAAACCCTATGCGGAGCTGCAGTTGGTATTGTAGAAAGGAGTTGGTATTGGAAGTTGAAGGGTCAATGAACCCGGTAATCTTATGGCTCAAGCCATGACCAAAGCGGTCGAAGGTTTCGTAAAAAGTGTGCCCTTGGTTTGGGGTCTTGTTGTTTGGTTGTTGGTTGTTCCAGGGGAATTAAGGGCTTCTGTTGGGGTTGACTGTTTTGTTCCCTGTCCTCCTTCGGTTGCCCCCCGTAGGTTATGAGCCCAAGTTAGGCTTCCTGCGGAATTGGTAAAGATTTTTCGTTTGTTTAACGCCATGGACATGATGCGGCGTCGCTCTGAGCCTGGACTGTCGCCAACGGCCAATGAAGCCGAAGGAAATCGTGGTGATGGGGGTGAAGATCGACAACAAATGGTACAAGCGCTGACAGATGGTAGGGAGGTTGCAATGATACAGCCAACGCCTCAGGTGGAAAACGAAGTGGTTCCGGTTCAAGCAGCAAATCCTTTCTGGAGCGAGCGGGCTCAAGAAGAAATGAGACTTAGGCAATCAAGGCCGGCAAGTCTTCCCGCGAGCGGAGGGGATAGAAGTGGTGAAGGTACGAGGAGGCCACCTTCGCTGCAAGATCTTTTGGGTCAGGAACCTGCACCTGTTGAGAGACCATCGTCAGGCTTAATGGGCCAAATGGAACGAGGTACTATTGGTGGAGTGCAAGCCGACGAAGAACTCATTCCTGATGTTAGTGGTGAAGAGCAAACTGAAGATATGGCGGTGGTGAAGCGTGCGCTGAAAGAGTTGCTTGTGCAGACAAAGGAGCTGGGGAACAGGTTGCATCGGGTGGAGGAGAAAAGCTATACCTCTGCTGCATCTGGGTCAGCTTCAAGGGCACGGAGCTCTGGAGTGGTGGACGCAAACACGGTATATCCTCTAGGAATGACTCCAGAGAAGCAGTACCTGCCAGGACAAGTTTTCTACACGGATGGTATGGGTGGTTTTTGGACTGTGTTGCCGGATGGGACATGGCTGCCTATTGAGGGTTACGACCTGCCAAAGGGTTGTGATCTTCAATCCTTGCCTGGGTCCAGGAAGGTGGATGTTCAAGTGGAGGATGAAAAAGAAGTGCCAATGATGCATGTAGCTGAAGGGAAGAAACCCTCCAGATTGCCTCCATTGAATTACCCCACGGGAGGTCCTGCAAGTGGTGGATATGCAAGTGGACCACCTGGTTTAACACATGTTCCGATTACTTCCGTGCCGTCAGGTGTTGATGGTTCTGCCGCACCTGTGGGGAACCAGCCCGGTTTTGTTTCAGCTCGGGAAACTGCAACGCAAGAGAACTCAGCAGGATCGGGTGGATATACAATGGTGGATGATGTTCCGTATCGGTGGAAAATGGTCGCTGGGAAGTTGGAATTAGAAAAGGTTCCGCTCACAGCTGTTACGCCCGGTATAGGACATGGACTACCTCAAGGGCCTGGTGGAAGGGTCAGTTTACCTCCTGGAGCAGTGGTGCCACGTGGTATGCCAATCACTGGTGATAGTTCTGGAACCGAACGTCCGGAGGCTCTCGGGAAGCATGTGATGAGCCTTCCAACTTTGGCAGACTACACACCAAGCAATCCGACGGCACTGGGTGATTGGATCGCAATGATCGAACCAATGTTGTCTTCGCTGACAGATACAGGAAGAGTGTGGTGGCAATGCGTCTACTCAAAGGCATATCAAGCGTATGCCAAATGGTTGAGTGTTTCTCCGCTGGAAAGGTTGGGCATCAAGGCTGAGCTGGAAGGGCTCAAAGTGGTTCAAACTGTGCATGTTTTGTTGGAGCAGAGAGCGGTGTCTTTGCTGTTACAGGCGATCCCGGAGAGATTGAAGACCGAGATCGTTTCCACTCGAATGTTGGGGTCAGTGATGATATTTTACAAATTGCTGACGGTCTACCAACCAGGTGGAGCAAATGAGCGCAGCACAATGTTGAACTTCTTGGTGCAACCATCTCCAGCAACCTCGATCTCAGAGGCCATAAAGGGAGTGCGTCAATGGGCGCAATGGCGTTCCCGATTGAGGGAGTTGAGAGCGGCCGAGCCGGACGCTACCTTGCTTATCAAGGGATTGGATGGTTTGTCATCCGCGTTGCTGGCGAAACACCCTACGGTTCATTTCAGAGTGGCATCCTTTCGGGAGAAATTGGGGGTGGACTACTCGCCGACCTCTGAAACTGCGACAAAACTAGCTGAAATGTTACAGGCAGAGTTTGAACTGCTATTGCATAGTGCTGGTGAACAAGAGGTGAAGCAGGACTCGGACGCCAAGAAAAGGGCCAGGTTAAACAAGGCCCAAAAGGGAACTGGTGACGAGACGGAGGAGGGTGACAAAGGCAAAGGGAAAGGAAAAAGGTACAGCGGAGATGGTGAACGTCCTTTCTGTTGGATATATGGGAAGACCGATGCAGGTTGCAAGTTCGGATCCCGCTGCAAATTTCGCCATGACAAAGACTCCCTTGAGCGAGGAAGATGTTTTGAGTGTGGGGCCGTTGGCCATCTGCAGCCGCAATGTCCATATAAGGATGGTGCAAGTTCCAATGTGGACTCAAATCCTGAGAGGAGTAGATCTAAAGGGAATTCTCCCAAAGGGGGAAAGGGCGGCAAAGGTGCGAAATGGGGAAATGCCAAAAAGGCAGAGGTAGCTGAAGGGGGAGATGAGACGGCTAATGCGGGATTGGATAAAGGTTCTGCAAGTCCCTCATCACCATCAACACCCAATCAAGTCCTTGCTGAAGCGTTGGAAGTGCTGAAATCCATGAAGCTGTCATCAGCACAGTCAGCATCAAGCGGGGATCCCAGTGTTCGAATGTTATGTGGCTCTGGGTTGTTTCAGCAGGAAGGGAGAGTGGCGTTGGTGGATACAGCTGCTACGCATCTTGTGCGGACGCTTTTTCCATGGGAATGTTTACCCGACACTACTGTTATGGTGCAAAGCGCGCTTGGTGGTGTGACAATGAGGATTACAGAGAAAGGGACGTTGATTAGGGAAGACAATGGGCCCCTGATTATCCCTCTCTGGTTGATTTTGGAGTTTGGGGCGAACCTCACTGTGATCAATGGGATGTGTCACGTGGGTGCAAAATCTTCGCTGGACCAGCTCTTGTGGTTTGAACATGGCTGTTTGGTTATGGATTACAAAACAGCTGAAAAAATGGTTTTGCATGCTGAAAGGCAGCGTGCGTCTTGGTCCCATTCTCAATGGAGGAATGGAAGGGCGGACTGTGGAGTCGGTTCGTCGGATGCCACGTTGTTGCCGAAGCAGGGAGAAGGCCGAGGAGTATGCGTTCTACATGTGGCCAGGGTTTCTGACACCAATGAGTGTTCGGGAATGGGCATGTTGGACTCGGGAGCATCACATCCTCTCAGATCACTTCGTCCTGGAGAACAGCTTCCGCAGCAAAAGGTGTTGGTGTCTTTAGCTGTTGGATCTCGGGAGATGTGTATTACCCCAGGTGGGACCCTGGTAACTCCTGAAATGGTAGATCCACTAGTGCCAATTGGCAAAGCGAGCGCCTTGGTTGGTCTCAGAGTTCAGTGGCGTGGTGGCAAGTGCACAGCCTCACATCCTGTTCTGGGGGAACTTCGCGTTCGTGATCTGAATGGGTGCCCTTGTTTGGAAAAAGAGGTGGCGCTTCAGATCATTGATGAAATGGATTGGTGCTCACCAAAGCAAGCTTTGAAGGTGGCACGTATGGTTCAAGGGTGTCCGAATACGGACAACGAGGTGGCTGTAAAGACGTCGTTGCAAAGCGCAGCGCGGACAGCGTCAGCAAATGAGGAGGAGTTCGTCCAGGCATGCTGGAGATTTCTTCGGTGGTATTATGGGGATATACCAGAAAATATGCTGATGGAGCTGTTGCCACGTGGAGATATTGCGGCGTTGCCTTTCAACCGTCATAAAAGGAGACGGCTGGCACGAGCAAGAAGGGTGGTGGTACACCTATTTTCAGGAAAACAAAAATGGCATTTTCCCAGTCGGGATGTGGAGGTACTGGAGCTGGATTTGACAAAAGGCGGTGACCTACATAATTCGAGCGTCTGGAAGTATCTTCTGCATCTGGCGGCTGAAGGAAAGGTGGTTGCTGTGGTTGGAGGACCTCCATGCAGGACAGTGTCAAGGTTGAGAGGTGAAGACGGTGGTCCACCTGTATTACGCCGGCGCTGTGGGCCTGAACGGTTGGGGTTAAAAAGTCTTCCTTGGCCACATCAAGAATTAGCTCAAAAGGATGGTGTTTTACTTCTGAAGATGCTTTTCCTATATGACGTGGCGGTGCATTCAAGGTGTGGAACTGCTGAAGTCATCAATGGAAGTTCTGTCTTCTTTGGCATGGAAAGCCCTGGGGACCCTGAACTCATAGGGAAAGATTTCTCTCAGAACAGCAAAACGGTCTTGAGTGCTGAGGATCTGGTGGATGGTTCTCAGGAAGGGCTCTCAAGTCCTACCTTCTGGAGTTGGCCAGAGGTGAAAAGTTTTTGTGAGCGTTATGGAATGTACGCTGCACATTTTGATCAAGGAGCATTGGGACATGCTCTGGTGAAACCTACGACTTTCCTGGTGTCTGATATGGAACTATGGGAATCGTTGGAACAGGTTCGCGTGGTTGTTCCGTGGTCAGCAACATTCGCTTCTACCCTGGAAGAGCGTCTTGAACAATCCTCTATATGGGCGCGATGGGCGTTTGGATTGGTTAAAAGAATACGTCACAGGTTGGCAAAATGGTTGCATGAGAGCGATGCTGAACGGGAAGCTATGGTGTTAAAAAAGGAAGAACGAGAAGGGACGTTACGGAGGTTGACAGCTGAGGAGCGAGCTTTCCGTGACCATTGCCTAAGGGGGCATATTCCTTTCAGACGTGATTGTCAAATCTGTGTGTCTGCCGCTGGAAAAGAGCGTCGCCATTTGAGGCGGAAACATGGGGATGCCTACACTTTATCATTGGACTTAGCGGGTCCCTACAAGTGTTCAAAGGATGCTCACCAGCAGAAGCCACGACACGCTGTTATTGGTGTGTATCAGTTTCCAATGTTGGATCCCAATGTGGGTCGCCCTCCAGAAAAGGAGGAAGATGCGGATGAGGTGGAAGATCAGGTGGCAGATGAAGGTGCTGGTGTCGGAGAATGGTTAGGCGATGCAGTCGCTAACTTCGAGGAGGAAGACTCTGCGCCGGTGGAACCTGCGCCAGTTCTGGAGGCAGAGGTGTTGAAAATCCAAGCTTCTGAGAAATCCTGGAAGGAACTGAAGGACCACTTGACCCAGCCTGTCCGTATGATCAACTTCGTTATGGTGGAGCCAATTGTGGACAAACAGCAAACAACTGTTTTGTCGGCAGTTCAAAGAATGATGGTGCGCTTGCAGAGACATGGGTATCCGGTGTTGAGAATCCACTCAGATCGAGCGGGGGAGTTTGTCAATGCACGCTTCCGGTCCTTTTGTGAAACTCGTCTGATATATAGGACCACTGGTGATCCTGGAGTCCCGCAAACAAATGGGCGCGCTGAAGCATGTGTGGGTTTATTCAAACGTGGTGTCAGGTCGCTCTTAAAGGAGGCGCGACTCGGGCCGGCGTACTGGGCACTGGCTGCTCGCCATTGGTCAATGTTACGGTGGCAGAAAGCTGAAAGGGAGTTGGGGTTAAATCCTAAAGCACTGCTTCCCTTTGGTGCTCAGATTCAAGTCAAACGTCGTCCGTGGGAGTTGCTGGGTCCGGATGGAACAAAGAAAGGTCGGCAATGGGTCGATCGTACGCAGCCCGCGCTTCTTTTAGGTCCATGCGATGACCTACCTGGTGGCTATTGGGTGGAAGCTCAAGGGACTGCAAAAGATCCGGATGAACTGGTGTTATTTCCCTGCACTACGATTTTTTCCAATATAAAGGAACCGCCTGAATTGGAGCTGGAAGGGGTGGTAGAAGAACAGGAGCCTTCTCCTCCAGAGCATCGTCTCAAGGGGAAAAAACCGGCGCTTCGGTTCGCTGATGAGGAAGGTCCTCCTTTACCTCCGCCTCGCGATCCTCCAGTTCGTCATCGGTTAAATGAAAAAAGCCCGGCCTCTTCACTGCGTGGTCATGTGGGCTCCTTGCGCTTGCTTCGCAAGCGGGGGGAGAGTCCGCCCTTGGAAATTTTCGAGGATGACATGCAGGGTCTGGGGGAGCTGGAAGAAAATGCAGATGTTGAGGACAATGTTCCTGGTGATGAGTATTGGCCGACTTGCTGTTCTCCTCATGAAAATGCTTATTTGGTCTGCAAAAGTGAGACTGCCGAGGAGGGAACACAGTTGGAAAAAGAAGAGCAAAAAGCCAAGTCAATGTATGAAAGGTCTATGTATGATTACGTGGACTGTGAGGAGCTTTTGGAAGGGATTGTATACCCAAAGAGGGTGAATCGAAGAGGTGGTATCAACAATTGGTGCACAAGTACGCGAGCTCTGGTGTTGGGCCACTATACTCATGGCGGAGTGTGTGGTATTACAAAAGAGACTCATCGAAGGCCATGGCTATGTCGTTATCTGGCATCATTCGTGAGACACCGCAATCCTGAAGCCAAATTTTCTGCTCTTCAGATCTCGTGCAATGCTCCGGTGTCATTGCATAGGGATAGTCACAATGAAAAACATTGCTGTAATTATGTGTGTGGCTTTGGTGACTATAAAGATGGTCAGCTGTGGGTTGAGGATGAAAAGGTCTTAGAGGAAGGAGCTGAAGTGGTGGAGCAATCCTATGGGAAGAAAGTCTTACCTGGAAAATTTGTGGATATCCACTGGAACTTCATGTCGTTCTTTCCGAGAAAACTGCATGGTCCTATGCCTTGGAAAGGGAACAGGGTATCCTTGACAGGGTACACACCTGTTTTTATGGAGCGTTTGAGCTACAAGGATAGGTGCTATCTTCTCCAATGTAAGTTTCCTCTTCCGGAACCACAAGCTGAAGAAGGTGAAAAAAGGAAATGGTTAAAAATGACGCTGAAAGAAACCTCGCTGGACGACCTTGCAGAGGAAGTCGACTACGCTGTGTTCGAAGCGCATCAATGGGCTCTAGAGGAGCATTTGAGTATTCGACGCCTAATTGCTGAACAGGAATGTTGCATTTTGGACGAGTTCCATGGATCGGCCAATGAGTCGAATGAGGAAAAAGGATCAGAGACCAGAGAATGGCCGGTTAAAGCAAAAAGGGCTGAGGAACAGCTCTCGAAGTTTTTGGTCAAAGCAGCTCAAGTTCAGCAAATGGTACAAGAAAATACCGCGCTCGAGGCAGCAGAGGAGGTTGAGTTCCTGCAAACAAAAACAATCCCTACACAAGAAGCCATGCAAGAGCTGGAAAAGTGGAGGGAATCATTGTCGGACGAGGTGGCGTCTTTGGTGAAAGAGTTGGAGGTGGTGGAACCAACAACTCAAGAAAAGCTGGACAAATTGGCGGAAGAGCCTAATGCACCGGTGATTGAGTACGTTCCCAGTCTGGTGGTGTTTACCCGGAAGCAAGGGACAGGGAGGCGACGTGCCCGTATCTGTGCATGTGGAAACTTTATTTCGTCAACGGCAGCTACAGAATATGAAGGGCCGAGGTCCCTCAGTCGTCACTCGCTGTACGCTCCAGGTTTAGACTCAACTACATTCAGGTGTCAAGTGAGGCACGCAGCATATATGGTGTGGATCATCGCTGGTTTAGACATTTCCAAAGCTTTTCTGACGGCGCCGATGAATAGGGCGCAAAGAGAAGGGCGTTTGGTGGTGGTGCAGCCCCCAAGGGCGGCGGTGAAATTGGGTCTTTGCACAAAGGAGGAGCGGTGGATTGTGAGAAAGGCCTTGTACGGTTTGGCCGAAAGTCCTGCAGCATGGGTGGAGTGGCGAGACCAACGTCTTCAAGGTATGTCTTGGGTGTCAAAGGATGGACAAGCAATGAGCTTTCAGAGGTCCAATGCAGACCCAAGTCTGTTCCTTATTATGGCACAAGAAAAGCCGGAAGGTGCAAGCAAGTTGGTAGGGACAATGGGTCTTTACGTGGATGATTTTTTGATGGCTGGGACTATGACAGTGCTCCGGGAGGCCTTGGAACAGATCAGGAAGGAGTGGAAAACTTCTGAACCCGAGTTCTGTGGTCCAGGCTGTGGTGATGGATTCCTGAAGTTTTTGGGTGTCCAAATCTGGTATCGAAATGGCAGCTTCTTTCTCAACCAGGAGGACTTTGTGAGAGATTTGCTGAACCGAAGAGGGTGTCAGATTGATGAAACTGGAAAAGGTAGTAACCTGCCAATGGTGAAAGAAACTCCAGGTGAAGAAGAGGAGGTGGATATTCCTTCCTTACGAGCGGCTCAAGGTGCCGTAGGGGAGTTCCTCTGGGTGGCAATCAAAACTCGACCTGATTTGGCGTTCTGCACGAGCCAGTTGTCTTTGTGGACATCCCGAAGGCCGCGATTTGTGGTTAAAAAGGCTGAGGAAGTTTTCCGATACCTTGCTGCAACTCCAACGTTAGGCTTGACGTTCGGAGCAATCGCAACATGCGAAAAAGAAAGAAATGAGGTGTTGCGTTATGGACGAGGCGTCAAGGTGGTGGAGTCCTACGCGGATGCTAGCTTTGCAGCAGGTGAAAACGAAAAGAGCCACTCAGGAGCGGTGGTGGTTTGGGGTGATTGCCCAGTGATGTGGGCAACGCAGAGACAATCAACGGTGGCTTTAAGTACAGCTGAAGCTGAATTACATGCGTCCATAGAGGGAGCAACGATGATTCAGTCGTGCACCCCTATAATTGCCGCTTTGGTTGGAACAGGTGAAGAATCGCTGCAAAAAGTGCTGTATACAGATTCGGTTTCGACATGCTCAATCATTCAATATCCGGCTGGAAGCTGGAGGACAAGACACCTGAGAATTCGAGCAGCCGGTGTCAGGTCTCTGGTAGACCGTGGTTATATGGTGATCGCGCACCTTCGCAGTGAGTATATGATCGCTGACCTGTTGACCAAATTGATGAGTGGACAGGTGTATGCAAAGCAAAAGGCACTTTGGGGTCTCCGACTGTTGGTACAAGGGACTGACTTGAAGAGGGCCTCGCTTGCAATGGCGGTCATGATGGTGGCTGCATCTCTGCAAGGGATGGCAACTGGTGGCGAAGAAGTGTCAACTGCTGGTTTCTTTTGCTCAGAAGAAGGGGTGTGCAAGGTCGCCAACACATCTACGGTGATGGTTCTGGCTCAAGGTATTGAAACGGTTATCAACAATTCAGACCTTGTTGCGTATTTGGTGGCAGCAATTATACTCTGGGAGTTGGCATGGTGCCTCTTTCGGCAGCTGTATGAAAGGCTGTGGGTTAAGAAAGTGGTGGTCATTCCTGCGAGTGCCACTTTGTATACAACAGTGGGTGGGAACTGTATGCACGCAAGCAGTGACTGTGATGTTCTGCGATATTCACAGCCCAGGGCTAAGACGCTTTGTAAGCATTGCCTCAAGGACGGCTGGGTGGTGAATGCCGAGTTCCTTGGTGAGGAACGGGCCGCTGGAACGTGAATTTTTCAAGTGCGAGGTGATAAAATCCTCAATGGTAAAGGATTCGGCCAATGAGCTGAAGGTTCGTCCTGGATGACGTAAAACCATAATGTGCATTTCAAGCAGCTGGCTGCTGCCTAAATGGCGGTTTTTGGCCAAAGATCTGCACCTCCAACGTGTCCTAGGAAATCCTAGGACAGGGGGAGTGCGGAGCTGCAGTTGGTATTGTAGAAAGGAGTTGGTGTTGGAAGTTGAAGGGTCAATGAACCCGGTAATCTTATGGCTCAAGCCATGACCAAAGCGGTCGAAGGTTTCGTAAAAAGTGTGCCCTTGGTTTGGGGTCTTGTTGTTTGGTTGTTGGTTGTTCCAGGGGAATTAAGGGCTTCTGTTGGGGTTGACTGTTTTGTTCCCTGTCCTCCTTCGGTTGCCCCCCGTACCCTAAACCCTAAACCCTAAACCCTAAACCCTAAACACCCTAGAGTAAGTGACGGCGAGGCTTTTCGGGCGTGGCTCTACAGCTTCGTAGATCCCGGCTCCAAAAGCGCAGGCCACTTCTTGAAGTGTGGGGTTGATAGGACTAAGGGTTAGGGTTTACAGGATTTAGGGTTTAGGATGTTTAGGTGATGTGAAATTTAGGGTTTAGGGTTGGAAGTTTACGGGCTGCAGGGTGCAGGGTTCAAATTCTTCTCCTCCCACAACATGGGGGTACATGAAGAAGCTGCTCATCTGTAGGCTATGTTTGGGTTGCATTGCGTGATTCTCGGGTGCTTTTGTGCACGTGAACCCTAAGCCCCAAACCCTAAACCAACCTGGAAGGGCAGGGTGTAGAGATCGATTCCACTGCTGGCTCACTGTTCTATTCTTAACATGGGGTTGGGGTTTAGGGTTTAGGGTTTAGGGTTTAGGGTTTAGGGTTTAGGGTTTAGGGTTTAGGGTGTAGGGTGTAGGGTGTAGGGTTTAGGGCTTGGCCTTGACGTAAGAATTGAAACAAAGCCACATGACTCACAAGACTGTGGCAGCTCGGACATCGGCGCTGCTTCCGCAGTTGCTTCCGCAAGCATGTGGAACGCCAGCGCACCCCGCGGCTCAACTAACCAGTGTAATGTTGCTCTTACTTGTCGCTACTCTCTTATGGGAGTTGACCCGTCTTTCTTATGCCCTATTAAACCCTAAACCCTAAAATCGAAAGGTACGCCGTAACGCCACTAATTGCAGACCCGCGTGTTTTGCACATGGCATGTCTGGCGTTCACGGGCGGAAACACGGAAAACTCGAGGTTTTGCGCGCACGCATCCGCCGGACGATGCCGGACGTGTTTCTTTTGTGGCCAAAATCACCACTGCCATCAGGCTCTCGTGATCGCGCACGCGAAAACACTGCTCACAGCGGTGTTGTCGACACGCGTGAAGTCAATTTCCAAACTGCTTGCTCTTGAATGCGTGTTTGGGCGAGAACACTGCGCACGGCGCCATTTCCGACACATGCCGCGGGCGCTTTTCAGAGTCGTTTCTTAGTCAACATATCTTGCATCAAGGCCTCTGTCTCACGCAAGCTCGCGCGAAGCTTTGTTTTCAAACTCGTGTCTGACGCACGAGCTTTTTTCCTTCGACTCTTCGCAGGCATCGCAAGAAACAGCACGGAACTGTGAAGGGCTCGACTTCACCCCCAACGTACGACTGTTAGCATATTTCTAAAAGCACGATTCCGAGAACAGCCGCAACCTTAACAGAAGTGGCAAAGCAAGCCCCCCCTCACCGCCTCCCCAGTAAGGCAGGGCGGTAGAGTTCAGGGTCTATAGGGTTTAGACGGTAGGGTTTAGGGTGTTTGGATTTAGACTGTAGGGCTGCCGGGCTGACGATGTAGGGTTTAGGGTGTACTGTGCGCAGGGTCTTGACCAGTCCAACACAAGAGCTGCGAAACCTGCACACCCTCAACCCCAAACCCTAAATCTTCAACCCTAAGCCCTAAAAAGGCAAGTCATAACCCCCCCCCCCCACCCCCAAACCCCTCAACAAGACCCACCCCCCCGCCGAAAGCCTGAAATCTGTAAAGCCCTCGTGTTTTCTGATTCGTGGCGAAACCGTCAAACCCAAGCCCTAAACCCGAAACCCTAAACCCTAAACCCTGAACCCTAAACCCTAAACCCCTAAACCCCACTAACCACAACCCATGAACCTTCAACGGGGAAGGAGCGCGCAGGGCTTGGGCTCTCAGGGCCCTGAACCCTAAACCCGAAACCCGAAACCCTAAACCCTAAACCCTAAACCCTAAACCCTAAACCCTAAACCCAAAACCCTAAACCCTAAACCCTAAACCCTAAAACCGCAAGCTTTGGGCCTTGTGAGGCAAGCTTTGCACCATCCTCTGAGGGCACCCGTAAGGCATGAGTGCGGAGTGTGGAGGCTTTAGGGGCTTTGGGAGGCTTGGGGTTTAGGGTTTAGGGTTTAGGGTTTAGGGTTTAGGGTTTAGGGTTTAGGGTTTAGGGGTTAGGGTTTAGGGTTTAGGGTTTTAGGGTAAAATGGGACACTTGGGGGTTTAGGGTTCGGACACCTCCTCCCCCGCCCTCTTAAAAGCAGCGGTCTGTATCTTGGTCGTGTTCAGGGCTCGCAGAACTTGATCTTCGCGTGCTGTGCCTGGATTTAGGGTTTTCGGTTGAGGATGTCACGTCTAAGGTCAAGTTGAAAAAAGCCCAAAAGGCCCTGAAAGCTTAAGCCCGAATCTCTACACCAGCCCACTCCCAAGACGGGAAGCGGGGCAAAGCAAAGACTCAGGGATGTGCCCACAGAAAACAAGTTGCTGGGTGCAGCTCTTTTTTTTGATTTTGGGCCCTAAGCCCTAAGCCCTAAGCCCTAAACCCCGAACTCGAAACCCTAAGCCCCAAGCCCTAAACCCTAAGCCCTAAACCCTAAACCCTAAACCCTAAGCCCTAAACCACTCTTTCATATATAATATAAATGTTAATGGCTTTGCGGGCAAGGTCCGAAAATTAGTGGGCAAGGTCCGAAAATTAGCGGGCAAGGTCCGAAAATTAGCGGGCAAGGTCCGAAAATTAGCGGGCAAGGTCCGAAAATCAGCGGGCAAGGTCCGAAAATCAGCGGGCAAGGTCCGAAAATCAGTGGGCAAGGTCCATTGGCTGCCCCACGACCTTGCCCACTAATTTTCGGACCTTGCCCGCTGACCCACGACCTTGCCCACTGATTTTCGGACCTTGCCCACTAATTTTCGGACCTTGCCCGCTAATTTTCGGACCTTGCCCGCTAATTTTCGGACCCGGGAAAGGCCCGAAAATTAGCGGGCAAGGTCCGAAAATTAGTGGGCAAGGTCCGAAAATTAGCGGGCAAGGTCCGAAAATTAGCGGGCAAGGTCCGAAAATTAGCGGGCAAGGTCCGAAAAAAAGCGGGCAAGGTCCGAAAATTAGCGGGCAAGGTCCGAAAATTAGCGGGCAAGGTCCGAAAATTAGCGGGCAAGGTCCGAAATTTAGCGGGCAAGGTCCGAAAATCAGTGGGCAAGGTCCTTGGCCCCCCCTGCCCCCCCCCCCCCTGCCTCCCCCCCCCTGTGCCCCCCCCCTGGCCCCCCCCCTGCCCCCCCCCCCCTTCCCCCCCGCCCCCTGCCCCCCCCCCCCCCCCGCGGACCCTCCCCGCGCTCCCCCCCCCCCTCCGCCCCCCTTCTTTGGGTCATTTGCAAAGCCACTGGCTGGCATGAGGGTTGAGGAGCCCTAAAATTTAGGGTTCAAGGGTTCAGGGCTGAGGGTTCTACGGTGGTTGAAGGTTCAGGGACGAGAGCATAGGGTTAAGAATTTGGGTTGCGTGTGAAACTTTTATTATCTTAATGGTATGGGATTCTCTGGGTGGGTGGGTACTTTTCGGGCGCTTGAAAAGCTGCCAGCCTAGTGAATGCTTGAACTTTGAGATGCTGAACCCTAAACCCTAAACCCTAAACCCTAAACCCTACACCCTCAGCCCTAAACCCTCAGCCCTAAGCCCTAAGCCTAAGAAACCCCAACCCAAAGAAAGCAACACTTAAGCTGTCGCTGGCGAGCTCCAGCCCCCAAGCCACCGAGAGTGCTGGGTGCTGAAGCTGAAGGACAGTTGCTCGGTTTAGGGTTTAGGGTTTAGGGTCTAGGGTCTAGGGTTCAGGGGCATGACAGGGGGTCTGTGGTTAAATGGAGCGTTTGGCAGGCTTGGCATGTGGGAGGCCATAGTGCACAAAATCATGTGTCTAGTACATGGACAGGACTAAAGCTCTGTGGTGCTTTACTGTATCTTCAGATCCTGAGCCTTTTTGGGTTTATTGGGTTTCTTAATAAGGCAGCTAAGAATTTAGTTTATAGCTACCCTTCTAAGTGCAGAAAAGTTTCGACCTATCAAGACATGAACATGTTGCGGAGTCGCGGAGTCGCGGACATGTGGATTTAACATAGCCTGCGCAGCGGAGAAAGTAATCCACCCGAACAAAACATGTTACTATACTACTATATTACTATATTACTATATTACTATATTACTATATTGCTATATTACTATATTACTATATTACTATATTACTATATTACCATATTACTATATTACCATATTACTATATTACTATATTACCATATTACTATATTACTATATTACTATATTACTATTTTGTGAAAGGGTGGAGTCCTTAGGAGTCTAAGGGGTGATGGGGGGTTGGCCTTGCCATGCTTATCTGTGTGTGCTGATGCAAAAGGTCGCGGGTCGAACTTTCGCGTCCTACCTGAATATAGGGGTCGGGATGGTTACTCATAGTATTTCCTTGAAACCCTAAACCCTAAACCCTAAACCCTAAACCCTAAACCCTAAACCCTAAACCCTAAACCCTAAACCCTAAACCCTAAACCCTAAACCCTAAACCCTAAACCCTAAACCCTGTTGTAATTATTCAGGCCCCAATGTTACCCATGTAGGCCCCCCGGGTGATCAAGCAAATGCTGTTCGTTCACCCACCCGTACGATCAAGCAAGAGCTTTTTCCCGACAGCCCCCTACTACAGCCGAGCAAGTGTTTTCACCACGGTTTAGGGTTTAGGGTTTGGGGTTTAGGGTTTAGGGTTTAGGGTTTAGGGTTTAGGGTTTAGGGTTTAGGGTTTTGGGTAATGAAGGGAAAAAGAAATGCTGCTTTCGCCACGGCTTCCCCGTTGCTGCAAACGTTTTTTTGGGGACTCCGAAGGCGACACCCGGCCTGCGTAAGGTGTGCATTGTAGGAGCAAAGAAGCCCTGAACCCTAAACCCTAAACCCTAAACCCTAAACCCTAAACCCTAAACCCTAAACCCTAAACCCTAAACCCTAAACCCTAAACCCTAAACCCTAAACCCTAAACCCAGAACTGGTATTTAATACTTGGGCCGGTGCCTGGCCAGCCCATCTCGAGTATGCCAGGGCCCAAAAGTTCACGTCAACCTGTCGGTATCAACAAAGTTGCTGATTATTACCTGGGTAGCATAAATGAAGGCCCCTTTTTTGGGTGGTGGCACCCTAAACCCCTACACCCCTAAACCCTAAACCTTAAACCCTAAACCCTAAACCGATCCCAAAAAGGGACCCTCATTGGACGAACTATTCACCTAGAGGTGATGCGTGAATCACACCACACGAGGGTGTGGAGACCTCCCACCTGTTTTGGTGCACAGAAGGTTTAGGGTTTCGGGTTTAGGGTTTAGGGTTTAGGGTTTAGGGTTCACGCGCAAACTGCCACCAGCCTGTAAAAGGAAGGAATAGACCAAAAGCTCGATTTTCATTTTGAAAGTTTAGGGTTCAGGGTCTAAGGTTTAGGATTTAGGGTTTAGGGCTTGGGTTTAGGGTCTAAGGTTTGTAGAGTTAGGCGAAACCTTCCAGCCTAAAACAACCTCCGAACCCAGAACCCTAAACCCGAAACCCTAAACCCTCCTCCGAACCCAGAACCCTAAACCCCAAACCCTAAAGCCCCCCAAAGCCCTAAACCCTCACTTGCGGCGTTTTGCGGCCGCCCTGCTTCCAGGCGCCAGCGAAATGCGAGAGCCGCTCCAATTACCCAAAAGGCCTCCACGGTTGAACTCCCCTAGGCTTTATAAGGTTTAGGGCTTTTAGGGTTTAAGCCCTAAACCCTAAACCCTAATAAACCCTAAACCCTAAACCCTAAACCCCAAACCCGAAACCCTGAACGAAAGCTTGAGCTTTTGAGCTTCATAGCCTTTGCCATGGCGGGGAACACCTGGGGGCAAGCCGTCTTCGGGCGCGAGGCAGGGCGTTGAGGGCGCTAAGGTTTAGGGTTTAGGGTTTAGGGTTTAGGGTTTAGGGTTTAGGGTTTTAGGGTTTAGGGTTTAGGGTTTAGGGTTTAGGGTTTAGGGTTTAGGGTTTTAGGGTTCAGGGTTTAGGGTTTAGGGTTTCTAGGGTTCTAGGGTTCTGGGGTTCTAGAGTTCTAGGGTTCTAGAGTTGTAGGGTTCTGGGGCTCTGGACTTCTAGGGTTCTAGGGGGATGGGGTTCTAGAGTTCTAGGGTTCTGGGGTTCTAGGGTTCTGGGGTTCTAGGGTTCTGGGGTTCTAGAGTTCTAGGGTTCTAGAGTCCTAGGGTTCTGGGGTTCTAGAGTTCTAGGGTTCTAGGGTTCTAGGGTTCTAGGGTTCTAGAGTTGAAAGCCCTGAACTGTTGTTAGGGTTGTATGGTGTTGGGGTTGTAGGGTTGTAGGGTTCTCGCGATCGAACACAGCCTTATATCTAGGGTTTCCAGAAAGGCACATAGCACTGCCCAACCATTGAATTTAATTCCGAGCTCTTGGGGGGTGGTTGGGGGGTGTATGGTTGGTTTCTACACACTTGTTGGCTAGAAAGGTACCCATTTCAGCCAACAAAAACGGCAGATGGGGCCCGCGCAAGTGGCGGATTTACGGTTTACGGTTGCGGGGTCTAAACCCTAAACCCTACACCCTAAACCCTAAACCCTAAACCCTGAACCCTAAAACCTAAACCCTAAACCCTAAACCCTAAACCCTTAGTAGGGTTTAGTAGGGTTCAGGGCCAAGAGCCAAAGCAGGCTTTGTGCCTGGAGGTGGCATCACGACTCTGCCGGGCTCTGAGAGTGCGCTGGAATCTTCTGGTTCGACTCTGCGGGGTTTAGGGTTTAGGGTTTAGGGTTTCGGTTTAGGGTTTCGGGTTTAAGGGTTTAGGGTTTCGGGTTTAGGGTTTAGGGTTCAGGGTTTAGGGTTTCGGGTTTCGGGTTCAGGGTTTAGGGTTTCGGGTTTAGGGTTTAGGGTTTCGGGTTTAGGGTTTCGGGTTTCAGGTTTCGGGTTTAGGGTTTCGGGTTCAGGGTTTAGGGTTTCGGGCTTCGGATTCAGGTTTTCGGGGTTTCGTGGTTAGGGTTTCGGGGTTTGAGTTTAGGGTTTAGGGTGAATGGGATCCCAAGAACCCGCAAGGCCCCCAAAAACCTAAACCCCAAACCCTCAGAAGGGTTTACACCGACCCTAATGTAGGGGTCGGAAGAATTTTTCATGCCATCCCCTCATAGTCCCCATTTAATCATACTATATTATCCCCCAAAACCCTAAAGCCAAAAACTTAAACCCTAAGCCCCAAGTCCTAAACCCTAAACCCTAAACCCTGAACCCTAATCCCTAAACCCTAAACCCAAAATCCTAAACCCTAATCCCTAAACCCTAAACCCTAACCCTATATAAACCCCAAACCCCCAGAGGCTTGTCCGACTTGGCGGCCATGCTCGCAGCCGGGGGGCCTCGAACGGGGTTTGCGGCCATGCTTTTGGAGCGCGAGGGGGCCGAAATACAGTAGCTGAAAGTACAAACCAAGCTTCAGGTTGTCTGGGGTTTAGGGTTTAGGGTTTAGGGTTTGGGGCATAGAGCTCGCTGCCTGCGGAGTCTCTGTTATGTCGGAAGTCCGACAGATGCTTGAGCTGACCGCTAAGTCCCAACATAGCCTGTCCATGTATCTATCTGTCTATGTATCCATCTCTCTCTCTCTCTCTCTCGCTATATATATCTATACCCACATGCACACACACACACACACACATATATATATATATATATACATACATACATATCTATACACATATGTATGAGCATAGACCTGTACATATATACATATATATATATATATATATATATATATGTATACATCTCCATAGAACCATATGCAACCACAAAGCCTCATAAGACCATACGAAACCCACAAAAACCTTTCTAGGTCTCTAGGTTGGCATGTTCCCCTTTTTTCCAATAGTCCCAATATATAGGTCCTGAGAAGCCCCCACTTGAAGTTCCACACAACTCTCGGACTCCCGAACCTCCTTCAAGGTGTGTGCAGACATGGCCACAGTCTTTCGCGAGGCGCGCGAGAAGCTGTAAGGGTTTATATAGGGTTTAGGGATTAGGGATTAGGGTCTAGGGTTTAGCGTTTAGGGCTCCAAGGGGTCCTTGATTTGAGAACACCCGTTGTCATGTTGCCAGAAATCAGGCTGAGATCAGGCGCTTGAAGAGCTCTCCTGGGTTGGAGATTTCCCACCGTGCCGCGATGTCGCCGATGTCGCTTCTCCCAGTGTTCGCCCTCCTCCCAGCATGCCGGGCATCACCCAGCGAGTACTGGGCCTTGGCGTCTCCTGCCGTGCGAAAAGCACGGGCCTTGCAGGGCCTCGAAGCAAGCAGAGCCTTGGGTGGACGCACGCTCAGCGCAGCCGAAAATGGCACGGGCGAGAACGACACGGAGAGCTTAGTACCTTTACGGTGTGGCAGAGAGAAGTACAATGGCGCGGCCGGGCCCATGTACTACGCCAACCCCTTCACGACGGCTTGCAGCAAGGCTTCTATGGACCTCGTCTATGCCGATGGTGATCGAGTGCGTGTGGCTCGGAAGGGCGATCTCATCAAGATGCGCTGCGACAACTGGGAGTGCCCCATCCCGCCGGTTGTGGACTGCTACTTTGACCGCAACGCATGTGCAGCGGATGAGTGGTGCATGGTCATCACACACGAGAAGTGGGGCGCATGGGCCACGGGCAAGGGCGGCAACACTCCCAACTTCGAGCTGTGCGGTGAGCAATACTATGCGGACATCGAGGCCATTGCAGCTCAGGGAAACGTTGGCAACGTGACGGTGGAAGCCTTGAAGTTGACACGAGAC
>CAJNDS010002554.1:302500-312500 GCA_905221605.1 Symbiodinium natans
AAAACGAGCGGACTGAAATCGAGCAGAGAGAGAACGAATACGAGCAGAATGACTACGAGCAGAACGAGAACGAACACGAGACGAGCAGATCAGAAAAAGAACGAATACGAGCAGAAAGAAACGCATACGAGCAGAATGGAAACCAAGCAGAATGACAAAAAACACGAGCAGAATGAATAAATGAGGTTGGAGGACAGGGCTTGCTGAGGAAAAATGAGAACTTTATATTTCTTAATGTTTTGGGATTCTCTGGGTGGGTGGGTTTTTTTGTAGAGTCCAGACAACGGCTCTACTAGAGATTGCTCGACCCAGAGCTGCTGAACCCTAAACCCTAAACCCTAAACCCTAAACCCTAAACCCCAAACCCCAAACCCTAAACCCTAAACCCTGAAACCTTACCCCAAGGGTCGTACTCACTCCTTACACTGAGCCGGCGGCCCGATTGCAGATCAGGGTTCCCCAAGCTCTGAACCCTGAAGCCCACAATCCTGAAACCCCAAACCCTGAATCCTCAACCCCAAGCCCTAACCCCTAAACCCCAAACCCACCCTAACCCCCCCCCCCCCCCAAAAAAAAAAAACAAAAAAAAGAAAACAACCCCCGCAACCCTAAACCCTAAACCTCAAGACCCTAACTCCTGAAACCCTAAACCCTAAACCCTAAACCCTAAACCCTAAACCCTAAACCCTAAACCCTAAACCCTAAACCCTAAACCCGAAACCCTAAACCCTAAACCTCAAGACCCTAAATCCTGAAACCCTAAAGTTCCCAAACTGCAGGCTTGGTCCGGTGGCGGTCTCGGACGCATTGTCAGAAGAGGGGTTTAGGGTTTAGGGTTTAGGGTTTAGGGTTTAGGGTTTAGGGTTTAGGGTTTAGGGTTTAGGGTTGAGGGTTGAGGGTTGAGGCTTGAGGGTATTTAGGGGAAGCATGTAGGCTGGAGAAGTGTCTTTTTGGGTTGAGGGTTGTGTAGTTTTGGGGTTTAGGGGTTTGGGGGGTTGAAGGGTCGAGGGGTTTAGGGAGTTTAGGTGTTGTGGGGTTTTGGGGGGTTTAGGGTTTTGGGGTTGAGGGGGTTTTGGGGTTGAGTCAGGCGTTTTGGGCATTCGCGCTGGGTATGGAGGGTCGCTGTCTTTCGTTGCTCGCATTTGCAGCCATCTTGGCAGGAAACTTTTGCTGCAATCTGAAACCGCAAAATCCCAAGTCCGGGGTACCCGTGTTTTAGGCTCCACCCTAAACCCTAAACCCTAAACCCTAAACCCTAAACCCCAAACCCCTATGTACGTGTTCAGTTGTAGATCTTGGCTTACTTCGGGCCTGTCTGGTTTTGGGGTTGAGGGCTTCTGAGAGGGCCGCTGGCCTGCACCCTCAACCCGAAACTGGGAGCCCTAAGCTCCCAAAACTCCGCGAGGGTTTAGGGTTTTGGGTTTAGGGTTTAGGGTTTAGGGTTTAGGCCCGAAACCCTAATGTGTAGGGATCAGGGTTTCGGGTTTCGAGCCGACACTTGGCCCTTATACTAGCAGTGCTTAATACATAGGGATTATAATAGGAGGTACAAAAAATCCCTACATAAGGACTGTTGGTATAAGAGGGAACATCCCAAAACCCTCAACCCTAAACCCCTAACCCCTAAACCCTAAACCCTAAACCCTAAACCCTAAGCTTCCCTGAGGTCTCCCCAGTATGGGGCCCGGCCCATCCTGTGCCATGCGGCTGCCTCCGGTCGCCCTGACGCGCCCTGCTGGCATTGCACTCGTCTGGAGTCTCCTTGCCCTAAACCCTAAACCCTAAACCCTGAACCCTAAACCCCAAACCCGAAACCCCAAACCCTAAACCCCAAACCCTAAGCCCTAAACCCTAAACCCTGAACCCCAGGCCCTAAATCCCAAATCCTAAATCCCGAGGTGGTGAGGTGGATGCTCAAGAACTGGTCATCGGCCCGAGTCGGGCTCTCAACCTTTTGTGATTTTGGGAAAGGTTCAGGGTTTCGGGGTTTAGGGTTTCGGGTTTAGGGTTTCGGGTTTAGGGTCCCTAAACCCTAAACCCTAAACCCTAAACCCTAAACCCTAAACCCGAAACCCTAAACCCTTTAGGGTTTCGGGTTTAGAGGCGGGGAGGCTGGGAGTCTTTTCTTTCGTTTTGGACCCCAGAGGTTCAAAGGCTCAGCCTGTCAGTCTGCTGGCTAGACTTCTTGCTAATATAGTATTTCATATTCATATTATTCATATTCTTCTTCTTCTTCTTATGATTATGATTATGATTATTATTATTATCATGATTATTCTCATCATCTTTTTTTAGTATTATAGTTGTCATGTAATATGATACCACATTCAGCTACTATCTATCCTGGTCTTTAGGGTTTAGGGTTTAGGTTTTAGGTTTAGGGTTTAGGGTTTAGGGTTTAGGGTTTAGGGTTTAGGGTTTAGGGTTTGTGACGGACCAGGGCTCACGCGACACTGGGCACAACTGAAGCTCAGTACTGTTCAGGGTTTAGGGTTTAGGGTTTAGGGTTTAAGGGTTAAGGGTTTAGGGTTTAGGGTTTAGGGTTTAGGGTTTAGGGTTTAGGGTTTAGGGTTTAGGGTTTAGGGTTTAGGGTTTAGGGTTTAGGGTTTAGGGGAAGGGCTTATTATTATTATTGTTGTTATTGTTATTGTTATTGTGATTGTTATTGTTATTCTTATTATTATTGTTATGATTATTATTATGATGATTATGATTATGATTATGTCATGAATTATTAGTATTATTATTATTATTATTATTATTATTATTATTAGTATATTTACTATAGTTATTGTTTAATCTGACACCACATTCAACTTCTATCCATCCTGGTCCTGAGGGTTTAGGGTTTAGGGCTTAGGGTGCAGGGTTTAGGGTTTAGGGCGTAGGGTTTAGGGTCGAGGGGTTAGGGTTGAGGGTTTACGGTTGGGCTCCCAAGGTTTAGGGTTGAAGTGTTTAGGGTGACAGGGCTTTAGGGGGTGAATAAACGGGTTTAGGGTTTAGGGTTTCAGCTTTAGGGTTCGGGGTTTAGGGATTCAAGCGAGGTGTAGGGTTGAAGGTTTTCGGGTTCAGAGCTTAGGGATTTTAGGTGAGGCGGGCTCCAAGTGTGTGGGCTGGTTCAGAGAGTTGAGGCTTTAGGGGGGTGTAAGGTGAATGTGTGGTTGTTGCGCAGGGTTGAGGGTTTCGGGTTTAGGGTTTAGGGTTCAGTTTAGGGTTTAGGGTTTCGGGGTCTCCATTTTAGGGTTTGGGGTTTTAGGGGGGAGTTCCCCCTGGTTCATGGCGGTTTTGGGGCCCAATACTGAAGGGTTTGGGGTTTAGGGGCCACCAGCACCATAGAACACTTGCAGGACAGAGTTTTTCTTGAATTCTGAACCCGAAGCCTTCAATCCCAAACCTTACAATCTAAATTAGCACTCCACGACGAAGAAGGGAGACCCCAAAGCCTCCCGAGCGAAACTCCCCGAAGCCCGAAATCCCACTCTCTAAACCCTAAACCCTAAGCCCTAAGCCCTAAACCCTAGACCCTAAACCCGAAACCCTAAACCCTAAACCCGAAACTCTAAACCCTAAACCCTAAACCCGAAACCCTAAACCCTAAACCCTAAACCCCGAAACCCGAAACCCTAAACCCTAAACCCTAAACCCTAAACCCTAAACCCTAAACCCCTAAACCCTAAACCCTAAACCCTCAAGCCGAAGACTTTCCTGGAGCCCTCGGAGCCCTGCGGCGCGTCGCCGCTGTCGGGGGCCCAGAAGATGGTAGGGTTTAGGGTTTAGGGTTTAGGGTTTAGGGTTTAGGGTTTAGGGTTTAGGGTTTAGGGTTTAGGGTTTAGGGTTTAGGGTTCAGGGTTCAGGGTTTGAGGGGTAAACCCTAAACCGAAACTCGAAACTCGTTATCTGGTAGTCTTATGGCCCAAAAGACCAAAGTCTCCCAACGTAGCCAGCAGGGTCCCGAGTCCCGAGGGTCCTCGTTTTTTGCCCTGCAGTTGAGGGTCTCTAGGGTTCAGGGGTTCGGGCTTAAGACTTGGGGTTTACGATTGGCCTGAGCCCGGGATTCGCAAGACCTTTTTCCATCACTATGCTAACTGGTATCACCGCATCTTCCCAGACATGAAGTATACATCCATTTTGCTTTCTTGACTCGGCACCATCTCCATGCATGCTTCCGTAAACTTCCTATTCTTGGTAGCCCAGTGGTACCCTTTTCCCTTTTTGTGGCTCAAGATTTCCTTATAAAGTAACCAACCCCAAAGAAGGGTGGCCTTATCATAATATGGCTACTGGGCTACCAGGTATTTCATAGTCCTAAGGGGAGGTCCAGGGGCGGCAAAAGAAGGGTGGTTGAGGGTTGAGGGTTGAGGGTTGAGGGTTGAGGGTTGAGGGTTGAGGGTTTAGGGTTTAGGGTTTAGGGTTTAGGGTTTAGGGTTTAGGGTTTAGGCCCACGTAGCCTGAAGGATGGGGGGTCCAAACAAATGCCTAATCCCCATCAACCCGATCGCCCGAACAGAACCTAAGCCCTAAAACCCTACACCCGAAACCCTAAACCCTAAGCCCTAAACGCTAAACCCTAAACCCTAAATCCCAAACCCTACACCCTAAACCCACTGCGCTGGACTTTTCGAGGCACTTTGCCGCACTGGGTGGCCATGGCCACGTGTGCGAGGTCTTGCCGCGCCCTCTCTGTCTGATTTCAAGATGGTTTCGGGTTCAGGGTTTAGGGCCGTTTAGGGTTTAGGGTTTAGGGTTGCGGGTTTCGGGTCTAGGGTTGACCGTGTTCCGTTGCCGGTCCTGTTTCGGGGCTTTATGGTTGTCTCAGGTTAGGTTCCTGATAAATAGTGGAAGGGTGTATGATTCAGTTCGAGCCCCTTTTGGGTATTCAATTTGGGCCGTACGTTTACACCTTTCGCGTAGACCCAAGGTCTTGCAGCGCGTCCACGAGTCCTCAGACTATACCCTAAGCGACAACCTCAAGCTTCAAACCCTCAACCCCAGACCGCGCTGGTGTGCGCGCAGGCAGTCTTTCAGGTTCATGAGCCGAAAAGGATCACCCTCATCCCGATACTAAACCCTAAGCCCTAAGCCCTAAACCCTAAACCCTAAACCCTAAACCCTAAACCCCTAAACACCTAAACCCCTAAACCCCTAAACCCCTAAACCCCTAAACCCCTAGTTCGGCTTGATGGTTCAGGCTCGCAGTTCTAGGGGTCAAGAGGTCAGACCTCAAATTCCAAAGTGCCCGAACCTTAAACCCCAGGCCCTAACCTCTAAACCCCCTAAACCCCTGCAACCCCGTAACTGCCCGAAGGCCTGAACCCTCTGCCCTAGACCCCGAATTCCCAAACCCCAAACCCCAAACCCTAAACCCTAAACCCTAAGCCCCAAACCCTAAACCCTAAACCCCAAATCCTAAACCCTAAACCCTAAACCCTAACCCCACCTCCTAGCCTGAAGTTTCGAGGCTTGAGGAGGGTGGCGGCGACGTCGACAGTCGGGACTGGGCGTTTAGGGCTTTGGGGTTTCACAGTTTAGGGTGGAGGGGTTTGGGTTTAGGGTTAAGGAGTTTAGGGTGTTGGAGCAAGGTTCTTGGGGCTTCGGAGCATCCTCAACCCCCCCCCCTCTGGGCTGTTCCCCCCTGCAACTGACAGTCCTTAGTAGGGATTGTAATTGGGGGGGTACTATAATCCCAAAAAGGATTGTTCGTATAAGGGGGAGCGTCCCAAGCTTTGGGGTTTAAGGGTTTCCGTGCGGTAGGGTTTAGGATGTAATCTAGCCGTGTTGGAGCCCGCCAGAACCCCAATGCCTAAAACCCTAAACCCTCAACCCGCAACCCTAAAAAACCCTAAACCCTAAACCCTAAACCCTAAACCCTAAACCCTAAACCCTAAACCCTAAACCCTAAAGGCCACTTGGAGACTTGCGCGAGCATTTGCCACTGCAGGCCCCATCTGCAAGGGCACACACAGGTGGAAACGGCTATGAAAACAGTGGCGGCTATGAACCCTAGGCCCGAACAACGCTTAAACCCAAACCCTAAACCCAAACCCTAAACCCTAAACCCTAAGCCCTAAACCCTAAACCCTAAACCCTAAACCGTAAACCCTAAACCCTAAACCCTAAACCCCCCCTAAGCCCTGTTCGCTTTTGGAGGACAACTCGGGGCTTCGGGCGCTGCACCTCGCAGCTGAGCAGGGTCACGTCGATGCCTGCTGGGGTCTCAGGGTTTAGGGTTTAGGGTTTAGGGTTTTAAGGGTTTAGGGTTAGGGTTTCGGGTTTAGGGTTTTAGGGAAAAGGGCTTAGGGCGTGCCACCTACCCCACCCCAAGACCGCCCACATACAACTTTCACGGATTTAAAGTTTTCTTTTAGAAGGAACTAGAAAGCCGGGTGCCGTAGCGTGAGTGGGTTGGAATACGTCTTCCTGTTGAGTTGCTCTTCCGGGCTAGGAAAACTGACGAACCCGATATCAAAGTCTTCAGTTTAAGCCGCCTACATGTCGGGGGGAATGGGAGCACTTGGGTTGCTGTGTTACTTGCGACACTTGCGACACTTGAGTCGCTTCGGTCACCTGGGTCAGTTGGGGCACGTGGCACAATTTCGACAGTGAACCGTAAACCCTAAACCCTAAACCCTAAACCCTAAACCCAAAACCCAAAACCCAAAACCCAAAACCCCAAAACCCAAAACCCTAAACCCTAAACCCTAATGTCGTGCAAAGTGCATCACGGAAGTACGACAAGTCATTCACGCTCATGCTTTGGCGGCCGACTTGACCTTTGATTAAGCTGAGTGACCCTCAACTCTCATCCTTGAAGCACCCTAAGCCCTGAACCCCACGACGACCTCAACCCTGAACCTCAACTTGCCTTAGGTAATTTAGGGTTTAGGGTTTAGGGTTTAGGATTTAGGGTTTAGGGTTTAGGGTTTAGGGTTTAGGGTTCCTTAATCCTAAAGTCCCCAGACCCCAAAACCAACCGTACCAAAGGCCCCAAAAAAACCCCTTATCTTTGGGAGTCCGTGTTTTGGGGCCGCAGAGGTTATGCCTTGCTGCAGTGTGGGGCGCATCCTGATGGCCCCATAGGCAGTCCGCCCGGCTGGGTTTCGGGTTAGGGATTTCGGGTTTAGGGTTTCGGGTTTAGGGTTTAGGGTTTAGGGTTTAGGGTTTTAGGGATTTAGGGTTTAGGTTCAGGGCTTCGGGCTTAGGGTTTAGGGTCTTGGCTTTGCCGGGCCTCCGTTTGGGAATGTTGTGCTTCAGCGTTTCGTAGAGCATGCGAGGAAGCCTTTCATGATCCAGGGATCCGTGGCAAACCCTAAACCCTAAACCCTAAACCCTAAACCCTAAACCCTAAACCCTAAACCCTAAACCCTAAACCCTAAACCCTAAACCCTAAACCCTAAACCCTAAACCCTAAACCCTAAACCCTAAACCCTAAACCCTAAACCCTAAACCCTAAACCCTAAACCCTAAACCCTAAACCCTATCAAGAGGTCTGAAAAGTCTGAAGCTGGGTGTCGGTCTTGAGCAGTGGTCGTGAAGGTTGCAGGGTACAAGCTTTCGTTGAAGCCGAGCGAGGCTTTAGGGTTTAGGGTTTTAGGGTTTAGGGTTTAGGATTGGGGGGTGTGCTTACTTTAAACCCTAAACCCTAACCCTAGCCCTAAACCCTAAACCCTAAACCCTAGCCCTAAACCCTAAACCCTAGCCCTAAACCCTAGCCCTAAACCCTAGCCCTAAACCCTAAACCCTAAACAGCTCCTCCCGTGGCCTCAGGGCTCAGCGACACTGCCTGCGGCGCAGGGCCCAGGGCTCTCAACCCCAAACCCTAGACCCGAAGCCCCAAGCCCTAAACCCTAAACCCTAGACCCGAAACCCCAAATCCTGAGCCCTAAACTCTAAACCTTAAACCCTAGACCCGAAACCCCAAACCCTAAACCCTAAACCCTAAACTCTGAGCCCTAAACCCTAGTCCCGACACCCCAAACCCTAAACCCTAAGCCCGCAACTCCTTCAAAAAAAAAAGGGCAAGGTACTCAGCAACGCCCTACACAAAAAGGCAGGGTACTCAGCAACGCTCCCCAAGCCGCCAGGTTTAGGGTTTAGGGTTTAGGTTGTAGGGTTTAGGGTTTAAGGGTTGAGGGTTGAGGGTGCACAGGTTTCAGATGAGTTTCTGCCTCCCCCTCACGTTGACCACTGTCCAGCAGCCACCGCCAACCTAGCAGCCCTATCCCTAAACCCTAAACCCTAAACCCTAAACCCTAAACCCTAAACCCTAAACCCTAAACCCTAAACCCCAAACCCTAAACCCTAAACCCAAAACCCCAAACCCTAAAGCCTAAGGTGCCCCAACGCCGCTGTTGCTGGCTGCGGAGTGCGGCCATTCGGAGGCCGGCGGATCGAGGGTGGAGGCTTCGGTTTAGGGTTTGGGGCTTAGGGTTTAGGGTTTAGGGTTTAAGGTTTCGGGTTTAGGGTTTAGGGTTCAGAAAATCAAGATGTTGGGTTTAGGGCTTAGGGCTTAAGGTTTGCAGGGCCTTGTAGGGTTTGTAGGATTGTAGGGTTTGTAGGGGTTGTACGGTTTGCAGGGTTTGTAACATTGTTGGGTTCAGAATTTTGGGATGCAGGGTTTACTTTTCTCTTCTGGTCTGGGCTCACAGAAGCCCTCTCGCGACACTTCCCACAACCCCACCTTAGGGTTTAGGGTTTAGGGTTTAGGGTTTAGGGTTTAGGGTTTAGGGTTTAGGGTTTAGGGTTTAGGGTTTAGGGAACACTTCCCCGACAGCAAACCCCCAAACCCCCCGAAGACACCATCCGACACCTCCTCCCGAACCCTGCCACACAAGCATCGGCTCAGACCCCTTCTGGTTGTTTAGGGTTTAGGGTTTAGGGTTTAGGGTTTAGGGTTTAGGGTTTAGGGTTTAGGGTTTAGGTTTGGGCCTGCGCGCCCCTAAACCTCCTTTAGGCACAGAGGCTTTGCGGTGCTGGCGCTGTATCCCTTGCAAAGGTGTGCGCGCTGCTGGTGACGTTCCGCCACGCGCCCGGGGTAACTAGGGTTTTTGGGCTTTGGGTGCGTTGGTTCGCGTTTGTGGCCCTTTAGGCAACTCCCTTTAGGTAGCAGTCTTACGGTATCTGTCTCGAGTATGGGTCATAGTTGATACTGGTTGCCTGTCATGGTACCGTACTGCCCTAGGGCCGCACACGGGCCGAACACTACACGTAATAGCTACGGGAGGTAGCCACATGGCCTGTTGCACTCTTGGTTCGAGGCCGCTTGTTTTCGTTTTATTTGGAGTGAAGCCTTTGGCCATGGAGAAGGCACGTTTTACAGAGTTACTGGACACGTCTTTGTACGACTTCCGGCAGCAATTGTTGGCTGCCTACACTGGTGCCGCGGACTCCGCCAGCACCTCCCCTCTTGACGAAAGTGGGCGTGGCAGCGTGCGGGCAGTGGACAGTGGGCAGATGTCGCACGAGCAGGTGGGGGCTTCCAACCCTATAGACCCCAAACCCTAAACCTAAACCCTTGGATGGATTCCTTTTCTAACCTTACAAACAAAATAGGATACCCCAACCCAAGTTTCGAAGCCCCCAGGCAGAGTCAGTGGCCTGGGCCAAGGCGGAGGCCGTTGATTCATCACGGGAGCGCGGTATCTCTGGCTGCTCCAGTGCGAGTTCGCTGACACCGAGTGACGAGCGTATCAGTGTCCACGAACTCGGCGAAATGCTCCAGGCTTTCTCAGGGCACCTTGGGACCATGGAACTTGTTTGAGCCTTTTTTTTTTTGTTTGGGCGGTACCTCTAGCAAGTGCTCAGGAGCCTCGCCCCAACTCCTAAACCCTGACCCGTTCACTCGAGAACCTCGGGGATTTGTGCTTCTTGATGTATCCATTAGGATGTTCGGTCAGGAGTCAACGAACAAGGTTCCATGGCTACAGTTTACCTTTTGTGGGGTCAACTCTGAACCCCAAACCCCTCTACCTCTGGGTAGTTCTCGGGGACCCTGTCCCGGGTC
>CAJNDS010002554.1:320000-330000 GCA_905221605.1 Symbiodinium natans
ACCCTAAACCCTAAACCCTAAACCCTAAACCCTAAACCCTAAGCCCTTACAACGTTATAATTATAGCACGCCTCCTGGGCGACCAAGGATTTGCCACCATCGCGATCGGCCAGGACACGAGAACCAAGGAGCCTTGTAGCCCAGTGGCGCCCTTTTTAGCCCTTGTTTTTTGGATTCTCGGTTCCCGGAAGAGCCCGAGGCCCTAAATCCTAAACCCGAAACCCTAAACCCAAAACCCAAAACCCTAAACCCTCAAAACCCCTAAACCGTTGTTGTGATCATGGTTTCTGGGCCACCAAGGAGCTGAACTTGGATAAGTACTTCCACAACATCCCCGCAGCCATGTTCACCGCCTTCCGATGCTTCAACGGCGCCGGAGATGCGTTTCAGCGGGCTGTTCGACTCTCTAGTCGTATCTTGGGATGTTCCCCCTGTACTAACAGTTCTTTATAGGGATGAGACAGGGCGATTACTATAGTCGCCACCAAGGACTGTTAGTATAAGGGGGTACGTCCCACATCGTATCGTTTGAGGGGTATGTGCTAAGCCTCCAGGCAAGATCATCATTCCCATTTGAAACTCTCCTTCTTCTGCCACCTTCATTGCAGTTGCAACCTAATACCCTAAACCCTAAACCCTAAACCCTAAACCCTAAAACCTAAACCCTAAACCCTAAACCCTAAACCCTAAACCCTAAACCCTAAACCCTAAACCCTAAACCCTAAACCCTAAACCCTAAACCCTAAACCCTAAACCTTAAACCCTAAACCCTAAACCCTTCAGTCATGGTTGTGGTCACTGGTTGTGTGTGGTTGTGGTCGTCGCCGCTGTTCCCAGTCCGTAGGGTGGTTCGGGAGTACACGCTCTAGCTTTAGGCTTTAGGTAAAAGGGCTTCGGGGTGAGGGGCGGGGTTAGCGTTTAGGGTTTAGGGTTTAGGGTTTAGGGTTTAGGGTTTAGGGTTTAGGGTTTAGGGTTGAGGGTTGAGGGTGAGGGTTGAGGGTTTAGACTTCAGTTCGCCAAAAGGAGAGTGCGTCAATGAGAAGGGCTTGCCCATCAACGACCTTCTTGCTGAAGCGCTGGGGTGGCCCTTCATCACGGGCTACATCGCCAGCTACATGCTTGTGGCCATGGGAATCTTCAATGTCATCCTGGCTGTGTATGTGGCTTGCTTGGAGATTAGGGTTCAGGGTTCAGGGTTCAGGGTTTAGGGTTTAGGGTTTAGGGTTTAGGGTTTAGGGTTTGGGGTATAGGGTTTGGGGTTTAGGCTTCTATGTGGCTTCTGTGTAAAGCCCTCACCCCCCGAGGTTCTTCCACAAGTGGCCCTAAACCCTTATCAACCCTAAACTGCAAGGTTAGGGTTTAGGGTTTAGGGTTTAGGGTTTAGGGTTTAGGGTTTAGGGTTTAGGGTTTTAGGGTGTTAGGGTTTTAGGGTTTCGGGTTTAGGCTTTAGGGTTTAGGGTTCATGGTTTAGGGTTTAGGGCTCCGACAATTGAGTAGCGACAGTCAAGCAGTTGGAGGCAGATGCCCTCCCTAGCGCCAGAAGAGTTCCCTTCTTAAAAGGGCAACATAGGGGTTTTTTGATTCTTTTTGGGGGGCAAGAACCCCCTCAACAAGTAAGAAATGATCCTTCTTAAACGGGCAACATAGGGATTTTGATTTTTTTTGGGGGGGGGGTTCTTAAGCAACTAGTAGTAGCGAAGCCTCCTTGGGTCAAGGCAACCCTAAACCCTAAACCCTAAACCCTAAACCCTAAACCCTAAACCCTAAACCCTAAACCCTAAACCCTAAACCCTAAACCCTAAACCCTAAACTGCTGAGAACCCAAGGTGGACATCACCATGAAGGCTGCCGCCAGGTCCGCAAGGTCATGTCAGGGTTTAGGGTTTAGGGTTTAGGGTTTAGGGTTTAGGGTTTAGGGTTTAGGGTTTAGGGTTTGGGGTTTAGGGTTTAGGGTTTAGGGTTTAGGGTTTAGGGTTAGGGTTTAGGGTTTAGGGTTTAGGGTTAGGGTTTAGGGTTAGGGTTAGGGTTTAGGGTTTAGGGTTTAGGGTTTAGGGTATCCCCTTCTGGTCCCTGTATAAAGACACTAAAGGAACCCCCCCCCCCCCCCCCTCCCCCAAACAAAAAAAAACAAAAAACAAAAACCCTCTTCTAAGTATTAAGGCCCCCAAAACCCTAGTCTTATTCCCTCGCGGTCCCTTGATACCCATACTATAAGAACCCCCCCCCCCCCCCCCCCCCGAAGAAAAAAAAGAAAGTAACCTTTTCTAAGAACGAAGGCCCCTATAGTAGAGGCTTGGGATGGCTTTGTTCACATGAAGTAGGGTTTATGTTTCTTGTTACCCCTAAAAGGACACCCAATACATGCACTCACCAATCTCAAAAAAGGAACCTTATGTACACTCACCAAAACAGCAATATCAACCCACTTCATGTCACCCCGTCTTGGGGCAAGCTAAGGAAGTTTCTGGTGTGGGAGCTTGGGCTGTTCGCTCTTACACGATCAGTCCTGAATAGGGATGATAGTAGCGCCTGACGATTATAGTCCCTAGTAAGGACTGTTAGTATAAGGAAGAAACATTTCAAGTAGGAACACCGGTTCCAGAGAGGTTCAGGACTTAGGCTTTTGCAAGCGCCAGCCGAGGCCAAAGAGAACGACGCTGTGACGGCGGAGCAGCACACGAAGGAATCCATCCGGGTCGCGCGCACCACGCGAGAGCTGCTGAAAAAGTTTTCGGGGGCCTTTCATGTCTTTGCAGATCAGGGGGATGCTCCGTTCTACCTTGGGATTTGTGTTTCAAGTCCGTTGCTTTCTTTAGTAAGGTAATCCTTGCCATAAGCGAGATTTCAATGAATATTTGGGTCCCCGTTTATACTACCCCAAGCTTAAACTTAGTAGAGTCTCCATACAAAACACCTCCACCAAGGTACCCTAGTTTATGGAACCGCCCGGAGAAGTTTCAATCAGCTTATCTACAACGCTAAACCCTAAACCCTAAACCCTAAACCCTAAACCCTAGACCCTAGACCCTAAACCCTAAACCCTAAACCCTAAACCCTAAACAGCTCAGGATTTCAACAGGCTTGACAAGTTGCCTTCGGAAATCCTGATCACGCAGGATGGACAGCAGGACGCCCGGTAGGACGTTTAGGGTTTAGGGTTTAGGGTTTAGGGTTTAGGGTTTAGGGTTTAGGGTTCAGGGTTTAGGGTTTAGGGTCTAGGGTTCTTATGTTTACAACAAATTATACTTCGTATGTTTCCTTGGTAGCCCAGTGGTACCCTTTGGCCCATTTTTTGCTTCAAGGTTCCCCTGAAAAAAAAGGCATCCAACCAAAAAAAGGGGTACCCTGATCATAACATGGTTACTGGAGGGCATGCCCCCTAAACTCTAAACTCTAAACTCCAAACCCTAAACCCTAAACCCTAAACCCTAAACCCTAAACCCTAAACCCTAAACCCTAAACCCTAAACACTAAACCCTAAACCCTAAACCCTAAACCCTCCTGTTTCATAACCGCTTACCGGGCCAGCCCAGGACAAGATCGCGATCACCAAGGAGCTCTTTCTGTTGATCATCCAGGATCCGGGTGTCCAGCGGCTGATACGAGGGTAGGTTTGAACATAACTTTTGTTGTTTTTTTGACCCTTCATCCCCCCGTAGAATCCTGATAGAGCCGTGATAAACCCTAAGCCCTAAACCCTAAACCCTAAACCCTAAACCCTAAACCCTAAACCCTAAACCCTAAACCCTAAACCCGAAACCCGAAACCCTAAACCCTAAACCCTAAACCCTAAACCCTAAACCCCCAAAAATCTGCCTCAGGATGGATGAGCTGGAGCTTCCGCCGGACCGCGCGAACCTCTTTGAGATCATCGATGCGAACGGCAATGGCACCCTCCAGGTGTCGGAGTCACTTGGAGTGGTAGGGCAGCCTTACCATCACCTTGGGGGGGTTTAGGGTTTAGGGTTTAGGGTTTAGGGTTTAGGGTTTAGGGTTTAGGGTTTAGGGTTTAGGGTTTAGGGTTTAGGGTTTAGGGTTTAGGGTTTAGGGTTCAAGGTTTAAGGTTTTGGGTTTTTGGGCTTTAGGGTTTAGGGTTTAGGAATTTAGGGTTTACTTGGTAGCCCAGTGGTGCACTTTTCCCTCTTTTTGGTTCAAGCATAAAGTAGCCAACCCCAAACAAGGGTGCCCTTATGGTTATAATCCCCTGCCTCTAATATTAAATTCCCTGCGGGCCCCTGCCCCGAATATGAAATACCCCCCATTACAGTTTTAATATAGTATATTGGGGGATTTTAATATTAGGGGGTAGGTGGGGTTGAATACAAGGGGGAGGGGATTATCGATCTGGGCTACCAAGCATATTTCCCGTGCCCTGCACCGAAAATCCAAGTTCAAGCCGAGTGGAGCTTGAGTTCAACCTCCGACATAGGCCTACATGAAGCCTTACTAGGCCCCCTAAGCCCTAAACCCTAAACCCTAAGCCCTAAGCCCTAAACCCTAAACCCTAAACCCTAAGTCCTAAACTCTAAAACTCCTTGCAAAGGGCTCCTTAAGTAGAACTCGCCAGGTTGCTGCACGGCCTTCTAAAGATCCGCGGGGAGCTCAACAAGAGCGACGTAGTGGCGACTCTCCTGGCCACCAAGGCTGCTTGGTTTAGGGTTTAGGGTTTAGGGTTTAGGGGTTAGGGCTTAGGGCTTAGGGTTTAGGGCTTAGGGCTTAGGGTTTAGGGTTTCCCTGTATAAGTATGGTACCAAGTGGGACATTTTTCGTAAATTTCCCTTGTTGGGTTAACGAGGATCATATGTCAGGAATAGCTCTAAACCCTAAACCTAAACCCTAACCCTAAACCCGAAACCCAACCCTAAACCCTAAACCCTAAGCCCTCAGCCCTAAGCCCTAAGCCCCAAGCCCTAAACCCTAAACCCTAAACCCTAAACCCATTCAGGAATACATGCTTCAGAGGCTTTTCAAAATCCCCAGGCTGTGCAGGACATGGTCGACGACCTTAAGTCGGGGTGTGAGGAGCAGTTCGCCACTCTGCGCAGTGAGCTGGCGCAGCAAAATGCTGAGCTGAACCGACAGCTCAGCAACTAGGCAGGCCCCTGGGAAGATTTTTTTGGGTTTAGGGTTTAGGGTTTGGGATGTGGGGTTTAGGGTTTATAATTAGGGTTTCACTCGGCAGGATCATATTTAGGAAACAAACTCCTTTCAGGGGGGTTTTATGTGGGCCATCCGAGGCAAGCTCGCAGGTGTCAAAGTCAAACACCTCAGAGCCAGGAACATCCGCGTGCAAGACCTCAGCAGCCTTGAGGTACCCCTTCGACCGGGAGACCTGCCACCAGACACTGAGGCGGAGCCGCTCAGGTCGTAGGAAGCCCCTAGGTTGCTCCGCAAGACCTTCCTTGACACCCTAAACCCCTAAGCCCTACACCCTAAACCCTAAACTCTAAACCCCAAACCCTAAGCCCTAAACCCGAAACCCTAAACCCTAAACCCTAAGCCAACCCTAAACCCTAAACCCCTTAATAGGAGTTATAGTCGTATAGGGTATGTGACCCAATTTTAGGGTTTATCTGGGGGCCAAGCTTTGCATGTTCAGGAAGGGGGAGTGTAGAGCCTGGGTCTAGCTTCAGCAGTCAGAACCCCAAAAGCAACAGCACCTTCAACAAGGCAAAGCCCATGCACCTTTAAACCCTACACCCTACAACCTAAACCCCTAAACCCCTAAACCCCTAAACCCCTAAACCCCTAAACCCCTAAACCCCTAAACCCCTAAACCCCTGAACCCCCAAACCCGTAAACCCCTAAACCCCTAAACCCCAAAACCCCTAAACCCCAAAACCCCTAAACCCTAAACCCTAAGCCCTAAACCCTAACCCCTCCTGCTCTCCGGGAGCAGTTCGCAACCCTTGGACATGCGACAGAAAACGTCCGCAGTTGGGGGCAGCCGTACGTTGCCGCGTCAATACAACTGTTCCTTGCTTGAAGGCTCATGGTACTTAGTAACCCATTTTAATGGTGCCTACAACCCAAGTTAGAACCATATTAGGGCACTTAAGCAACCCATGTTAACGGTACTTTTAACCCAAATGATGACCATATTGGCCCCATAAGGAGCTTCCCTAAACCCTAAACCCTAAACCCTAAACCCTAAACCCTAAACCCTAAACCCTAAACCCTAAACCCTAAACCCTAAACCCTAAACCCTAAACCCTAAACCTAAGTGGGCTCTAAGTACAGTTGTAATTGGCTAATAAGTACCTCGAACCTCCAAGTGTCCTTCGTGCAAAGAGGCGAAGACGCAGAGGAAAGGGAAAACTGCAGCTCAGGGTTTGGGGTTTGGGGTTTGGGGTTTAGGGTTTAGGGTTTAGGGTTTAGGGTTTAGGGTCTAGGGGGTCCTGAACCCCTCAACGCTCAACCCTAAACCCTAAACCCGAACGCACATGAACCCTAAGCACTTTTAGAGTTCATTTCGTCCCGAAGGATGGTTTGAGCCCAAACGGCACCGTTTAGGGTTTAGGGTTTAGGGTTCAGGGTTCAGGGTTTAGGGGTAGCCCTAAACCCCAAACCGTCCCCGGACCCTGAACATGGAAGTGCTGGCGCGACTACTTGAGAAGTGGCGCATCTGCTGCAGTGACGTTCATGGGTTTCCCTACTACCCCCCTCTATACTACCCCCCTAGGCTCCCCCCCATAATTGAGGCTGTTTAAGGGTTAGGGTTTAGGGTTTGGGGTTGGGGGAACCTGGACCGTTCAACGCCCCCAATCCCTGCTGAAGCCTCTCAGCCTCCAAGACCTACGCACTAAGCCCTGAATTTTTAAACCTTAAATCGTGAACCCTAAGCCCTAAACAACTAAATTGCCCTAAATAAACTAAGTAACCCTCAACAAGCCCAATAAGCCTAAATCACCCGAAACAACCCGAACCTAAACCCTAAACCCTAAACCCTAAACCCCAAACCCTAAACCCTAAACCCTAAAACCTAAACCCTAAACCCTAAACCCTAAACCCTAAACCCTAAACCCTAAACCCTAAACCCTAAACCCTAACCCTAAACCCTAAAGCCTAAAGCCTAAAGCCTAAACCCTAAACCCTAAACCCTAAACCCTAAACCCTAAACCCTAAACCACTCCATCCGAGGCGCTGATCCGCTGGCGTCCAGCTTGGACGGCCGTACGCCGCTCGCGGTCGCCAGCACCTCAACCCACGGGTGCAGGGCTTCCTACACCCTTACTTGCCCTAAACCCTAAACCCTAAACCCTAAACCCTAAACCCTAAACCCTAAACCCTAAACCCTAAACCCTAAACCCTAAACCCTAAACCTAAACCCTAAACCCTAAACTCTTTTCCCTTCCCCCGAAACCCTTAAGTTTTTTTCGGCTTGGGTTGAAGGTTTGCGGTTTGAGTTTAGGGTTTAGGGTGTAGGGTTTAGGCGTTGAGGGTGTAGGGTTTAGGGTTGAGGGACAAGGGCTCTGAGTTTAGGTTCGCGAGGTTTGGCAGCTACTGCTCGTTCGGCTCTTTCGTTCTTAGACAGGAATTGACAAAGGTCACTAGACTTTTAGCCGCACTGCCAGATATATTCCGCAGGCTCCCTGTTGCGTTAATTCTATGTGCTTCGTTACCCTTCGAGAGGCCGAATTTTCCTGAACCTTAAACCTTCAGCCCGAAGCCCTCAACCCTAAACGCCCTGCCTGGCCAGCGGGGGGGGGGGGGGGGGGGGGCGGCACTTTGTATGGGGCGCCACAAAGGGGGCTGCAAATTTCTTCGGTTGATTGATTTCGATTGCCTTCGATTGGATTGATTTTGTTTGACAACACATCTGAAATTTTGCCATCGACTCACAAACAATCGATCCATTCAATTTAACACCACTGTGTACAAACAAAGAATGCCTTGACACATGAAGGCAGTCTACGCAAGAACAGAAAGTTTGCATCATATTTTTCGTATGAGCATTGCATCAATGTGTTGTTCATGCATGCTGTGGTTGCTTTCTAAAGCAAACCTTCACTATTTTCATGATGATTGGAACTCACTCAGCAATTTCACTCTAGTTTAAAACGTTCAAAGAAGCATTTCTTCAGAATAGCATAGGGTTTAGGGTTACCTCCGCAAGTTTCCCCAAACCCTTCCCAAACCCTTCCCAAACCCTAAGCCCTCAGCCCTCAGCCCTAAACCCTAAACCCTAAACCCTAAACCCTGCATTCCGCCTTGCCCGCCACAGGCGCGGGAGAATGCGATCGGAGCCGGGTGACCGGCTCAGAGTCTCTCTGCCCGGGTTTTTAGGGTCAGGGTTAGGGTTTAGGGTTTAGGGTTTAGGGTTTAGGGTTTAGGGTTTAGGTTTTAGGGTTTAGGGCTTAGGGCTTAGGGTTTAGGGTTTAGGGCTTAGGGCTTAGGGCTTAGGGCTTCGGGCCTTTGCTGGGTTTCCTAGCCTTTGAACCCAGGCTTAGACCCTAAACTCTAGACCCCAAGCCCCTTACTTGCCTTAAGCCCTAAACCCTTAACCCGTAGCCTTAACCCGTAGCCCTAAACCCTAAACCCGAAACCCCCTTACAAGCCTTAAACCCCAAACAGACCCCTCGACTCCAACAGAACATGCCCGAGGGCAGAGCTGCTGGCATCGCTCGAGGCTGCACTGTGGCCCAACCGGGCCCCTTGGGCAGGTAAATGTGGGTTTAGGGTTTAGGGTTTAGGGCTTAGGGTTAGCACAGGCTTTTTTTGGGAAAACATTAGCCCCCAAACCTGAACCCCCCAAGCCCTCAACTTTCACCAAACCCTAAACTCTAATCCCTACCTATGTCCTAAACCCTAATCCCTAATCCCTAATCCCTAATCCCTAATCCCTAAGTCCTAAACCCTAAACCCTAAACCCTAAACCCTAAACCCTAAACCCTAAACCCTAAACCCTAAACCCTAAACCCTAAACCCTAAACCCTAAACCCTAAACCCTAAACCCTAAACCCTAAACCCTAAACCCTAAACCCTAAACCTGCCAGAAAGCCGAAGGTGCTGCTAAGCACCTCTTAGGTTTCAAGGTTTGCGTGGGCCTGCTTGGACGAACACACGGTTAGTTCACTAAGTAAGGGTCTGTAGGGTTTAGGGTATAGGGTGTGGGGTATAGGGTTTGGGGTTTAGGGTTTGGGGTTTAGGGTTTAGGGTTTGGGGTTTAGGGTTTGGGATTCAGGGTTTAGGGGTTAGGGGTTAGGATTTATGGGTCCTTCTTTTACGGGGGCCATACAAAATGCACGACCCTCCCCCCCTTCAGAAAAGAAAAGAACAAAAAACACCCCAATGTAGGGAACCACCCATGTGTCCGGTTGAATGATCCTCGCAGTGGAGGTAGAAGGCTTCCCTAAACCCTAAACCCTAAACCCTAAACCCTAGAAGGCTTCCCTAAACCCTAAACCCTAAACCCTAAACCCTAAACCCTAAACCCTAAACCCTAAACCCTAAACCCTAAACCCTAAACCCTAAACCCTGAACCCTGAACCCTGAACCCTAAACCCCTAAACCCTAAACCCCTAAACCCTAAACCCTAAACCCTAGACCCTAGACCCTAAACCCTAAACCTTCAGGCGCATGACTCGATATATTGCTTTGGAGTTTACTTTCGGCACTCTTCCAAGCCTACACCAGTTCAGGGCTGTTGGCTTCGGGTTTGGGTTTTCGGGTTAAGGGGTAAAAGGAGGGACCCTTACAACAGGACCCTGAACCTTCATCCCCTATATAACCCCGATGTGTATACCACATATAATCCGTATATACCTAAGTAGCCCCCCAAGTAAGCCCTAAAGAAACCCCTAAGGTCCCTTAGAAGGGTCCCTCCTTTCGTCCCTGGGGAGTCTTGGTACATAAATCCGGAGACGCCCTGGGCCTCGAGAACCTTGCCGACTGCAAAACCACGCCCAGGCTCCTCGCAAGTCGAAGGCTGGCGCTGCCGAAGCCCCCCCCAAACAAGACCGGTTTAGGGTTTAGGGTTTAGGGTTTAGGGTTTCGGGTT
>CAJNDS010002554.1:337500-342500 GCA_905221605.1 Symbiodinium natans
TCCTGAAATTTGTAGTCGTGCTATGTTGCCTGCTCGTCAGGTCTTCTGTGCAAGAGTACGCACAGGCCATCGGAGGAGAAGCTTCGGGGCCGTCAATCATGTACAGCGTTTTCGCTGGGGAGCGCTCGAGTGAAGAATCGTGATCTGTGAGTTAAGTGCTGGGTCGCGAAGAGGTGCAGGGCGAAAACTAGGACGGTTTAGGGTTTAGGGCTTGGGGTTTAGGACGCCAGCACATGAGTAGGCTCATAGGCTTCATCAACAGGCCATGGCACGGGCAGTTTTACCGAAAACCCTACGGGTTCTAGCCTTTCAACTGTGGTGTGGAACCCTAAGCCCGAAACCCTAGTTTAGGGTCCAGGGTTTGTGGCTGAAGCCCGCAGCAGAGCAGGTAACTCCAGAGCTAGACCCCTAAACCACCCTAAACCCGAAACCCTAACCGGGCGTAGCCCTGGTTCGCTTGTGCAGCGCTGACCAACAGCTGCTGTTCCCTTGGCACAAGTGAGTTCAAGTGAGGCACAAGTGCATGCGCCATTTTCCGCAGAGCAGCCCGGTGAAAGCATCGATTGTCAGGGCCCGAGACCTTGACCCTTCCATGCTACGGGCCGAAAGCAGAAGCTCAACTCGAAACTCGAAACCCGAACTCCTAAACCCTAAACCCTAAACCCTAAACCCTAAACCCTAAACCCTAAACCCCAAAGCCCAAAGCCTAAACCCTAAACCCTAAACCCCAAAGCCTAAACCCGAACGACTAAGCCTAATCAACCCCAAAGCCCAAGCTGTTTACTTCTGGCTTGTTTCGGGCCCTCATCCAGCAACTCCTACACAGGGAGAGGGTCTAGGATTTGGGGTTTAGGGTTTGGGATGTTCACCGTTCCCCCTTATCCTAACAGTCCTCAATAGGGATTATAGTACCCCCAACTAAGGACTGCAAGTATAAGGGGAAACATCAAAGATTTAGGGTTTGGGGTTTAGGGTTTTCGGCTCAGGTTGTCAACTCTTGCTCAACCCTAAACCCTAAACCCTAAACCCTAAACCCTAAACCCTAAACCCTAAACCCTAAACCCTAAACCCTAAACCCTAAACCCTAAACCCCAAACCCTAAACCCTAAACCCTAAACCCTAAACCCCAAACCCTAAACCCTAAACCCGCTTCCTTTGTGCCCCTTCTGCGGTTCGGGTCAACTGGCAAACCATGCTTTCAGACATTGCGACATCGACTCAAGCGGCAAGCTGAATTCAACAAGAAGATCCCGCTTTTGCTGCTTGGGGACTCCACCCCCTGCTTTGGGGCTTTTTTGGGTTTAGGGTTCACTAACCCCCGCAGCCCTAAACCCTACGTGACCCTGCACGGCCCTATCTCTACGATCCAAGAGCCCGGTAACCCTGTAACACTCCAAACCCTAAGCCCTGAACCCTAAACCCTGAACCCTAAACCCTAAACCCTAAACCCTAAACCCTAAACCCCAAACCCCAAGCCGCATGTGCCAGCTTCTGCTGCAGATCTCGGGCTTTAGAGTTGTGGGGAACTCTGGCACACAGGGGTTCAGGGCTTCAACCCTAGGCTCTACACCCGAAACCCTGAACCCTGTAGGCCGCAATGGGGTTTAGGGTTTAGGGTTTAGGGTTTAGGGTTTAGGGTTTAGGGTTTAGGGTTTAGGGTTTAGGGTTTAGGGTTTAGGAAGACTTTTGGGCCTTTGGGGTCAAGACGGTCTCTTTCTGAGGTAGCCAAAAGCACACCGCTGGCCAGGTGCCACAGCGCCGCCTATGATTTTCATTCGACCTGTTATACTCGGACCTTGAGTAGGCCCTTATTTCCTTTCTTTTTAGCTTGTGGTTCCCTCATCATGCCCTTGAAAACCGAGAAGGGTAACCCTTTTTGTATTCCTAGGTTACTCTTGGGCCTGGTATAGATTTTCGTGTGGTCGTATGGTTTTTATACATCATGAGATGAGCTCCCCTTCTGTAAGCCCTCAATAGTTTGCTCCATGGCGTCGACCTCCATCGTCGAACGTGCCGACGGGCGGGTCGCGTTCAGAAACTCGCCCCTCGGAAAAACCCAGTAAGGTTACTAAAATGGGTCGGAAGAATTACGAGAATTCCCTTGTGGTCCCAATTATAAGCATTTGGGTTTAGGGTTTAGGGTTTAGGGATTAGGGTTTAGGGATTAGGGTTTAGGGTTTAGGGTTTAGGGTTTAGGGTTTAGGGTTTATCTCAGGGAGCCTCTTGAGGCTTTGAGTGCCCAGGACCCTCTGAGTTTAGGGAGCCCTCTGCTCCCTCAAGATTTAGGAGCCCCTTCAAGCCCAAAGGGGTGCTTTAGGGTTTAGGGTTTAGGGTTTAGGGTTTAGGGTTTAGGGTTTAGGGTTTAGGGTTTAGGGTTTAGGGTTTTGGGTCTTACTCTTGGGTCTAGTTCCAGCAGTTTTCCCTTCGTGCCGGCCGGCCTCGTTCCCGTGTCCCGTACTGGGCGGGCTTAATTCGGGTTCGGGCTTTTGGGCTTGGGGTGGAGCTCTACGTGGAAGACTCCTGAACCCTAAACACTAAACCCCAAAACCCTAAAACTCTAACACCCTAAAACCGTAAAGCCCTAAAGCCCTAAAAACCCTAAAACCCTAAAACCCTAAAACCCTAAAACCCTAAAACCCTAAAACCCTAAAACCCTAAAACCCTAAAACCCCAAAACCCTAAAACCCTAAAACCCTAAAGCCCTAAAACCCTAACTAACACCCTAAAACCCTATAGCCCTCACACCCTGAAATTTAAGAGCCTCCGGCTCAAGCCGCCGACCCCGCTGGAGCATAGTTGAGACCCGCTCGCATGGAAGATCATCCCATTCAGGTTGAGGACAAGCACCTGGCCATGGCCCCCATTCAGGTTGAGGATAAGCAAGCGTGGCGGCTGCACCCCGTTCAGGTTGAGGATAAGCACCTGGGCCGCATTCAGGTTGAGGATAAGCAATCGTGGCGGCTGCACCCCATTCAGGTTGAGGACAAGCACCTGGCCCCATGGCTCCCATTCAGGTTGAGGATAAGCAAGCGTGGCGGCTGCACCCCGTTCAGGTTGAGGATAAGCACCTGGGCCCCATTCAGGTTGAGGATAAGCAAGGCTGCACCCCATGCAGGTTGGACAAGCACCTGGCCCCCATGGCCCCCATGGCCCCCATTCAGGTTGAGGATAAGCAAGCGTGGCGGCTGCACCCCATTCAGGTTGAGGACAAGCACCTGGCCCCCATGGCCCCCATTCAGGATAAGCAAGCGTGGCGGCTGCGCCCCGTTCAGGTTGAGGATAAGCACCTGGCCCCCATGGCCCCGGTGGAACAAGCTCCTCCTGGGCAGGTCTGGGCTCTGGGACTTCTTGATTTAGGTAGTTCTGTGAATCGTTTGGGAGCTCAAGCCAAAAAGACAGGTGGGTGGGGGTGGGGGGGGGAGGGGGGTGGGGGGGGGTAGGGGGGTGGGGGGTGGGGGGGTTGGGGGGGGGGGGGTGGGGTGGGGGGGGGGGTGGTTGGGGGGGTTGGGGGGGGGGGGGGGGGTGGGGGGGGTGGTGGAGGCGGGGCTGATACCCCCTGTTTACGCTGTGCGGGTGGCGCGGTCCTCACGAAAAATTGGCACCGACCCCCCCCCCCCCCCCCCCTCCCCCCCCCGCGTTTTGGGGGGGTAAGGAGGGAAAGAGGGAGGTTTCACCTCCTTTTCCCATCCCTGAAACCCTGAACCCTAAACCGAAACCCTAAACCCTAAACCCTAAACCCTAAACCCTAAACCCTAAGCTCTAAGCCCTAAAACCCTAAACAGCCCCTCCATGCCGGTCTTTTCCGGCAAGTTTGCTGGATCCCTGTGACCCCGAACCCTAAACCCTAAACCCTCAACCCTCAACCCTCAACCCTAAACCCTAAACCCTAAACCCTAAACCCTAAACCCTAAAACCTAAACCCTAAACCCCAACCCCTAAACCCTAAACCCTAAACCCTAAACCCTAAACCCCAAACCCTAAACCCTAAACCCTCAACCCTCAACCCTGAACCCTGAACCCTAAACCCTAAACCCCAAACCCATAAAGATATTGTTTCCACCCTAAATCTCCCCTGAGCCCGAAATGTCCATGAGCACTAAGACCCCTAGACCAGTGAATCCCGCCCGAGGGTGCTTAGGGCTTAGGGCTTAGGGCGTAGGGCGTAGGGCTTAGGGCTTAGGGTTTAGGGTTTAGGGTTTCGGATTTAGGGTTTAGGATTTAGGGTTTGGGTTTCGCAACCCGCCCTCGGCATCATTTGACGCCTCCACAAGGTTGATGCAGCGAATTGGTTCGTGCCAGGCGCGGGGCTTGCTTTGGGTTCTCTGGCATTCCAAGGAGGGGTTTAGGGTTTAGGGTTTAGGGTTTAGGGTCGAGGGGTTTCGGGATTGAGGGATGCAGGGTTTGGCGTCCAGGGTTTAGGGTCTAGGGATTTAGGGTTAAGGTTCTCGGATTGCTGAGGCTTTTGGATTTCTAGGGGTTAGAGTGAGGGTTGAGGTGGGAGGGCTTAGGGTTTATAAGGTTTAGAGTTTCCCTAAACCTCTCTTACCACATATATATCTCATATCTACATGTTAATGGCATGAGTGGGCATCTGTAAAAAGGTAGTAGGCATTTGTCGAAGGTTAGTGGGCTTTTGTCGACAGCTAGTGGGCATTTGTCAAAAAGTTCGTCATGCTGCCGGGGGTTTGGGCGAAGGGAGTCAGGTAAGGTTTTAGGGTTTGAGCTGTAAGGTTTGGGGCATGAGGTTTAGGGCCCCAGGGTTTGGGGCCTAGGGTTTAGGGCGGTTTTTACATGGTTTGGGGCCCTAGGGTTTGGGACCAGCTTAGCGTCTACAGGGTTTCAAAACAACTTCCAAACAAGAAATCTTTTCGAGCCTGGGCCCTATACACCCTGAATCCCGAACGTGTTTAAACCCTAAACCCTAAACCCTAAACCCTAAACCCTAAACTCTAAACCCTAAACCCTAAACCCTAAACCCTAAACCCTAAACCCTAAATCCT
>CAJNDS010002554.1:345000-350000 GCA_905221605.1 Symbiodinium natans
TCCCAGAAGATCCAAGGGCTTACGTTCTTTTTTTACCGTCCTTTACGGTCCCTCCATTTAGGGTTTAGGGTTTAGGGTTTAGGGTTTAGGGTTTAGGGTTTAGGGTTTAGGGTTTAGGGTTTAGGGTTTAGGGTTTAGGGTTTAGGGAACGCCAGCTCAGGAAAAGGATCGCTATTTGGCAGACAAGACCCTGCTTCCAGACAGCGACTCTGACGACGAGATGCCACTGGCGGCTCTGGCCAAGCCCAGGCATGCCAAAGAAGCTGAGCAGCTGAGTGAGTACACTTTTAGGGTTTAGGGTTTAGGGTTTAGGGTTTAGGGATACTGCAGCTCCCCTATAGAACTGAAAGTGTACACTTTTTTGGGGGGTTATGAACCCAGCAACCAAGGAAGCAAAGCAGCAGAAGAAGGTCCAGTCGGCCGCGTCGTCTTCACGGGATCCGACTTTCGGTCCTGCAGAAGTGAAGGCGGGACGACGGGACGTGGGTCAGATTCGGATTCTTCCTCGGAGTTACGGTTTAGGGTTTGGGGTTTAGGGTTCAGGGTTTAGGGTTTGGGGTTTAGGGTTGAGGGCTTCTCCTCATGGTCTCCTGGGCCCCTAGCAAGCCCCCCCCTGAAACCTCCGCCCTGAGCAGGTGGGGGTATGTGGGCCGGCCGACGAGAAGCCGACCGTCATCAGCAACAATGTCCCGCCCGATTTGGTGGATTTCCTTCCGCCGCCGGACCATGAAGCATGGGGCAAGGTGAAGCTCGAAGAACGGGGCGGGAAAGATCCCCTCTACCACTTCAAGCACGATGGCACTACGGGACAGGTGGGGGGGGGGGGAGGAGTGGGGGCACTCAGGTGTAGGGCTTAGGGGTTGTTCCGTCTCTCTCCCAAAGTGGCCTTAATTTAAGAGCCTCCGGCTCAAGCCGCCGACCCCGCTGGAGCAAACGCAGGATGCCAAAGTTGGTGAGGGTAGGGGGGGGGGGGTTGGGGTGGTTTTTCCCCAAAGGGCCCCGTTTGGCTGGCCTGGCCCTCCATGGAAAAGCTGCCCGGGGCCCCCCCCTACCCCCCCCCCCCCGCGTTTTGGGGGGGTAAGGAGGGAAAGAGGGAGGTTTTCACCTCCTTTTCCCATCCAACACGCCGAGGGTCGGCGGACGTGGAACAATCTGAAACGCCCAAGCCCTAAAGCCTAATTGCTTCCTAAATCTGCCGCTCAACCCTAAACCCTAAACCCTAAACCCTAAAACCCTAAACCCTAAAATCCTAAACCCCAAACCCAAAAACCCAAGATCCGAAACCCTCGCTCCCTAAAGCCCTAAACCCTAAACGCAATTCTCCTGTGGGGCCCCCTAAGCCCGAAACCCTAAACCCTAAACCCTAAACCCTAAACCCTAAACCCTAAACCCTAAACCCTAAACCCTAAACCCTAAACCCTAAACCCTGCAGGTCACAGTTCACCAGACGAACCGGCGCGCCGAGAGGGCCAAACACCTAGCGGTGGCCATGTGCTACCAGCGGACGCAAGGCGCCACGAAGGAGGACCGGGTTCGCAGGCCCTAAACCCGAGGCCCGAAACTCCCGAAACCCGCAACCCGCAACCCGAAACTGTACGCCCAAAACCCTAAACCCCAAACCCTAAGTAAACTCAGGGCCTAGGCCGCCCCACTTGCCCGCCTCCACCCCAAGGCCCCCCAGGCCAGGAGGACGACCCTGAGCTGTCTGACCTTTCTGCGCCCTGCGCCCCCTGAGCCCCCCTTGCCAGGCCACCCCCAGGCCCCCCTCTGCCTCCCTGGGCCCAAACCCTCGACCACCGTGACGGAATGAAGAAGTTTGATGGAAAGCAGTTGGGCCTAAACCCTGAAAGGAATAGGTTTGGGTGGCTTTGCCGCCTCGGACGGCGTGGGGTGGGAGAAAAGTGTTAGATCTGTTAGATGGCCTTCCACAATCGGGCCAAAAGCTGCTCTTCGCGCCTCACGGAGCTTTCGAGCTTGTTCCAAAGCCTAACCTTCACAGCATCTACGCCCTATCACAGCAAGCCCTAAGCCCAAAACCCTAAACCCTAAACCCTAAACCCTAAACCCGAAACCCGAAACAAGAAACTCTCGTCTTGTTTCGCAGGAGATCTTGGCCTTCCGGGAGCAGTTCTTGGACAAATGGGCGCGGGAGCCGCCCATCTCCAGTTTTAGAGTGGGCTGGGGGGGTTTGGCTAAGCCCAAAGCCTCAGGGTTTGGGGTCTGGTGGTTCGGGGTCTTGGGGTTTGGGGTTTAGGGTTTGGGGCTTAGGGTTCGGAGTCTCTTTTTTGGAGCTGTGCCCGGGGGCAAGGTTCTCTGCGCCCCGGAAACCCAAAAGCCCCTGTGTGGGGTTTAGGGTTTGGGGTTTAGGGTTTAGGGCTTTTTGTCTGCATGCTTTCGCTTCGCGGCTTGGGGCGTCAGGCGTCCTTCTCTCAAGGTCAAGGTTCAGGATTCAGGGCTTCGGGTTCAGGAGTCGGAGTTTAGGACTTAGGACTTAGGGTTTAGGGTTTAGGGTTTAGGGTTTAGGGTTTAGGGTTTAGGGTTTAATGTTTAGGGTTCAGGGCATAGGGTTCATTGCTAAACTTCTTCAGCTTTAAATGTTTAGCTATCAGGTTTGAGGTCCCGTGCCTCGTCACTGCCCTCCCTCACCCCGCAATGCCAAGCCTAGTGACGCAAAACCCTCAACCACAAGCCCTAAACCCTAAACCCTAAACCCTAAACCCTAAACCCTAAACCCTAAACCCTCAACCCTCAACCCTAAACCCTAAACCCTAAACCCTAAACCCTAAACCCTAAAGCGCCCTAAATCGCAAACTCCCCAGCCCATATGCCCTAAACCCTAAAGCCCTAAATCCCAAACTCACAACCCTCAAGGCCTCAAACACTATACTCTCCACCCTCACCCCTCACCCCTCACCCCCTCACCCCCTCACCCCCTCACCCCCTCACCCCCTCACCCCCTCACCCCCACCCCCTCACCCCCTCACCCCCTCACCCCTCAACCCCTCAACCCTCAACCCTCAACCCTCAACCCTCAACCCTCAACCCTAAACCCTAAACCCTAAACCCTAAACACTACACCCTACACTCTAAACCCTAAGCCCAGGGCGGGGTACACCTATCGCTCGAGACCGTTTGAGGGCACGGCGGGGGACCGCCCCGCAGAGGCGGCGGCGGTCCTGGTGCGCGACGCCGCGCCTGGGCGCGGGGCGTTCTGTGGAAAAGTTGTTTTTGGTTTCGTGTTTAGGGTTTAGGGTTTGGGGTTAGGGTTTAGGGTTTAGGGTTTAGGATTCAGGGCTCAGGGTTCAGGGTTTAGGGCTTGGGGTTTTGGCTTGAGGTTGAGGGTTTTTGCTTTAGGGTTGAGGGTTTTCAGGGAACCCTAAACCCTCCTTCCCCCCCCCGCTCCCCCCCCCGTTCAGGAGCTTGAGCCCTAAGCCCTAAGCCCTACACCCTAAACCCTAAACTCTAAACCCTAAACCCTAAACCCTAAACCCTAAACCCTAAACCCTAAATCCTAAACCCTAAACCCTAAACCCTAAACCCTAAAGCCCCCATGGGTTCTGGAGGTTTTGACGTTGGGCGCGGGATCCTCTCCGAGTTTCGGGATTCCGGGGTTGTTCTGCCTCATGAGATCCCAGACTTGTTGAGGGTCTATTTCGGGTTTTAGGGGTTTAGGGTATAGGGTTAGGTAAGTGGCTCCATCCTGTTGTGCCAGACATAGCAGGAGCCTGCGTTGATCCACTTACAGACACCAGAACCACCATACTTTCAACAACACCTACACCCTAAACCCTAAACCCTAAACCCTAAACCCTAAACCCTAAACCCTAAACCCTAAACCCTAAACCCTAAACCCTAAACCCTAAACCCTAAACCCTAAACCCTAAACACATGGTAAGTGCTCGAAAGTCTGGTCCTTCTTGAGATACCCTAAATATCAGGGAGCGCCTCAGAACAATAAGACCAAAAGGGGGCCCGAATTTGGAGAAGTGACCATATAGCCAGAAGAACAGCAACAATAGGTAATTGCCCACTTGCCATGTCATTCAAGTTCACAGCGTCTCCCTCCCCCCCCCCTCCTCCCCCTCCCCCCTCCCCCCCCCTCCCCCCCTCCCCCTCCCCCCCTCCCCCCCCTCCCCCCCCCTCCCCCCTCCCCCCCGCCCCCTCCCAACCCTTAAGCCCCAAATCCCGAGAAACCCGAAAAAGCCCGAAACCCAAAAACCCACAAACCCCAGCAACCCCAACAACCCCCAACAACCCCCAACAACCCCCAACAACCCCGACAACCAAAGCCCCAAACACCAAAACCCCAACAACAACCCAACAATAACAACCCCAAAACCGCAACAAACCCAAACACCCAACAAACACCCCAAAACCCCCACAACCCCTAACCCCAGGTGTTGGATTTCTCCTCCTCAGACGAGGAACCGCAACCCCTCAGCACAGCCGCAGAGTGGCATTGGGGTGATTTCGTGCTGGCTTTCGGGTTCGGGGTTTTAGGGTTTGGGGTTTTGGGGTTTATATAGGGTTTAGGGTTTAAGGTTTAGGGTTTAGGTCGTGCCTGCCAGGGTTTGGGGTGTAGGGTTTTCGGGGTTTAGGGGTTCCCGGTTTGAGGGTGTAGGGTTTCGTAGGTGAGTACGATTTGGGGTTGGGGAGGGTCGGTCAGCAAGCCGACGCGCAAAACAGCAATAACAGTAAGAGCAGTAAGAGCAGTAACAGTAATACGGTAACACAAATCACAATAGTAGCAATAAGAGCAGTCAGGTCAATGAACTCAGTAGTACCAATTAGAACAAGAATTGCAGTACTCGAACACTACTCATCTGGGTATTTGCAGTATGTTCCATGGTAGCAATAGACTAATCGTAAGAAGATGAGTGAATGTAGATGTTTCGGCAAGAATCGCAACAATCGTTGTCACAGTAAGAACAAGAATCGCAAGAAATGTACTAGTAATACTGGCAGCAATGGTAATCGTAGTGATCATTGAATTTTCTCGT
>CAJNDS010002554.1:352500-365241 GCA_905221605.1 Symbiodinium natans
TTTAGGGTTTAGGGTTTAGGGTTTAGGGTTCAGGGTTTATAGTTTATAGGGTTTAGGGTTTAGGGTTTAGGGCTTATGTGGTTTAGGGTTGAGGGGTTGGGCTTCGGGTTTCTTGGAGGGGCGCTGTGAAGATTTTCGGGTTGATAGCTCCTTGGTTGCGGGCTTTGGTCGCGGGTTCGGGTTCATTCCGGTTGTTGTGTGGCTGTGGATTCGGATCCACGGCAGGGTTTAGGGTTTAGGGTTTAGGGTTTATTTAGGGTTCAGGTTTTATGGTTTAGGGTTCAGGGCGGCAGCAGATCTTTTGCAGGCGCGCATCCTTCTGATTTCTTGCGCTTCAAATCGAAACTCCAAGCCGTAGACTCTGAACCCCCAGCCAGAACTATCGGCCGATTCCCTAAACCCGAAACCCTAAACCCTAAACCCTAAACCCCAAACCCTAAACCCTAAACCCTAAACCCTAAACCCTAAATCCTAAATCCTAAACCCTAAACCCTAACCCCTAAACCCTAAACCCGAAACCCTAAACCCCAACTCTGAGCAGGCTCAGGGCCTTCCCACGGAGCCGGCAGAAGGGTGTGGCGAGGCGTCTGCACGTCGGCGTCTTCTACGTCGGAAAGTGGCTTGGGAAGAAGGGCTTCAGGGGCTTCAGGGGCTTTAGGGTTTAGGGTTTAGGGTTCAGGGTTTCGGGTTTAGAGTTTAGGGTTTAGGGTGCATTGCTGATGACTCGGTGGTCGAAAGTCAGGCACAGGCAGCTCCTTCAGACCACACACTCTCGTTGGGTTGGGTTGAGCAAGCCGACATGCCCAGAACAGCTGCTCCTGTGCGCAACCCTAAACCCTAAACCCTAAACCCGAAACCTTAAACCGCAGTCCCCAAAACCCCAAAACCCCAAAACCCCAAAACCCCAACTAACCCCAAACCCCAAAACCCCCAAAAAACTACACCCCTAAAACCCCATAAACCCCCTAAAACCCCTAAACCCCCAAACCCCCAACCCCCTAAACCCCTAAACCCCTAAACCCCTAAACCCCTAAACCCCTAAACCCCTAAACCCCTAAACCCCTAAACCCCTAAACCCCTAAACCCCTAAACCCCTAAACCCCTAAACCCCTAAACCCCTAAACCCCTAAACCCTAAACCCTAAACCCTATGCGCAACATACGCAGGTATGGCCCCTGCAATGTATGTCCCAACAATGCAGACACCTTTCAAGACAGCGCATTCTCCTCTGCAATCCTATCGCTATCGTTAGTTCTTAGTATCGGAACCTTGGGATGTGCCCCCTTTGTCTAACAGTCCTTAGGGTTTAGGGTTTAGGGTTCAGTACCCCCTATTCTAATCCCTACTAGGGACTGTTAGTATACCGGGGGAACATCCCACTAGGAACCCCTCAAGAAGGGCCTCTCTAATATTTAGGAAAGCCGCATCTTCTCTGTGATGCAGAACGCTTTCGTGCGCTCGTGGGCAATTACTCTACCAGAGTGCAGGCCAAACGCCCAAACCCCAGAACCCAAGAACCCTAGGCCCAAACACCCTAAAACCCTACAAGGCCTAAAGCCCTAAACCTCTAAACCCAAACCTCTAAACCCCAAACCCTAACCCCTAAGCCCCTAAACTCTGCTTACATGCCCTCTAGGGTCCCTGGTGTAAGGACGTGCTGCCAAGCTCTGCTTGGCGAGCGCAAGACCACCCCGAAAGAAGTCGTCGATCGGAAGCACAGAGCGTGAGTCGAGGGTTTAGGGTTTAGGGTTTAGGGTGTAGGGTTTAGGGTTTAGGTCTCTAGGTCTCTAGGTCTAGAGGGTTTCTGGGGTTTAGGGTCTATAGGGCTTCAAAAAGGTTTGCATAGGGGCTTTACTTGGCAATTAGGGAACCATGTTTGACACAAGATGAGCATGTGATTTACTTAGTGGGGGGCATTTCCATTTTCCAACCGTGCACCACCCCCTAGCAACGCTCAAGACCATGACAACCCATACCCCAAAACCTCCTACCCACCGAAAAGCCCAACCCCAGACCCACATGATGAAAACTGGTTTAGGGTTTAGGGTTTAGGGTTTAGGGTTTAGGGTTACTATGGAACCATGCCTACCCATGCAAATGCACATGCTCAACCCCATAGCATGCCCCACCCGATAGCGAACCCATAACAGTAAAGTAGTCGCATCGCCTGCGATGTCTACACAAGCATGTGACACGTTTTTTTTTGGGTGGGGCATGGTACACAGTTTAGGCATGACATTTTCTACGGGGGTAGGCATGGTTCCATAGTATGGTTTTCATCATTTTGGTCTTGCGTCGGGGTCGTTTGGTGAGTGGAAGGTTGATGCAGTGGCTTGTTTGGTGTCGGTGCTAGGGGGTGGTGCATGCTTAGAAAGTGGAAATGGTGTCCACGAACCGATTCAAAGGCTGTTAATGCTCGAGGGCCCCAACTTCAATTCGTCCTTGCTTGAAGGATACATTGTATTACGTACAAAAGTACGGTCGGCCCCATGGCTCCCGCCCTTCTTGCACTGCTTGCAGTCGCGGAGCTTGGCGCGCTTGCCACCGGCTCTTCACCTCCGGAAGCCTAGGAGTAGAGGAGTTAACCTTTAACCTTTTTGGGGTAGTAGAATGGGTAGTATAATGCACCCCTTAGTAGTTAACCTTTTAACCTTTTTGGGGTTTAGTAGAATCCCCTTATAGTCCCAAAGGTGAACCTTTAGTTCCGCCAGGTTACTGGACAATTGAGGAAAACAATTCATTCAGGTGCCTTGATGGTTGCGTCATCTGGAATCTCGCCGTGAACGACAACCAGTGCCACTGTGCAGGCTGCGAGGATCCTTGGGGCGGCATGAGCCCTAGTCAAAATACCCCGAAACCCTGTGGTAAACCGATGTAAAACCCTTAAAAGCCCCCCCTAAACCGTAAACCCTAAACCCTAAACCCTAAACCCTAAACCCTAAACCCTAGACCCTAGACCCTAGACCCTAGACCCTAAACCCTAAACCCTAAACCCTAAACCCTAAACCTCATGTGGCCCCCAAGGATGAGGAGAGCTGGGTGTGCACGTCGTGCTCGGGTGGCTGCCCAAGTTCTTGTGGCGACTCCCGAGCTTGCCAAGACGAAACTTAGGGCTACTTGAGAATGGTCTTTTAAAATGTTTTGTGTACTCCCCCCAAACCCTAAACCCTAAACCCTAAACCCTAAACCCTAAACCGACCCTAAACCCTAAACCCTAATAAACCCTAATAAACCCTAATAACCCCTAATAAACCCTAAACCCTAAACCCTAAACCCTAAACCCTAATAAACCCTAATAACCCCTAATAAACCCTAAACCCTAAACCCCAAACCCCAAACCCTAAACCCTAAACCCTAAACCCTAAGTCCTAAACCCTCTATAAGGGATTCTCCTAAAGTTTATAGGTTGCTACAAGAATATCTTTCGGATTGTCTTAAGGGCCATCCTAAGACAGAAACTTAGGGCTACTTGGGAATGATTTTTAATATCTGGGTACTCTCTAATTCCTGAGAAGTTTAGGGTTTAGGGTTTAGGGTTTAGAAGTTCAGTAGAGGAGAGGCCATCCTACAATGCAAGGAGGCTGCAGATGCAGAGCTTGGGCGGAGCCCTGATCCTACCCATCCTCTCGATCCTACTGGGCGTCGTCTTCATTGTGGCGGGCGTGGTTTTGTGCATCCGCAAGCGCCAACAAGGCCCGGCACCGGGACCAGCGGAGCTGGTCTCGGGTCCGCAGCCTACGGTCATCGGCGGCGCCTAGGCTGTAACCCTAAACACTAAACCCTAAACCCTAAACCCATGTAGGCCCGGGCAGGCTGTCGATTTCGTGGTGCCACCAGGGTCTGTACACCTGCCTTGGCAGGCCCAGGAAGTGGCCCCACGCGCACTGTCGAAAAAGTTGCACGATTTCCCTCTCAACCTTAAACCCTAGACCCCAGACCCTAGACCCTAGACCCTAAACCCTAAACTCAGGGCCTAGGCCAGGTCGCTTGCCCGCCTCCTGCAGCCAGGAGGTCGGTAGCACCCACGATGGGCCCGGTACCGGAGCAGGTTCTCCCGGGGACCAGTACTGGTCCCCTTCATAAAGTAAATACCCTAAACCCCAAGCTCTTCACCCTGGATGGGGCTGGCATTTCGGGGGGGGGTACCCCAAGGCCCCCAGGCCAGGAGGACCTGGACCCCTCACCGCAGCGTGTCCAGGGACCAGGGGGCCTCAGGCCAGGCCACGCAGGGCGGGTGCTCAAAAAGCTGCTTTTTTTGGCTTTGTGGGCCATTTCTGGGCCCGCCTGGGCCCCCCTGAGCCCCCTGGGGGCCCCTGGGCCCCCCTGGGTGAGCTGCTGGTCGGCCTGGGCCTGCTGCCCCTGGGCCCCCTTGGGCCCCGCCCACTCTGGGCCCCTGGGTTTGGGGCCCCGTTTGGTTTGCATTGGGCCACCTGCCTAGCCTCACTGAGCTTTTTCCTCTGCGCCTTCCTGGGCCGGTGTGGGCCCCTCTGTCGGGCCCAGACTGACCCTGGCCTGAGCCCGTGGTCCTTCTCCCTCTGTGGAGGCTTGTTTTTTGTGAAAAGCCGTGACGGAATGAAGAAGTTTTATTTAAAGAAAGCAGTTGGCTTGAGTTTAGGCCTAAACCCTAAAAGGAATAGGTTTGGGTGGCTTTGCCGCCTTGGACGGCGTGGGGTGGGAGAAAAGTGTTAGATGGCCTTCCACAATCGGGCCAAAGCTGCTCTTCGCACCTCACGACGCTTTCGAGCTTGTTCAAAACCTAACACAGCAAAACCCTAAACCCTAAACCCTAAACCCTAAACCCTAAACCCTAAACCCTAAACCCTAAACCCTAAACCCTACTTGGGGCGGTTTTGGGTGCTCAGTGTCTCAGGATTTCGGGCTTGGGGTTGGGTTGAAGCGGCCCTAGGGCTGCTTGCAGGCTTTGCATCCTGACACAACCATGTTCGGGTTTAGGGTTTAGGGTTTAGGGTTTAGGGTTTAGGGTTTAGGGTTTAGGGATTTAGGGACACAAACATGTTCGGGTCTTCTTGAGAATGGTCCTTGTTATAAGGGGATCCTACTATTTGGGGATCAGTTTCGCAGACCCCCATGGCGTTTCAGCGTTTTGGCTCGTTGCCTGGCGTTGGTCCCCAGAAGCAGAACATGCTGAACAAACTTCTGGTGCCGGACAATCGTGTCAGAGGCGACTCCAACACGGCCTCGTACATTTGAGATCTTCCTCCTCACCCCCCCCCCCCTCCCCCCCAAAAAAAGAAGAACAACTACACCCAAACCCTAAACCCTAAACCCTAAACCCTAAACCCTAAACCCTAAACCCTAAACCCTAAACCCTAAACCCTAAACCCTAAACCCTACACCCTGAACCCGTAGTGCAGATGACTGACCCTTTTGTCTTCCAACCGTCCTCGTGGGCCGAGAACCTCCACAATCCACCCTCCATCCTAAACCCTAAACCCTAAACCCTTAACCCTAAACCCTAAACCCTTAGCCCTAAACCCTAAACCCTAAACCCTAAACCCTAAACCCTAAACCCTAAACCCTAAACCCTAAACCCTAAACCCTAAACCCTAAACCCTAAACTCCAAGCAACTGTGGGAAACACTGAAGGCAAGGCAACAGTTGGTGGCGCTTCTCCAAGCCTTCTCGCCAGACCAGCTGAGCCCCTGGGCAGTATGGGTTTAGGATTTAGGGTTTAGGGTTTAGGGTCTAGGCCCCTGCGGCCTACTCCCTAAACCCTAAACCCTAAACCCTAAACCCTAAACCCTAAACCCTAAACCCTCCTACTCTATTCTGCTCCCAGCTTTCTACAGTGATTTGAGGCCCCCGTCTCTTTGGTTGGCCGGAAGTTTCGGATGCGGGGGTTTAGGGTTTAGGGTTTAGGGTTTTAGGGTTTAGGGTTTACGGTTTAAGGTTTAGGGTTTAGGGTGTAGTGTGTAGGGTTGAGGGGAAGGGGGAGCCCCCTCGTGTCAGAAAAAAACTTGAACTAGGGCTCCAGCGCTACACACTTTATGAACCCCAACAGAACTCAGGCCTAATGAGGTATATGGACCCTTCTGAGCCCTCAGCGCCCCACTCCGAAACTCTAAACCTACCCTCAAACCTAAACCCCAAACTGTAGCCCTTAACCCAAAACCCCTAAAATCCAAAACCCCTAAAACCCTAAAACCCTGACAAGCCAAAAACATCTAAAACCCTAACATCCCCCAAATACAACCCCCTAAACCCCGTGAAACCCTAAAAACCCTAACTAAACCCCCCCCATAAAGCCTAAAAACCCTAAGAACCCTAAACCACTAGAACCCTAAACCCGAAACCCCCCAAAACCCCTAAGCCCTAGAACCCTACACCCCCTCAACCCGCAGCCCTAATCCCTAAAACCCTAAACCCCCTAAATCCTAAACCCTAAACCCTAAACCAGGGTTTAGGGTTTTAGGGTGCAGGGGGTTGGGTGTTTTTTTCGGGTTTTTGGGGGTTCTAGGGGTTTTGGGGTCTTAGGGTTTTTAGGACTTTAGGGGTGTTAGGGTCTTAGGGTCTAAGGTTTGTTTTTTTTTTTTTTTTTTTTTACGACTTTAGAGAGACCAGGGCTCCTAGGGTCTTGGGGTCTTGGGGTCTTAGGGTTTTAGGATTTTTGGGGGTGCAAGGTTGGGATGTTCCCCCTTATACTAAGAGTCCTTCATAGTCGTTCTAGTACCCCCTGTTAGAATCCCTATGAAGGACTGTCAGTAGAAGGGGGCACATTTCAAGTGTATGGGTTTTAGGGTTCAGGGGTTTTGGGGGTTTTGGGGTCGAAGGCAAAGGAACTCGGTAGTTCGGCCTGCCCTGAACTACAGCCTCTAAACCCTCAACCCTCACAACCCTCAACCCTCAACCTTCAACCCTAAACCCTAAACCCTAAACCCTAATCCCTAAACCCTAAACCCTAAATTAAAGCCTCCGGCTCAAGCCGCCGAAATTGTCTGGAGCATAGTTGAAAGGTTTAAACGCGCTCGTCAGCTCAAAGGATGCCAAAAGTTGATTTGCTTGAGCCTCTGTGAAACGTTGGGGGGTAGCACCAGGACCCAAACAGGAGCTGAAGCCAGGGCAGCCCAACCAAGGTAGGCGGGGGGGTAGGGGGGGGGGGGGGGGGGGAGGGGGGGGTGGTGGGGGGTGGGGGGGGGGTGGGGGGGGGGGGGGGGGGGGGGGGGGGTTGGGGGAGGGGGGGGTGGGGGGGGAGGGGTAGGGGGGGGGGAGGGGGGTGTAGGGGGGGTAGGGGGGTAGGGGGGGTAGGGGGGGTAGGGGGGGTAGGGGGGCGAAACCGCTGACAGTCAAAAGCTGTTCGGTCCCTTTTAACCTCCTTTTCCCATCCAACACGCCGCCAGGGTCGGCGGACCCTAACCCTAAACCCTCAACCCTAAACCCTAAACCCCCCCTCTGCCAGGCTCCTGGGTACGAAGGATGGAGCGAAGCCGTGCGCAGCTGCTGCATGATGCGCTGGTGCAGATCAGGCAGTTCCTGCCTGGTGGGGGGCCTGAACCCTAAACCAAACCCCAAACCCCAAACCCTAAACCCTAAACCCTAAACCCTAAACCCTAAACCCGAAACCCGAAACCCTAAACCCTAAACCCCAACGAAGGATCCGGAACACCTAAGCCTCAAGCCCTAAACCCTACTTGGCGTTTCACCAAGAAGAACTGTACTTCGAACCGAGTGCACAAATATGGTTTTCTACTTCAGAAAAAAAGGTACAGGGAGAATTGGTTAAACCCTAAACCCTCCGCCCTAAGCCCTAAACCCTAAACCCTCAACCCTAAACCCTCAACCCGAAACCCTCAACCCTCAACCCTCAACCCTAAACCCTGAACCCCCAACGAGCGCTGGAGGCCCCTGCGCCCGCAGGGCCCTGCTGATGCCACAGGCCTGGAAACGCTGAAGCAACGGCTCGGGGAGCAGGTCGGAGGGCTTAGGGTTTAGGGTTTTAGGGTTTAGGGTTTAGGGTTGAGGGTTGAGGGTTTAGGGTTTAGGGTTTAAGGGGGTTTAGGGTTTAGGGGGCTTTAGGGTTTAGGGGGCTTGAGGGCTTGAGGGTTTCAGGGTTTCCGGGTTTCAGGGGTTGAGGGTGTGGGGTTTTAGGGCTGAGGGTTTCAGGGTTTCAGGGGCTAAAGGGTTTTGAGGGTTTCAGGTTTCCAGGGTTTGGGGGTTCAGGGTTCATGATGATTTGAGGGTTGGTGGGTGTATTGAGGGTTTTGTTTGAGATATTTTTCGGGGTTGCTAAGTTTGCTTTGTTTGAGTCGTTCCGGGCTCGAGGATGAGGTTTGGGGCTGCCTGGGCTTGGGTGGGCTTGTTTCGTTTGCTAGGATCTAAATGCCCCTTTGCACCAAAAGAGGCACCCGTTTCATTCCAAGGCCACTCTTGCGTCTAGTTTGCTATTGTTTGGTTCAGGGCAGCATTCGGATTTTTGGGGTTGCGAGTTTGTGTTTGCAAGGCTTTGGTCTGGACTTTTTAGGAGGCTTAGGGTTGCGGGTTTTGTGTTGTGGTGGCGTATCATTCAGTGCGATTGTGGCGGACGTTGCACAAAGCCATGCATGTCGAATCCTAGCGACACAACAGGCACGAGCCAACCTAACAAGCGCGAAAAAGCACATGCCATCAGAGAACCCAAAGTTATGGCTTCAGCTGGCCCGAACCCTAAACCCTATACGCTAAACCCGAAGCCCTGTGTACTTCCGGCTCCTGCAAGCATTGCGGATCGCTCAGATTAGCGATCTTGAGCTCTTCTAGGTTTTAGGGTTTCAGAGTGTAGGGGTTAGGGTTTAGACTTGAGAGTTTAACACAAATTGACTGGGGAGGCAGTAGGGTGTAGGCATTTCACCCAAGAACCTCCAAGCCCAAGAACCCTAAACCCACAACCCCAAACCCCAAACCCCAAGCCCCAAGCCCCAAACCCTAAACCCTAAACCCTAAACCCTAAACCCTAAACCCTAAACCCTAAACCCTAAACCCTGAACCCTGAACCCTGAACCCTGAACCCTAAACCCCAACCCCCCGAACAAGCCTCAAGGACCTGCGCCTTCACCTGACTCCGACCATCTGGATCGCAGTGGCCCGGGCCATGGGCATCAAGGAGCCAGAGCTGAAGCCCACCTCCCCACGTACGCGGTTTGGGGTTATAGGGTTTAGGGTTTAGGGTTTGGGGTTTGGGGTTTGGGGTTTGGGGTTCAGGGCTATCCTAAACCCTAAACTCCCCAACCTCACAGATTGCCCTAAACCCTTCAAGCCACCCTAAACTCCACAAGCCCCTTAGACCCCCGAAGCCCTAAACCCATCTGGAATACCGACCACAGAACCCCAAGCACTGAACCCTGAGAGCCAAATCCAGAGCTCCAGTAAGAATCGACGGCGGTAACCCATAAGTCTAAGCCCCTACACCCTAAACCCTAAACCCTAATCCCTAAACCCTAAACCCTAAACCTAAGCCCTAAGCCCTAAGCCCTGAGCCCTAAACCCTAACCCCAGAAGCCCCTGAAACGCCTGGAACCCAAGAGGAGGTCTTTACTCCTTTTTGTTGGGTTGAGGTTTCCCTTAGCCTTACCAGCCCCTCTATATAAATTCCTAGATTACTCTTGGGTCTAACCCTGAACCCTATAAGCCCGAAAACCTACACCCTAAACCCTAAACCCTGAACCCTAAACCCTAAACCCTAAACCCCAAACCCTAAACCCTAAACCCTAAACCCTAAACCCTAAACCCTAAACCCTAAACCCCAAACCCTAAACCCTAAACCTAAACCCCAAACCCCAAACCCCAAACCCCAAACCCTAAACCCTAAACCCTAAGCCCTGCTTATTCCTAGGCTACTCTTGAGTCTAGAACCCCCGTCGTGACGAGGAGGAGAAGGCGTTTGCAGAGCGAGCTCAGCGCTTGCTGGGCGAAGGAGGCCGGATCTGCCCCAAAAAGCCCTCAATCGGGGTTGGGGTTTAGGGTTTAGGGTTTAGGGTTTAGGGTTTAGGGTTTAGGGTTTAGGGTTTAGGGTTTAGGGCTTAGGGCTTAGGGTTTAGGGTTTAGGGTTTAGGGTTTAGGGTTTAGGGTTTAGGGTTTAGGGTTTAGGGTCTAGGGTCTAGGGTCTAGGGTCTAGGGTCTAGGGTTTAGGGTTTAGGGTTTAGTGGTTAGGGTTTAGGGTTTAGGGTCTAGGTTTGAGCCTTCACGGAGGTGCAAGCCCTGAAGGGTTTTGCATAGGCCTGAGGGTTTAGAGTGTCGGTTTCAGAGTTTAGGATTCAGAGTTCTGAGTTCATCGCTCAGGGTTCAAAGTTGCAGGAAGCCGCAAAAACAGCCCTAAGCCCTAACCCCTAACCCTAAGCCCTAAGCCCTAAGCCCTAAGCCCTAAGCCCTAAACCCTAAACCCTAAACTCTAAACCCTAAACCCTAAACCCTAAACCCTAAACCCGATAAGCACTTCTGACCTTCGGAACCGAGGAGGGGACCCGTCTCCGCTTCTGCAGCGGTTTGCAGTGCGCCTCAGGCCGGATACTGAGTTCCGGTGGAGGTTTAGGGTTTAGGGTTTAGGGTTTAGGGTTTAGGGTTTAGGGTTTAGGGTTTAGGGTTTAGGGTTTAGGGTTTCGGATTTAGGGTTTAGGGTTGAGGGTTTACAGGGTTGTTCATGGGTGTTGGGGTTCAAGGGTTTAAGCTTTGCGGTTTGCCCTGAACCAGAAACTACCTTGGATGTTCTAGGATCCTGAGTGGCATCAGTTGCTTTTCATGGTTTCGCTTGTAACCCCCAAACCCAAACCCTAAACCTATAAACCCTAAAGGGGTCCAGTTTCGTAGAACCCTTGGCTCTGGCGCTGTTGAGAGTACAGGGTCTTGGACCTTCCGCATGCTCTTCAAGTTCCTAGGGCCTTTTTTGATTAGAGTTTAGGGTTTCATTCGGGTTTACGGGGTCCAGCCCGCTCTTGAACAGGATTCGTGTGGAAATCTTCGGTGTGTCCGAGGAGGACGACGCTCGGGCGCTCTCAGACCGGATCACGAACGCGAATCCCCAAATCTTAACCCTCGAAGCCCCAAACCCTGAACCCTAAATCCCAAACCCGAAGCCCTAAACCCCAAACCCGAAAACCTAAACAAGACCAGAGATTCCAAGCCCCAGGCCCCAAGCACCAAACTTAGGGTAAGCCCTAAACCCTACACCCTAAACCCTGAACCCTAAATCCTAAATCCTAAATCCTAAACCGCAATACCTAAACAATAAACCCTGAACCCTGAACCCTAAACCCTTAACCCGAAACCCCAAACCCTAAACCCTAAACCCTACACCCTACACCCTAAACCCTCAACCCTAAACCCTAAACCCTACACCCTAAACCCTAAACCCTAAACCCTAAACCCTAAACCCTAAACCCTAAACCCTAAACCCTAAACCCTAAACCCTAAACCCTAAACCCTAAACCCTAAACCCTAAACCCTAACTGCAAACCCAAGGACAAGGTCTATGAGCGCGGCTCGGGGCAGCTGTGGAAGAGTGGAAGCCTGCTGGCGCAGGTGGCGGGAGTTTGGGCCTGCATCACTGGGGTTCTAGGGTTTAGGGTTTTAGGGTTTTAGGGTTTGGGGTGGGTTTAGGGTTTAGGGTTTAGGGTTTAGGGTTTAGGGTTTAGGGTTTAGGGTTTAGGGTTTAGGGTTTAGGGTTTAGGGTTTAGGGGTTAGGGGTTTGGGGTTTAGGATTCTGGGGTTTGGGGTTTAGGATTTGGGGTTTAGGGTTTAGGCTTTTGGGTTTAAGGTTTAGGGTTTAGGGTTTGCCTTGCAGGCTTGTGTTTTGGGGCACGTCGTTGACCCTCAGCCCGAAACCCTAAACCCCAAGCCCTGAATAAACCCTAAACCCTAAACCCTAAACCCTAAACCCTAAACCCTAAACCCTAAACCCTAAACCCTAAACCCTAAACCCTAAACCCTAAACCCTAAACCCTAAACCCTAAACCCTAAACCCTAAACCCTAAACCCTAAACCCTAAAACCGAAACCCTAAACCCTAAACCCTAAACCCTAAACCCTAAACCCTAAACCCTAAACCCTAAACCCTAAACCCTAAACCCTAAACCCTAAACCCTGCGAGACACCCTCAATTTCAAGCATCAGGTCGGCACCGGCCGCAAACCGACGTGACTTCCGTGAAGCCCAAAAACCCTAAACGCCTTCTTGGGGACCCTTTCTCAGTATGAAGTTTTAGGGTGGCCCTACACCCTAAACCCTAAATCCGAAACCCTAAACCCTAAACCCTAAATCCGAAACCCTAAACCCTAAACCCTAAACCTGAAACCGCCTCATAGCCTTCTTGGGTTGCCTCCAAAGATGGTTCCGGGGGTGTCCTTTGCGCAGGATGGTCAGGATGTTGCTATGCACCCGGTGCCCCGGCAAATGCAGAGGAGGGTGGAGAGCTGCGGGTTACCCTAAACCCTAAACCCTAAACCCTAAACCCTAAACCCTAAATCCTTATCCCTAAACCCTAAACCCTAAACCCTAAACCCTGAGGCTTAAGCCCTAAGCCCTACTAAACCCTAAACCCTAAGACCCGGAAGCTTCTAGACCCTCTAAACCCTAAACCCCAAACCGTCTGAACCCTAAACCCTAGACCCTGAACCCTGCTTCGTGTTCAGAGGGTCGAGGGTTTAGGGTTTCGGGTTTTGGTCTGGGTAGGGAATTCGGGCCTTGGGGGTAGCCTCTATACAATCACTTCAAGGAAGTTCCTTTTCTTTTTTTCTTTGGGGGGGGGGGGGGGGGG
>CAJNDS010002555.1:0-47500 GCA_905221605.1 Symbiodinium natans
GGGGGGGGGCGTCCAATGAACATAAAAAATGTGTGTGTGTGTGTATAAATATATACAAATATATACTAGACACACGTGCGTGCTTCGCACGCACTTAGTGTCGGCAGGGGTGACGGGACAACTTTGGAACGAAACCCGGGCGACGGACGATGTAGAGTTCTGGGTTCGGGCTAAGGGATTAGGGCTCAGGGTGTTTTCCCCACCCTCGGCGTGGGGTTCCTAGATTTTAACTCCCCTAAACCCTAAACCCTAAACCCTAAACCCTAAACCCTAAACCCTAAACCCTAAACCCTAAACCCTAAACCCTAAACCCCAAACCCTAAACCCTAAACCCTAAACTCAAACAGCTGTCGATCCCATAGGCCGGTGTCGAGCGGCCGGACACGTCAGCAGCCACTCGACCGGACGGGAGAGGTCCAGGGTGAAATGGGTGCTCCTTGCAGCGATGCGCGAGGGGTTCAGGGAGCTCAGGGACTTCAGGGAGTTCAGGGAGTTCAGGGACTTCAGGGAGTTCAGAGCTTGGGGAGGCTTGAGTATAAGGGGGGTTCAGGGAGTATAGAGCTTAGGGAGTTTAATACAGGAGCTTAGGGAGGTGACGGGTTTTTAGGCCTTGAGGGCTTCGGTGAACCCAGGGGGCTTGAGGAGTTGAAGACATGGGCCCAAAAAGGCTGAATTTCAACCGGTTCCCTGTACAACATTACATTGCAGGCCCCTCTAGGGTTTAGGGTTTTAGGGTTTTAGGGTGTGGGGTTTAGGGTTTGGGGTTTTAGGGTTTTAGGGTTTAGGGTTCAGGGTTTGAGGTTGAGGGTTTTAGGGCTTAGGGTTTCAGGGTTTTTGGGTTCAAGGCTAAGAAGAGCCGAGTTCGAAAGAGGGTCTGGAAGATTCGAGTTCATAAGAGGTTTCAGGGGGCGGCTATTGAAGGCAGCTGAATGACTCCTCCCGCAACCCTTAACCCTTAACCCTAAACCCTAAACCCTAAACCCGAAACCCTAAACCCTAAACCGAAAAATATAGGCGCCTCGGCAGGTCGAAGTTGTCGAGGCCCGTCATCTGGAGGATGTTGAAGAAGCCGGAGAAGAGGCACACCGCCTCAAGAGCTTAGGGTTTAGGGTTTAGGGTTTAGGGTTTAGGGTTTAGGGTTTAGGGTTTAGGGTTTAGGGCTTAAGGGGAAGCAGCGCGCACTGGGCACCCTAGATAAAAGGCACCATCTCGGTGCAGGCTGAAGGAACTGAGCTCTTGAACCTCAAGCACCGAGCGTTCCGGTTGGACCCACAAACATCAGCGCGCTTCAGCATAAGGGGTGTGAGGGATGGGGGTGGGGTCTAACCCTAAACCCTAAACCCTAAACCCTAAACCCTAAACCTTGGTTTAGGGTTTGGGGTTTCCTGCAGGGTTCAGGGTTTGGAAGATTCAGGGCGAGGAGAGTCTTCGGTAAGTTTTGGGCGAGGGGCGTGGGGGCTCTGCTTGCAGGGGTGTAGGGATTCGTGGTTCAGGGCTTCGGGGTTAGGGTTTGGGGTTTGGGGTTTAGGGTTTAGGGTTTAGGGTTTAGGGTTTAGGGTTTAGGGTTTAGGGTTTAGGGTTTAGGGTTTAGGGTTTAGGGTTTAGGGCGGTTCAGGGTATGGGGTTTGGGGCTGCTTCCAGCTGTCGAGGCACGACCGCAATGGTAATCGCCGTAGCCTGGTCTGTCAGAGCTCTGGGCCGGACTTCTGCTTCAGCAAGAGAGACTTGAGGAATAGGGTTTACGGTTTTGGGTCGGGGGGTTATAGACTCCCCGTTTGTTCATATTCGCCTGGGATTCACACAGGACAGTCGTTTGCTAAGGTGACCAAAAACAAGGGCCCTATGACTATCAGATGACGATTGTGGGGTCCTGGCTGGTAACCAAACCAGGGGCCCTTCTCTGCAGCTTCAGCTTACTAGCAATCTGCAGGAATAGCAAACCCTAAGCCCTAAGCCCTGAACCCTGAAAACCCTAAACCCAAAGTAAGTAAAGGAGCCAGTTCGTCCCACGGATGGCCCTTGAGTCAAGCAGTAGGTCTTGCAGTTTTTAGGTCTCAGTGCGGTTTAGGGGCTAGGGTTTAGGGTTTGGGGTTTGGGGTTTAGGGTTTAGGGCTTAGGGTTTTGGGTTTAGGGTTTAGGGTCTGGGTGGCTTAGCGGTTAGAGTTTAGGATCTAGGGTTTAAGTGTTAATTAGTTCGGTCCCTAAACCCTAAACCCCTAACCTTGACGACGTCTAGAACTAAACCCCTAACCTTGACGACGTCTAGAACTACTACTTGCGGAAGAACCTTAAACATTAAAAGATTAACCATCCCCATATTCCCCTTTTAAGGAAGAATACCGTTAGGTTGGGGGGGCTGTCTTAAGCAAATAATAGGTGTCTCCCTAAACCCCAAAACGCCCTAAACCCTAAACCCTTAAGCACATGGTGGGTAAGACTTGGGGTCCCCAATGCAGCTCGGCAGCGTAGCGGACCTCCAGTGGCGCTTTAGAGCCTGCGAAGAGGGGGCGTTCCCACGGGTTTTAGGGTCATTAGGGAATCCCAAACAAACATCCCAGATTGGGTTCAGCGGAAAGGATCGAAGGTTTAGATCCCCCACGGCTTCAGGATTCGGGCGCATGCCAAGTAGATGCCAAGGGTTTCCAAGGAGTTTTGCCAGAGGGGCGATTTGGGTAGGAGTCTTGGATTTTAGGGTTTAGAGTTTGTAGGGTCTAGGGGCGTCTAACACCCCAAACCCTAAACCCTAAACCCTAAAACCTAAACCCTAAACCCTAAACCCCAAACTTCAATTAAGCCCTAAACCCAGACTGCGAAACATGGGGAGCAGCCTGCTCCGATCTTCGCATTGTTCATAAAGATCCTGGGCTTGAGGGTGGGCTCCTGAACTTAAGGGCATGGGGATTGGGGCTTAGGGTTTGGGGTTTAGGGTTTGGGGTTTAGGGTTTAGGGTTTAGGGTTTAGGGGATTGGGGCTTAGGGTTTGGGGTTTAGGGTTTGGGGTTTAGAGTTTCGGGTATGGGGTTTAGGGTGTGGGGTTAGGGGTTTCGGGTTTAGGGTTTGGGGTTTACGGTTGTGGGTTTCTGGTAAACGGTTGGGGGTTTAGGGTTTGGGGTTAGGAGGTTGAGAGTGTGGGGGGTTTAGGGTTTGGGGTTTGGGGCTTGGGGTTTAGGGTTTGGGGTTTCAGCGTTCAGGGTTCAGGGTTCAGGGTTCATTGGGGTTTGGGGTTTGGGGTTTGGGGTTTGGGGTTTGGGGTTTGGGGTTCGGGGTTTGGGATTTGGGGTTTAGGGCCTAGGGCGTAGGGGAAAGCCCCGTTCAAGGACGTAGCGGTGTCAGGCTTGCAGCTTCGTACAGCGCCAGGAAAGGCGCTTGGGCGCTTAGGTGCTTGGGGTCTGAAGGCTTAGGGTTTGGGGTCTAGGGCGGCGCGGGCATGACTCGCGTCCCCCCCCCCCCCCAACCTCCACTCACTCTGACTTTCAAACTTTGTTCCACAAGCCAAAATGCTGCACACCAGCCCCCTACGCCCCGGATCCCGCGCCCTACATGCTAACAGGTCGATACCCTGACTCCCGAACTCCCGAACTCCCTAAACCCTAAACCCTAAACCCTAAACCCTAAACCCTAAACCCTGAACCCTGAACCCTGAACCCTGAACCCTAAAACCTAAACCCTGTCTTGCCATGGCACAGCATGATGGCCAGCGACATGAATGCCACTCCTGTCGGGTCTTGGGGGTTTCGGGCTTGGTTTAGCGTTTGAAGAGTTGGAGTTTAGGTTTTAGGGCTTAGGTTTTAGGGCTGAAGGTTTGGGGTCTAAGGGTTAGGGCTTTAGAGACATTGCTTTTGTGTTTCGGGGGGGAGGGAGGGCTGGTGATTTCCGTCCTGGGCCTTTTAAACCGGATGCCCGCCCGGGTAGCAAAAGGCCTTTAGGCCCTCCGGCCGAAGACCCAACGCAAAACTTAATTTGCCTCGCGGAAGCTTCTATATATGACCTTCACAAGATGTTTGTATAGCAACAGGCCTTTCGCCATGCAGCATTGACACTCCGGCATAGGGCATAGAAACAATGAGAAGGCTCTCCGGCCGAAGACGTCCCCGAACGCAAAAACTGACTTTTCTCTCGCAAGCTTCTAGACATGACCTTCACAAAGGCATCTTTACAACAACAGGTCTTTCGCCACGCAGCCTTGACACCCCGGCGATCCCCGGCGTAGGGATTAGAAACCATGAGAAGGCCCTCCGGCCCAAGACGTCCCCCAACGCAACACCTACTTTTTCTCTCGGAATCTCCCAATTCGAACGCCTTTCCCAAGGCGTCTTCTTGGATGTTACCTTGCTGCAAGGCATGTTGCCGATGTTCTAATTAGAAGGCTTGGAGCGCAGGTCCTGCAGTCTCTCATGTACGCGAAGCTTACAGCTGTGAATGAAACGCTGGGCTTGGCTGGTTCCGGCTTGGGCTGGCTTCGGTTTGGCTCGCAGTGAGCTGTGATTGGGTGGCCTTAGGGTGGGCATGTCTGCATACTATTGCGTTCAGCTGAACCGTGCTACACCCTAAATCTCCTAAACCCTAAACCCTAAACCCTAAACCCTAAACCCTAAACCACGCTCGGCTGCTCCTTGAAAGATCTGTGCTATCGTCGTGGCGCCCTCGAACTTGAACTCCTCCTCACCTGGGCGGATGATCCTGGGACTCTGCCTCGGACCTGTACTTGGAGGTTCAGGGTTTAGGGTTTAGGGTTTAGGGTTTAGGGTTTAGGGTTTAGGGTTTAGGGTTTAGGGTTTAGGGTTTAGGGTTTAGGGTTTAGGGCTTAGGGCTTAGGGCTTAGGGCTTAGGGTTTAGGGTTCAGGGTACTGCTTAACCCAATACTAACTGCACTTATAACCCAATAATGGCCAGAATTGGGCGCTTCAGAGGCGTATACGTGGCTTAAAAGTACACTTATAGCTGATTAATAAGTACCCTGAACCTCCAAGTAAGGTTGTACCTAAACCCTAAACCCTAAACCTAGACTTTTGGGGACCCTTTTTCAAGATCCTCTAAGGGAATATAAGGGCTGCATTGGGAGTGTATTTGTCGGTACATCCTTAGGAGTCCAAGCGGGACTCCCTTGAGATGAGGGTTTAGGGTTTAGGGTTTAGGGTCTAGGGTCTAGGGTCTAGGGTCTAGGGTTTAGGGTTTAGGGTTTAGGGTTTAGGGTTTAGGGTTTAGGGTTTCGGGCTTAAGGTTTAGGATTGGGTGGATCCCTCCGCCCACAACGTCCGGAGATCTCCGCCAAACGTTCATACCGGAGCCTGACTGTGGCTTCGGCCGTGCTTGTATAACAACGCCACACTAAACCCGTGAACCCTGGACACCAAAACCCTGAACCCTAAACCCTAAACCCTGAACCCCTAAACCCTGAACCCCGAAGCTCCTAAACCCCGCAACCCTGAACCCCTAAACCCCTAAACCCTTAACTCGGAACGTTCCCCACTATATTAACAGTCCTGAATAGGGTTTAGAGTACCCCCTAACCCTGAACCCTAGACCCTAAATCCTAAACCCTAAACCCTAAACCCCAAACCCTAAACCCTAAAGCCCTAAACCCTAAATCCCAAACCCTAAACCCTACCATGCCGGCCGAAGCGCACACGGTGTGAAGCTGCCCCGCCACGACTGCGAGCCGCCGAATGTCCGCTGCTGACATCACCTCAAAGATGCCCTCCATAAGGGGGTTTAGGGTTTAGGGTTTGGGGTTTAGGGTTTAGGGTTTAGGGTTTAGGGTTTAGGGTTTAGGGTTTAGGGTTTAGGGTTTAGGGTTTAGGGTTTAGGATTTAGGGTTTAGGGTTTAGGGTTTAGGGTTTAGGGTTTAGGGTTTAGGGTTTAGGGTTTAGGGCAACAGGGGGGATAAGACCCAAACACCCTAAATCCTAAATCTCCTCATTTAACCCGAAGCCGCTTAAACCCCTAAACTCGAACACCCTCAACCCTTAACCGAGGTTCAGCTGTGGCTTCGGGCAGGGCTTAGGGTTTGGTAGCGCTATTGGGAAGGGGGTGGGGGTGGGGTAGGGCTTGGGTTTAAGATTTTGGGACGTTGTTTTGCAGAAGGTTGAGTTAAAGACCCTCGACACGGAAGACTACTTTTTGCATCATAAGAACCACCCAAGCAATGGAAACATTCGTCCTTATAAGGGTGGTTCAGGGATGCTTATCTCGTATATTTTGCGGGGGTTTGGCACCCACACTAAACCCTAAACCCGAAACCCTAACAAACCCCAAACCCTAAACCCTAAACCCCAAACCTGCCTTAGACACTCGATAAGCCAACAACAGAGAGTCTGCACCTCGTCGCCCATCTTGTCGATTACCTGCAGGGTTTAGTGTTTAGGGTTTAGGGGGGTTTAGGGTTTAGGGGGTTTAGGGTTTGGGGTTTGGGGTTTGGGGTTTGGGGTTTGGGGTTTGGGGTTTGGGGTTTGGGGTTTGGGGTTTAGGGTTTAGGGTTTAGGGTTTAGGGTTTAGGGTTTAGGGTTTAGGGTTTAGGGTTTAGGGTTTGTCGGGCCAGGGCTCGGGGATGGGATTTAGGGTTTTGTGAAGGCGAATAGACTTATACTGAGGTGGGGTTGAAGGCCCTACAAACATTCGAATACGGCTATAGTTATACCGGGATTGGGCCCCAGGAAACTGGACAGCTTTTTCCAAATCAAGCCCAGGAAAGGGTTTGGGACTACCCCAAGCCCTCAACCCTACACGCTCAGCTCTTCCAGGTGATAGGCTGCCAATGCGCAGCCAAGCTCCTACACCCTAAACCCTAAACCCTAAACCCTAAACCCTAAACCCTAAACCCTAAACCCTAAACCCTAAACCCTAAACCCTAAACCCTAAACCCTAAACCCTAAACCCTAAACCCTAAACCCTAAACCCTAAACCCTAAACCCTAAACCCTAAACCCTAAACCCTAACCCTAAACCCTAAACCCTAAACGCAAGGCTTGAGACCCCCGCCCTCAACTCTGCAAGCCATTCTGACCCGGGGCTCTGTGAGAACTCAAAACCCTACGCTCTGCTGCAAGTCCCCATCCCGCCCGGGTTTAGGGTTTAGGGTTCAGGGTTTAGGGTTCAGGGTTTAGGGTTTAGGGTTTCGGGTTTAGGGTTTAGAGGGTCTAGGGTTGAGGGCTGATGGGTTTAGGGTTTCGGGTTTCGGGCTTAGGGGCGTTCGTATTTTACATTTTAGGATTTACCGCAGGACTAAGGTTGACCTTGGAATTTATTTCACTTTGTTCTCCTACAGAGTCGACTGCCGTGGAGCCTCTTATTCGCCCCTGTGGACTGTCATAATTATAGGGTTCTTCAGGGGGGGGGGCTTCAAGGGGGGGGTATGTAACCCAAGGTTCCCTACTACTCCCTACTACTCCCCAAGGCTCCTTAAGCTTCCCTAAGGCTTGTACCTTCCCCTCTTGAACCCCCCTCCCTCAAGAACTCTCTCACATAACCTATGGCCATCTGCACCCTAAACCCTAAACCCTGAACCCCTAAACCCTGAACCCTAAAGCCCAACCAGCCTACGATAATCCCTATTAAAAGGGACTGTCAGTATAAGAGGGAACATCCCAACCCTGTACCCAGAACACACTGCAAGGCCCGGCCCTGAAGTGCAGCTGCCTGAAATTCTGAAACCCTAACTAAACCCTAAAGCCTGAACCCTAAACCCGAGCCCTAAACCCAAAACCTTGAACCCTAAACCCTGAACCCTGAACCCCAAACCCTAGACCCTGAACCCTGAACCCTGAACCCTAAACCCTAGCCCTAAACCCTGAACCCTAATGCTGCCCAGGGACAAATGACAAGAAGGTTTCCGAATAGCTCAACAGGTTTCAGGAGCCAAACGCTGCAGCACGTCGGCGATCCCACAGAGGCCCACAAAAGGGCCTGCATTTGGAGCAGACCCCGTCATATCCGCGTGTCTTGACGCGGAATTAGTAAACAAAACACGCCCTGGATTCCTGGATTGCTTCTTTGGAAGAGCTGACGTAAGCTGCGCCTGCAACCCTGAAGCCCTGAATCCCACAAGCCAGAAGCCCCAAACACGAATTCCACAAAACCCCTCGCAAAAAAAGCAGAACCCTAAACCCTGGAGCCCTAAACCCTAGACTCTGAACCCTGAACCCCAACCCCTAAACCCCAAACCCCCAAACCCTAAACCCTAAACCCCCAACCCTAAACCCCAAACCCTAAACCCTAAACCCTAAACCCCAAACCCCAAACCCTAAACCCTCCATCCCCTCGCCCCTCAACTGCCCTAGGCCCTCAACTACCCCCGAGGCTCGGATCCCTGCCCTGCGTCCGTCCCCACGTCGACCTAAGAAGCGGCGTTTGGGGTTTAGGGTTTAGGGTTTAGGGTTTAGGGTTTAGGGTTTAGGGTTTAGGGTTTAGGGTTTAGGGTTTAGGGTTTAAGGGTTTAAGGGTTTAAGGGTTTAAGGGTTTAAGGGTTTAGGGTTTAGGGTTTAGGGTTTAGGGTTTAGGGTTTAGGGGTTCAAGGTTGTCGGATTTAAGGGTTTCAGGATTTTAAAGCTTAGGGTTTCAGGGTTTGGGGTGCGCCTTTTAGGGGTTTCAAGGCTTTAGATGGCTTTTGAGGTCACCCTAAACCCTAAACCCTAAACCCTAAACCCTAAACCCTAAACCCTAAACCCTAAGGCGTAGCTCAAGGCTCAGGTTTCTTCATACTGTTTCCTTTAGGGGAGCTCAGCGACCTACACGGCTTCAGGGCTACAAGTCTCCAACATGAGGCTTCAGGGTTTAGGGGGTAAAGTGTAGGGTTTAGGGTTTAGGAGATGGGTTCTAGGGTTCTTGGGGGTTTAGGGTTTTAGGGTTTTAGGGTTTAGGGGTTTAGGGGTTTAGGGTTTTAGGGTTAGGGGTTAGCTTTCAGGGTTTCGGGTGTCTCCCATTGCAGATGCAGGTCAATTTGGCCTAGAGTCTGCCGGAGTACCAAGCCCACTTGAAGTGAGGAACTTGAACGGCAAGAGCATGAGGGTTGCTCTACAACATACTACGCAAAGCGCGGCACTAACGGGCCTTGCCACAAAGAGTTCAGCCCTAAACCCTGAACCCTAAACACCCTAAGCCCTCATTCCCGACATCACCAACCCTGCCAGCCCTACGGATCTCGCCAGCACACGTTTCTTCACCACTCCCTGTGCCGCGCCAGACATGCAGGATTCATGGCTGATTGGGGGAACTCGGACAGCCTTTACTCATAGTTTGGGGTTTTTGAGAGTTTCGGCCCAACACTCCACAATTTTCTAAGCTTTTCACAAGCATCCCAGGCCTTATAGGGATTGGGTGGGCTCATTTTGTGCATCATAAGCAGGTCATGACTCAGTGCCGGGGCCCACGACTTAGGTCACCTAACTCCTACAGGCTTCAAGTGTCGTGCTTAAGGGGGCCAAGTGAGCCTTGAAATGTTCCGACGATCCTCCAAAAGCACGCGCCTTCCGCGTGCGCTTCCCGCAAGAAAAACATGCGTTGGCCATGTTCGAAACGAAGCTCTTGGCAGTGCCGGACCCCGACCTCGTCGTCCCCTTGAAGCCTAAATGAAACCTTAATGATTCGATTAGGGTTTTGGGGGCTAGTACCGTAGAATTATGAAGGGACCATAGGGGAATAATAATAATAGTAGTTCTTTCGACCCCTATCTTGGAATTGTTCGATTCCGCCCGCCACTGCTGAATGTCGTGGTTCTTGCAGAGGGCTGTGACTAAACCACCAGAAGGCATAATATAGCCTTAATCTTAATAATTCGAACAAGATTTGGGGGTTAGTATAGTATAATTACAAAGCGACCATAAGGGAATACTATTCGTAATTATTCCGATCCTGTAGAAAGCATTGCAAGCCCACGCTAAGTCGGGGACACTTATTGTAGAACCCAAAGAGGAGGATCCCCCAAAAGAATAAGGACCCCCCCCCCTCCCAAAAAAGGTACCCCCTAATTTCGGACACCCCCAAGCAAACAATTCCCAAGGGGGATATAGGTTCTTTCAATTGTATGGACCGTGCTTTCTGAGACCCTAAAATGCTGGCTCCAGTGCTATCAGGGCATATCGGCGCTGGCACCATGACTCATAATTAACCCTAAACCCTAAACCCAAACCCCAAACCCTAAACCCTAGCGGCATCCCGGGACACTGCGGACGACTCACGCGCATTCGGCGCTGTCCGCGAAGGTCGTTGGGTCGAGCGGCTGTCAGGAATAGTCTGTAATTGTCTAGGACTTAGGAATAGTCTGGTACACGGACGCTTCGCGAGCAGCTTTTCTGCTCACTCGTGAGGGAAAGAACACCGGCAGATTTGCTTCTCACCAGTCCCAGTGCACAACCCATCTCGAACTTCCGCATGGCAAAACACATCTCGGGGCTTACATCCGAAAGGTTTAGGGTTTAGGGCTTAGGGTTTAGGGTTTAGGGTTTAGGGTTTCGGGTTTCGGGTTTAGGGCTTAGGGTTTAGGGTTTAGGGTTTAGGGTTTAGGGTTTCGGGTTGAGGGTTGCTTGCACGTAGTGCTAGACTTTATGTTGGCTCCTCTTGTCGGGTGTAGAGGGTGGGAAGGCCACAGGGAAGGCTTCGAAACTATCAATACTTCTTGAGAAAAAGGAACTGCCTAGGGTTTAGGGTTTAGGGTTTAGGGTCTAGGGTCTAGGGTTTAGGGTTTAGGCTTTAGGGTTTAGGGTTTAGGGTTTCGGGTTTAGGGTTGAGGGTTTAGGGTTTAGGGTTTAGGGTTTAGGGTTTAGGGTTTAGGGTGATGCTATAGCCGCAGGCTTCTGAAGGGTTTGGCAGAGGCGAGGGTTAGGGGGACCGCCACACTTTCACCCCAAACCGTGCCCAGGCTAAAGCGCAGACTCTAGGAAAACACTACCATACTCCCCTTAGAACCTTGGTAAAAGTAATAGTTTTTAATATCCTCCTGAGTTTGATTTAAACAAAAAATTCCCCAAGGGGGATATAGATTAAGGACAATGCAAAGCTCTAGCCGCCAGATGCCGGTGGCACTGCTGTCGTGAGAAGCCTGCTTCAACTGAAGCGACGCAGCTGCTTTAACACTCTGGACCCTAAACCCCCTAAATCCGGCAACCGGGGAACTATAACCCCTACAACCAACCCTAAGCCCTAAACCCTAAACCCTAAACCCTAGACCCCGATGCGGGGCGGGGGGAGAGTTGCATTCCTGCAAAATGCTGGCTTGGATGCTTGTTACCTGGACTACAACCCTAAACCCTGAACCCTAAACCCAAGCCTAAACCCTAAACCCGAAACACCTCTGACCCGAACCGTCAAAGCCTTCGAAGCCTGCCGAGCAACCCCAAGATTTGCTGTAAAACCTTCATGAACGCCCTGCTCCTATCCTAGAGCCACTGTTGGAACCCTACCCTCATCTTACTGTTGGCTAGTAGGGAATCAGGGAATGAGGTACACTGTATCCCCCTATATATATATATGTATATATACCCTTTAAGGGATAATACAGGGTACCTCATTAGGCCCCAAGCCCTACGACCTAACCCAAAGCCTGTGAAGCAAGGGCCCCCAAACCGGAAAGCCTATTCCTGTAACACCTCGAAAATCTGAGCCGTCTTCGCCCGAAGCACAGATTTGGGGCTTCAGGCTGAGTTTTAAGTTTCCTTTAAAGTATGATCATTGTTACTATTAGTTGCGTTTATTGCTACTTTAATTGCTTGTCGTTTTTTTTTGGGGGGGGAGGGGGCGGGCGGGGCGCTTTGAGAATTTGGGGTCTTTTCGGGTTCGGGCTTGGGGCTTCTCCAACAACCAAGGGACAAGAAGGTTCGATTTATTATTCCCACAAACATTAAGGAAACCAAAAAGTTTCAGGTTCAACTATGTACGAGGGTATCTTAGAACTCGATGGGTTTCGCAAAGCACCTGCATGGGAGCACAAACAGTTGGTCGTTCACTGCACGTGGCAGCACGACATCTGCCAAGCACCTGTTTTCCAGGCAGCTTTGCAGGTTGACAAAAAGCTGGACCATTCGTCCTACTTGAAGCACCCCTGGTCATGAGCAGTTCACAAAACAGACTGCACATGATTCCAGGCACACTCTGGGGGCATAATGGCCGTGACCCCGAACCCTGGATGGGGCATCAAGTTGCCAGTGCATCCATCACGGATCACAGAGTCGTGTGCGCTTGCGGCAAAGTCCATGCCTTTGCCGAGCGGGGTTCGCGACCGGAGCACACATGGGGGCAGCACCCAGGATGATGGTTTCCCTTTTTGGGGTACCCTAAACTACCCTAATTTCTAAACCCTAAACCCTAAACCCTAAACCCCAAACCCGAAACCCTAAATAGATCATGGGGAAACCCCCCACAAAAGGGACCAGGATCTAGAGAACTGACCCCCCTGTGCAGTTCAGAGGTCCAAGCCACTGGCATTCTCAACATCGAAGGATGCTTTTCGGGCTCGAGGACGTAAGGCTGATTTGGGGCTGTCGCCCTTTCTTTACAAGAAGGGAACTGCTCGAAATCCTAAGCTCTAATACTAAGTTCCTTCCTGCCAAGGATGGCGCCCCTGAGGCCTCAATTAGGAAAGTGTCATACATCCGGTCCGAGACGTGCCCTAGTGCAGCCTTTGCATCGGCGGACCCTTGGCGACTGGCCCGAAACCTTCACCCTCTTCACCCGAGACCCTAATCCCTAAACCCTAAGCTCCCTGAATGAGCCCTAAACCCTAAACCCTAAACCCTAAACCCCTAAGCCTATAAGGATCCCCTTTCAGGGAGACCTTCTTGGGGATGCTTAGGGGTTAGGATTTGAGGTTCTGCGAACCCTAAACCCTAAACCCTAAACCCTCCTTTGTAGACTCAGACGGATTCTGCAGTTCTTCTTGGCGGGTAGAACGAGGGGCCCTGATTTTCAGCTGGAACATTAAGGCTTCCAGAAATGTGGGTTGAGGGTTTCAGGCAACCCTAGCCCTAAACCCTAAACCCTAAACCCTAAACCCTGAACCCTAAACCCTGAACCCTAAACCCTAAACCCTAAACCCTAAACCCAAAGGCTTAGAATTTACAAATGAAGCTCGCACTGAGGCACGAAACCAGGGACCCGGTCACGAGAGCCAAGACTTAGTCGGCTGGCGTTGCTTTTCACGCGGGCTTGCTAGCGCTTAGGTTTAGGGTTTTGGGGTTAGGGTTTAGGGCTTTAGGGTTTAGGGTTTAGGGCTTTAGGGTTTAGGGTTTAGGGTTTAGGGTTTAGGGTTCTGGGTTTAGGGTTTTGGGTTTTGGGTTTTGGGGTTTACGGTTTAGGTTTCAGAGTCTCAAGTCGAAGCATTCATTAGTCAAAGCTTGTCACCACCGACAACATTAGGAAACCATTTCGCTTTCGAATCGTGCATAAATCTACGAGTCCCTAAATCCCAAGGCCAGTAGGCCCTAAACCCTAAGGCCCACGACCCTGCCAGTCTTCCACGGTTGGGGTGGGCACATGTTGCTTTGTTTGACTGGTTTCCTTGTTTTTGGTGGGCGGTAGAAGGTTCAGGGCCTTCGTCTCTCCGGCCGAGCATTGGTTTTTGTCTTGTTTGTGTTGCTTAGTGCAGTGTATTGTGTTTGGCACCCTTAAGTGCATTAGTGCCATATTTGTTATGATATTTGGATCTTGTAATAAAAGTGTGTAGTCATTTAACAAAAAGAAAAGCACATCATGCACCAAGAAGATCAATAGATACGCACCGTGGTTCACATAAAACATTTGTTTAAGAAAACACAAATAGTAAGATTGTTAAATGAAAAGAGTGAGTATAGAGATGCGTGGGAAATGATATCTTAACTTTCGGTTTCTCACGGATGCCACAGCGGTGCTGGAAACGCCGTGCCGAGAAAGACTGTGCAAGTTCTGCACAAGACTGCAGGAAAAGGAACGTCTGGCTTGTCGTGGCCAAGCTGTGTTCGCTGTGGCGTGCACGTCACGGAGGCAAAGGAATCAAAATTTGGCCTTGCCCTTAGAAGACAAAGCACCTTCATTCTCCCAAAGAACCTACGTCAAAAATCCTGAACCCTAAACCCTAAACCCTGAACCCTAAACCCTCTGAAGGGCTTAAATCCTGAACCCTCAACTCCCTAAACCCAAGACAACCCTTAGCCCTTCAACTCGGCGATGCCTGAAAAAGAAGGATGTGGAGGTCCTGAGGGTTTAGGGTTTAGGGTTTAGGGTCTAGGGTTTAGGGTTTAGGGTTTAGGGTTTAGGGTCTAGGGTCTAGGGTCTAGGGTATAGGGTTCCTAGGGCTCTCAACTTCTAGGTCAACTTCGAGACTCCCCACTGCACATTGCCAGTCTCAAGACGATTCTTCCTGTGCCCCCGTGCAGGAACCCGACGGAAGATGTGCTACTGCCACAGCTATCTGTTGCTTCCCGCGCGCCTGCTGCATTGGACACAAGCTGCCCAACGCCATCCTACCCTGCCTCAATGCACCCTGAGCCTATCCGGGCAGCAATCCCTAGCAGCCCTAAATCCTAAGCCCTGAAGCCTAAACCTGAAGCCCGAAAGCACGCAGGATTCAGGCTTTAGGGTTTTGGGTTTAGGGGTTTGGGGGTTTAAGGTTTAGGGTTTAGGGTTTAGGGTTTAGGGTTTGGGGTTTAGGGCTTAGGGTTTAGGGTTTAGGGTTTAGGGTTTAGGGTTTAGGGGTCTTCGGAGCGAGGTGGGTAATTTGTTTCGAGCGTGTCTGAGCTGAGGCCCTTCAAGGGAGTCATAATCGGACCTCGAAGGTGGTCTCCTTATAAAGGTTGGTACAACCGTAGCCCTAAACCCTAAACCCTAAACCCTAAACCCTAAACCCTAAACCCTAAACCCTAAACCCTAAACCCTAAACCCTAAACCCCACGGGTAGGGTCCCAGGATGGTCACTCGCCCCTCCTCTCCCCCTGACGGGGATTTAACGGAGGCTGCAGGGCCCAAATTGAAATTGAGGGGGTTTAGGGTTTAGGGTTTAGGGTTTACGGTTTAGGGTTTAGGGTTTAGGGTTTAGGGTTTAGGGTTTAGGGTTTAGGGTCTAGGGCTTAGGGCTTGGGGTTTGGGGTTTAGGGTTAAAGGGTTTCTGGCGGTTTTAGGGGCTCTTGGGGTTCTTTTAGGTGTCCTTGGGGTCTCTAAGTGTTTGGTCTCAGAGACAGCCCGTCTCTGAAGCATCTACCCAAGAGCCCTCGACCTTCGCAAGCCGCCAGAGTGCTTGTCCTCAAGAGGCTTAGCGAAACGCATTGCCTGTATTATAGGGTCTGTAAGGGAGGGGGGGTTCAAGGGGGGTATGTAACCCATTCCCTAAAACTCCCCACTACTCCCTAAGGCTCCCTAAGTTTCCCTGCTCCCCCAAGCCCATCGGCAAAAGAAGCGCCAGTCTCCAAAAGCCCCAAGACACTGAGCCGTCAAAAAAAAAAAACGGGGGACCCTTGGCCGATCTGGCCAGCTGACAAAAACAACATTCCTCAGTAAGATCCTCTTGAGCCCAATCAAGGACAACATCCCAACCCTAAACCCTAAACCCTAAACCCTAAACCCGAAACCCTAAGCCCCAGGACCTGTCTAGAAGCCTTTAATTGAAGTGCGATCTGCGGCAGGCTTGCGCGGGATGCTCCCAAACACTGTCACGTCCTGAGGCAACGCACCTGGTGGGAAGGAAGGGCTCGGGGTTGTGGGTTGAGGGTTGAGGGTTTAGGGTTTAGGGTTCGGGGTTCGGAGGGTCCCTACGATAAAGGGCGAAGGCTAGCCTATCCCACATACAGCGGGGGCATGCCTCTGAACGCTCAAAGCCCCAAAAGCTCGAACCTAAACTTTGCAGGGTTTAGGGTTTAGGCTTTAGGTTTAGGAGCACCGAACAGCACAGGGCTTACTTGCTCAAAACCCTACACCCCAAACCCTTCTGTTCCCCTGCACCCTCGAAGGCTACGCCCTGAAACCCCGAACTCCCAAACCCGGAACCTTAGAACCCTCAAACCCGAAACCCAGAAACGTCCCAGGGGAAGGCTCTTGGAGGGCTCTCGAAAGACATCGGCAGGAACACGTCTGTCTAACATCTATCTCTCGACCTCTTTATGCCTATATACATATACACATACACAGAAGCAGAAACGTAAACATGCAACAACACAACATAATATGGCATAACCTCACGTAACATAACACACACACACACACATAGATGTGTATGTATCGATACACACGCATTGTATGAGGGCATATCCACTACATACCTGACGTAGGGTTTTCAATGCTGGCATCCCCAAAAGGGTTTAGGATTTATACGTGCACCAATATCTAGGATGTGCCTCAAAAACCGCCTGGAAAATTCCAAATAAGGTCCCCAAAGGACCTACCTAGATATGTGTAAGGAACCCCCTCTACACTCGCCAAGAACAATCATGTAAACCCTGTTTCACCAGCAAAAACGCCTAAACCCTAACCCTAAACCCTAAACCCTAAACCCTAAACCCTAAACGCTAAAACGCCCAAGCTGGCCTTCGGCTAGCCTCGGTCAGCTCCCCGGCCGCCCCGCTTGCCCTGCGGGGACAAGGGGCAACAGGGCAAGGTTTAGGTCTTAGGGCTCAGGGTTTAGGGTTTCGGGTTTAGGGTTTAGGGTTTCGGGTTTAGGGTCTAGGGTTTCGGGTTTTGGGTTTGGGGTTTCGGGTTGAGGGTTTAGGGTTTAGGATTTCGGGTTTTGGGTGTTGGGTGTGTGGGGTGCAGGGTTTACTAGGGTGCTAGCAGGGTGTTCGGCCTTGGGGTTCATGAACAAATCCCAAAAAGTGATTCTCTGCAGCCTAGAACCAAGCAAGAAGGAACATCCGAACATTGGCAACTAAACCCTAAACCCTGAACCCCAAACCCCAAACCCTAAACCCTAAACCCTAAACCAACCTGACTCCCTCCAAACCAAGGGCGTAATGTCGCGGCCTCATCCTTGCCAGGCTTCGCTGTCTCAACGCTTTGCAGCACCTTGGGTCTTCGGGTTTAGGGTTTTGGGTTTAAGGTTTAGGGTTTAGGGTACGGGGGGCAACCAAAGGGGGAGAGAAATCAACCCCAAAGACCGCCCAGAACTTATATTCCCCAGATCGACCAGCACAACAAACACAGAACACGGACCAGGAGAACCAGGGAAGGGAGTAAAGGGGGCCTATGCCTAAGCACCTAGGAACCAACCTACCTTTTTTGAGCTTGTGGCCTTAGTACTTCTGGCCATCCTTGAGCCAAACAAGATTTCCGGGTTTGTTAACCCTTCCAACTCCCAACACTAACTCTTTTCTACAATACCAGCTGCAGCTCCGCACTCCCCCTGTCCTAGGATTTCCTAGGACACATTGGAGGTGCAGATCTTTGGCCAAGAACTGCCCTTAAGGCAGCAGCCAGCTGCTTGAAATGCACAATATGGTTTTACGTCTTCCAGGACGAAATTATAGCACATTGGCTAAATCCACTAACCATAGAGAATCTTTTTTCCACCATGATCCTCTTATCATTGAAGACTCTTCGGCCTTCTTCACCACAAACCGTGGTCTTCGCTACGTGAAAAACTACTGACTTCTACTATCAGGGATTTCCATACCCTTAATAGTAACCACCACATTTTCAGCGCATTGGCCGATCCAGCGCACCTATCTCCAGAAAGAGAAAAACCATCCCTTCATACATACCATCCAGTCACTTCTTTTTCCGATGGTTTGCAATACTGAGGTGAAGTTGCAGCAGAATATACTCCAGGTCCGAAACTGCAAGAACAGGATCCTGCACGCACCTTTGAATTGAGGATACCAATCCTTCTCTCTTTGCGTCCTCAATCGCTTGGCAAGATTGACCCAGCTCTGCACTCACCGCGGTAGACGCTTGCGCATCCACATCAGAGGGACGATCCTTTTCCTCAGGACCTTTCACCACCACCACTTCTTCCTTTTTGGGGCTCTGACTTTTCTCCTTCTTCTTCGCCTTTCCACCGACGTTTGACTTTGTGCGCATTTTCGAGGCTTTTTCCCCTGCAGAAACCACCGCATTGGATGATGATCCACCCTTCTCAATGGTCGCCGGCATCTTCTTCGGCTTTGGAACCAGGAGAGTGTAAGGATCTTCGATAACTGCAGTTTTCCTCTTCTTTTTAACCTTTTTTACCTCCTCCTCAACGGCAACCTCCGTCTCAGAAGTCTCAACCACCTCCTTTTCGGCAGGAACATCCTTGCTGGACTCCCTTTCTAGGGACCTCTTCTTGCCCCTTTTGGGATCTTTTTCTTCTTCCACGTTGGCTCGCTCGAACCATATCCTCAGGTCATTGACCCATTCTTCCACCTCCGCGAGCGAAACCTCATACGACTTCACTATTTCGTGAAGTTCCAGCACGGACAGCATACCGGTGGTCCATGAAACCCATTCTCTATCCATCTGGTCAGTATCTCCATTGAACTTCAGGAGTTTGAACAGCGGGTCCGCCTCTGCTCGAGCCAAATCTGTTTTGCCATTGGACAGAAATGAAATCGCCTCCATCAACAGTTCCGCCATTTTGGTATCATCGTCATAAGTCATGGAATACTCCTCACCATCATCGAACTGTTCAGAGTTATCTCCTTTTCCCCACCTTTTGCACCAGAACTTCTCCTTGGACCATCCCTTGGGGGCGTCCTTGGAGACCTTGGCCTCGGTTCATCCAGCGGATCACCATGCTCAAAAACACACCTGTCACCATAACGACACTTCCCAGACTGAGCAAACTGGATGCACCTCACACCAGTTGCATCATGCGAGAACGCACACTTCTTTCCAGCGAAACAGGGTCTCCCCGCCACATAGTATTTGCACCAATACGAATGCAGCACCACATCATCTTCTGAATGGATGAATTTGCAGTCTTCACCAAATTTGCAGCGATCTTTTCCCTTACTGAACCAATAGCAGAAGCCTTTCTTCCTCTTCTCCAAGCGCTCCGCCTCGTACCGGTCCATAGGGCGATTCTGCTCTACATGAACATTGCCATGTGCCTGAGAACTGCTCCCTTCACCCAAGGTGCTATCAGTACTTGATGCTTGGAGTACAGCTGGAAAACCTGGCCTTGGTCCTACCACCTTCATGATTGGTTTTCCGCCAGCTCCTGAGCCACGCTGAGACGATCCAAAAACATTGAACTTCTTCATGAAGGCCTTTCTAGTGCCGATCTTCTGCACCCTTTTGATTGGATGTTTCATTGCTCCAACCTTGCATCCAGATACGTTCAAACGACACAACCTCCTATACCCAGCTCTATATCCCTTTTTCCAAAGAGCCATAAGAATTTTAGAGGCAGTAACATTCTCCACCTCTACCTTTTCCAACGGTCCCTCACTTCCCGGAACAAACCCATCCAACCCATCCATATCTGAAGACCTTTCCATCTTTTTTGACACCACTTCGTCGAGGTAGTCTTCAGAGATCCAGGGTAAGTTCCTCTTAGAGGAAGGATTGTCACCATTGTTTGGTCCTTCACCAGGATACCCCTTTGTGCTGTCAAAGATCTTACCAGTAGTGCGGTCCTGCGTAGAGAAATTGGAAGCAACGCGAGAGTACACTGACCACAAGAAAATCCTTGTGCCCGCCAGTCTTGACGACCCACTGGATGTCTCCTCTTCCGGAGAAACTTCTGGCGCTTTGCCATCCCTTCCAGTGTCACCAATTGTCTCACCTCCAGCATCTTCAATGGGAATAAGGGATTCATTGTTCCCTTGATCAAGTACCGCATCTTGTTGTTCGGGGATCTCCAGCACCATCCCTGTAGGATCCACTTCCTCATCAGCATCGTCGTCCATTCTTTTCCAGAGAACCTCCAATTGATCAGCGCAGGTCGCAAGGGATGGCTCAGTTATAGTTGGTTCGCTGGCGGTGGGCTCCACGGATGAGGTTTTACCTGGGCAAGGTGTTGCTGGACAGGTGAATGTATCTGGAAGCGCTCAAGTTCTTCCTGGGCAAGAAGTGGCTGGACAGGAGACGGCGCTGGAAGGAGCAGTGCAAATTTCTGGCGAAGAGACTGACCAAAGCGAAGGAGAAGGTGGGAGCAATGAACTCCGTGGTGATGGTGCGAAGACATTGGATGTTCGTCCGGTGAAGAATGTTCCTCAGCAATTGCTGGTTAAAGGTCTTCTGAATCGGATTTATTGGAAGGTTGCTGTCGGCAAGTTGCCTGTGGGGCACAAGGACTATCAGAAGGGGTCCAATAAAATGGATCGAAATTTGGTTATTAGCATGTCATCTGAGGGTGCAAGCGAACAGGATTTGAACCTGGCACTGGAAGATGATGCTGATCAGAAAATGGATGATGGTGCATTGGTGGTCATGGCATATGACCCTGGTACACTGATTCAGTCGGCAACAACTATTTGGGTTATGCGTCGTGGGTTGGCAGATCGTGCTATCTGGCCGGCAATAGCGACTGCGGCACAGAGAATATGTGCTGAAATGGTTCAAGTGGATGAACTGAATGCCCAGTTGAACACTGGGAGACTCCTTTTTGAAAGGAGAGATCAAGGACACTACGGAGATTTGCATCATTCGTTCCATGAAGATCCGTGCTTGCCGGTGGTGGGGAATTATCCTCTTTCGGTGATGGGTGCACTGCTTTCTCCTGGCCTGGAAAAGGAATTCAGAAATACTGAAAAGTTTGGAACTGCTATGGAGGCAATAGCCTATGATTGGAGTCGCAGTCCAGGCATGGAAGTTCATGTGGAACTTATGGCAGCTCTTTTTTGAGACTGTTCAGTTCGACGAGAAGGTTGCGGTAGCGAAAAAACTTGAGAAGTCACTTCTTGGCGGGTCTCCCCCCGCGACGCTTTGTCGCGTTCTTCGCCAAGGTGAACCGTTTTTTTCTGCCCGTCATTGGGGCCGGAAGAACCACCCATCGGAACATTGCCACGAATCGCAGTTCTCTGTGAATCCCTTTCTTGCAAAAAGATTTCCCTCATGCGTTGCACAGCATTGGTCTCTTCCTCGCTTGAATCGCTTGAGGAAGCGGCATAAGAAACCAAAGCCTCCGCCTGATCATCATCATCCACCACATCTGCCCACGCTCTGCTGAACCGATACGACAACCCACCACGAGGCTTCAGTTCCAGTGGTTTTGGTTTCTCCACCACTTCCGCCGGTTGCGCTCGTCGCTGTGAACGAGAGCGTGGCACCTGTCGCACCTGTTTTTTATCCAGCAAGGGCCTTCCCCTTTTTACAGGGTTTGATCTTGACCGATACTTTTTTGTTGGTGGGTTCACCGGCGGCATTCCAACTCCCACCAACTGCAGCTTCTGTACGCACAGTGGAGACCTCTGCACAAGCGTCCAAGCGTCACGGTACCTGACCTTATCAAAAAGCTCCCGATAGGAGCCTCTCGGCATCGTTTTTGCGCCGGAGCCTTCAGCTTCACGCATCTGAGTGAGGGTTCGCACCGCCTCTCTTCCAGCTTCCTTGCTCCCAGAAGATTGTTGTACTCGTACAGATGCATCGGAAGGAACTGCTTTTTCCGGTCCTCCCGGACGATATCGGACACCACCCACCAATTGCAAGATTTTACATGCTGTCACTTTGTTGATCCCTTTGTCAACCAAATCTTCCACAAAGATGAACTCTTGCAAGTCGGACACGTTGGTCACACCAAGTGTAATCATCACCTCACTTACATGAGGGGTATACACCCAAAGGTGTTCGTTGCGAGCCATCCAATTTTCAATTGGCTCCTCTGGATTTTGAAGCCGAGTACCAGTGGACTCAGCCACCGAATTCTTTTGTTCATCATCTTCTGCTTCATCCAGATTACCCTTTTCACCTTCTTTTTGTGACACATTGGTCATTTGCAGCGCTTTTGGTGCCGAGGAGGTGCTCCCCCACTTACCGGTGGTTGAAAGGCGTTCCTGTCGGGAATCTCCAATCCTCTTCCCCTTTGAAATGGCACATGGTTCGCCACATTCACCAGATGCTTCAATTGGGCCAGCCGGTCTTCAGACATTTCTTCGTGAGAATACTTGCAGCCAAATCGCACACGACATCTCCCTTTGAGATAGTAGTCGAAACAGCAATGGTGGAACCCCGCGTCCCTTAGTGCCTTCCTGGAAGCATTGTCCCAAGATTTGCCAGGCTCCCAAGTCCCTTCCAATGCCATGTCATCGTCGTGAAGATACCTGCAGGCAGCCCCACATTAACCGCTATTGACCACAGCTGCCTCATTGGCTCCGGTGTAGCCTTCGCCATTTCGTTCCTCGCTGCTAACTTCAGGCTGCACCAGTGCGTCCACCTGTGAACCTCCATCGTCAGCTGCTACGGAGACCTGCGCCCCATTGTTGCAGTCATCCGCGGAACGTGACACCACATGCGCCTCAACCCGTGCTTTTTCTGCACTCCAGGTACTATCTGGCACGTTGACCCGCGCTTCATTGGCGCTCCAGGCCTCATCTTTCCGATCAACCGTGTCTCCAGCAGTTTCAGAAGTTTCCTTTTTCCCTTGAATGGCAGAATCATTGGCACCAACCGAAGAGACCTCCTCAGACGTAACGCACGACTTTTTCCCTCCGTCATCCAAATCTCCAGGACCATCTTCCTGAACGACAGGTACCACATCCACCACTCGCTCTTCTGCAGCCGACACAATTCCGATCTCCACATTGGGCATTTTTCTTCTGGACCCACCGATTCCACCGCTGCCACACCCTCAGAAAGCGCCTCCATCTCTTCCCGATCCAGATGTTGAGCTTCAGCGATGTCTGCTCGGTTTCCAGGAATCCCCTCTTCATCAGGAGAACCCGAGGTCGGGGCGTCACCACCAGCCCTAGGACCGCTATCCCTGATAGTAGAGGAAAAATCTTTTTCACCTACACTATTTACACTACCCTGGAATGCCTTCGTAGACTCAGGTACCCAACCACGTTGTCGCTTTTCACCTTTTTACCTACATCCGACAGCGTCCACTTGCTTTCCTGCGTATCCAGGCAGTAGTAATATTGTCTCCCATCTTCGTGGAAGTGCCATTCCCACGTTGTCCCATCGCACGCTTTGATCAGATGCTCATCTTTCCGAAAACCATCCCTTTCAGAGACTTGATGCATCTCATCCTCTTCTTCTGACAACTGGCGCAACCTTTCAGCCTCCATCTGTAAGATCTCCTCTTCCCCCATGGCGTATTCAGCAGTTGGTGCGGCTTCAAAGCTGTCCGCACCCTTCTGTTCGTAACCGCTTCCACCACCCAGGGAACTCGCCGAGGGATCCCCTTTAATCTTGTTCAGAGGCCTCCTGGCAGCTTGCAGCACTTCTCCACTCAGATTGGTCTGAGACCCTTGGTCTACCATTCGGCCCGAAGTCGAAGTAGACGGCTGATACCCATGTTTGTGCAACACGCGTAAAACAGTCACCTCCATTTCACGGTCTATACCACCAGTCGCGTCCCAGCTCCTTTTTTCACCAGGCTTTGGCGATACAGAAACAGCACGTCCTTCAGCTTCAGCATTGCTAACCATATCCACATTGGGATTCATACCCACATTGGAGTCTTCTGCAACCAAGGCTTCTTCCAGATGTTCTTCAGCGCCAGGCATCACCTCTTCCAGCACCGTCCTTTCACCCAGAGACTCAGCTGCACCATTTCCAGCTCCACCATTCTGTCCACCATCCGAGGAAGGCTGGAGCCATCGTTTGGGAGAAGGCATTGCTTCTTGATCCCAAAAACCTTGAAAGAACACTTAACCGCAGGGAACCTAATTTGGGCTCATAACCTACGGGGGGCAACCAAAGGGGGAGAGAAATCAACCCCAAAGACCGCCCAGAACTTATATTCCCCAGATCGACCAGCACAACAAACACAGAACACGGACCAGGAGAACCAGGGAAGGGAGTAAAGGGGGCCTATGCCTAAGCACCTAGGAACCAACCCCAACCCCAACCACGCGGGCTCTACCTTTTTTGAGCTTGTGGCCTTAGTACTTCTGGCCATCCTTGAGCCAAACAAGATTTCCGGGTTTGTTAACCCTTCCAACTCCCAACACTAACTCTTTTCTACAATACCAGCTGCAGCTCCGCATAGGGTTTAGGGCTTAGGGTTTAGGGTTTAGGGTTTAGGTTTTAGGGTTTAGGGCTTAGGGTTCAGCATTTCAACTCAAAGAATTCACTGGTCAAGCCGCTCGTCGAGCAACGGAGAAATACCCATCCACCCATTCGGTCCCCCAACATCAGGAAAACTAACCCGAAACCCTGAAGGACAATCCCATGAAGCCTTAAACCCTAAACCCTAAACCCTAAAGACCAGCCCAATGACCTAAAGCCCCGAGCAAGCCCCGCAGGCCGCAAACCCGAAAAACGAGCCCACAATGCCCACGAAAATTCGGAGTTGGATAGGGTTTAGGGTTTGGAGTTTAGGGTTTGGGGTCTAGGGTTTAGGGTTTAGGGTTTGGGGTTTAGGGTTTGGGGCTTCGGGTTTTGGGTTCGGGTGTAGGGTTTAGGGTTTAGGGCATTGCCCACGAAAGTTTGGGCAACGCCCTCCAAAGATTTCGACAACGCCCGAAAAAATTTGGATCATGCCCGCGAAGGGTTAAGGGTTCAAAGGCACACAAATATCTCCCAACATGGGGGTGCCCCTTATCCACCCCCAAAATACTGAGGTTCCTTTTTATAGGAACCAATACAAAAACTGCACAACCCAATATTCGGAAACCCCCATATGGGGAGCTGTCGTCTGCCGGCAGTGCAAAACTGGTCAGCCGTGCAACTGTTAGTAGGGGAGTTCAGTGCCCACAGTCTACTGGGGGGGATGGATGTCTAGCACTTCTCGAGGTTGATGAGGGTTTAGGGTCCGGGCTTGAAATTTCAGGTGTCGGATCAGCTTCTTAGGGATTACGGTTTAGGCCGGAGTTTCCCCCCCCCCCCCCCCCGCGCCCACTTTAACCCCCCTCCCCCCCGTGTAACCCCCCTTACACCCCGCCCTAAGCCCTAAGCCCTAAGCCCTAAACCCTAAACCCTAAACCCTAAACCCTAAACCCTAAACCCTAAACCCTAAACCCTAAACCCTAACCCCTAAACCCTCACCCTTTCACTCCTAAACTCCAAACCTGGCAGGCCCAGCCTTGTCGACGCCCATCTCGAAACGAATCATGTTCTGACCTTGAGGTTTGGGGTTTAGGGTTTAGGGTTTTGGGTTTAGGGTTTAGGGTTTAGGGTTTAGGTTTAGGGTTTAGGGTTCAGGGTTCAGGGTTCAGGGTTTAGGGCTTTGGGGCGCGACTTTGGCTACGAATGGCAGCGCTGGCGCCAGAAAGCCTCAGCTTGAAGCCCTGCATCACGGAAATCCTAAACCCTAAACCCTAAAACCCTAAACCCTACTTCCAAGATAAGGGTCCCCCTGATACACCAAGCAAGCACTCGAACCCTCATTTTCGGAACGCCTCTTTTGGGAAACCCTAACCCTAAACCCTGAACCCTAAAAAATACCTGGACCCTAAACCCTAAACCCTATACCCTGAACCCTAAACCCTAACCCTCAACCCTCAACCCTAAGCCCTTCTTCAAGAAACCCCGAGCCAGGTCCTCAGGCGGGTCTATAAGGGTCTAGGGCTGAGGGTAATACCTTGAAGGGGGTAGAAAGGGGCTTCTGCCCTCAACCCTAAACCCTAAACCCTACTCAGTCCCGACGAAGAGCTCGTAGGGCTATGGTATATACGTGGAGGTCCGATGTCGTGGCCTCTACATGGTTTGGGCACCATTCTTCACGGCAACCATGCTCCAGGTTGCTCCGGAAGTTTGTTTAGGGTTTAGGGTTTAGGGTTTAGGGCTTAGGGTTTCGGGTTTCGGGTTGAGGGTTGAGGGTTTAGGGTATAGGGTTAGAGTTTACGGCTTAGAGCAGAGGGTTTAGGGCTTAGGGCTTAGGGCTTAGGGTTTAGGGTTTAGGGCTTAGGGCTTAGGGCTTAGGGCTTAGGGCTTAGGGCTTAGGGCTTAGGGCTTAGGGCTTAGGGCTTAAACCTAAACCCTGAACCCTGAACCTAAACCCGAACCAAACCCTAAACCGAACCAAACCCTAAACCCTAAACCCTAAACCCTAAACCCTAAACCCTAAACCCTAAACCCCAACTCCTTTGTTCTCCCCAAGGGGCTCAGGGAATCGTTGAACTCGGCCACCTTGGCGTCCACCGCACCGGCAGCGGAGACTGTGGCGTCCTTCTTGCAGGATGCTTTTGGGGTTTAGGGTGTAGGGTTTAGGGTTTAGGGTTTAGGGTCCAAAAACCCGGAACCCAAACACCCTCACCCCTAAGATATAAAGGCGCCTTTGTGTTCTCCGGCTTGTATATAACAGGGCGTTAGGCCCGGATGGGAATCATGCTCAGGGTTAAGACCCTGGGCTTCGAAGGGACTGTAGTTTCGAGGGCTCAGGGAATAGGGCGTTGGGGGTTTAACTCAGTTTAGGAAGTCTAACACTTTGGGGAGGGCGGAAGGGGGGGGGGGGGGCGGAGCCCTCGGACGTCGTTCAGCCTCACACCTCGAGGCAGTGACCCCCGGAAGCCCCCGAAACCCCTAGCTAAACCCTAAACCCTAAACCCTAAAAGACCACCATTGACGGTTGTGGACTCCGGTGGCCTCCATATTATATACAATAAGAAACCATCACATTCTACAATACACCATCATGCACTGTAATCTACTACAACATACTATGAAATACTATAACAAACTAAAAAATGTACTATAATATATTTTAATCTACAACAATGTACAAAAGACACTATACAACGTACAATGTACCATACTGCAATACAATGTACTATCAAGCACTGTAATGTACTATACGGTGCTGTTATGAACTACTACATGCGATATCTTGCGATATGGTAAGTATATTCTGCTAAAACGTGCTAGGGAGCATACATACATACATACATACATACATACATACATACATGTATGCATGTATGTATAGTGTATGGCAACATACGTTACTATCACTACAAGAGACTATAGCATTGCCATCATATTCTGTACTTGACTACTGGTGGGGCTGGGGATGTTGCATCTCAAGCCTCAACCCTGGACTGATGTCCTTGAGCGGCAACAGCTCGGACCGAACGGTCTGTCCGACCTCCAGGCGCTTCCAACATCTTTGAGCTTTGGGGTTTAGGGTCAGGGTTTAGGGTTTAGGGTTTAGGGTGTAGGGTTGGTTTGGGATTTGCAGTGCGTTGGCATCAGGGTGCCAAGAACCGATCATGTGCCGCCCGATGCGACTGACTGGTTTAGCGTGTTTAGGGTTTAGGGTTTAGGGTTTAGGGAAAAGGGAAAAGGGAAAAGGGAAAAGGGAAAAGGGAAAAGGGAAAAGGGCAAGGTTTAGGGTCTAGTGGTGAAGTCAGTTCTTGGGGGGCATGTGCCGAACACTGCACGGTAGGAACTTTTTCCATGGGACCTGCATCATGCCCTAGGGCCAAAGCCAAAGCCAAAGGTCTGCAGCCTACATCTGGGGTTTGGGGTTTAGGGTTTAGGGTTTAGGGCTTAGGGCTTAGGGTTCACGCTCAGAAGTCTTGTCTGGTCGCGTTCATCCCGCAATGCCACACTCTCATGATGAGCATACTCCTGCACTTCACTCTTCTGCTTCTCGGATGCTTCATGTGCAAATTCAGCTGTTCGCAGTTGGTCTTCCATCTGAGCCACAATGACCTCGGCTTGCTGTAGATCAGCTCGCCTTCTCAGGTTTTCATGCGCTTGGACGTTCAGCTCCTCGGTGAGTCGTTGATATTCTCGAGCTATCACGTTCCCCTCACCTTGTGCTGCTTCCCCCATGTTAACCATGTACTGCGCCGCTTAGGGCTTCGGGCGCAGGGCTTAGGGCTTGCGGTTTTGGGGCCCTGATTCGCCACAGACAAGCCCCTCTCGGCCCCGAAGCCCAGAGCACAAGCCTGAAACCTGCGAGGCAGGGACAGATCTAGGCTGTGTAAGGTGCCATAAACAAGACGCAACCCGCTGGTTCTTCGTAGGGAATGAGGGAATCAGGGCCCTATATATATATATATACACATACCTTTTGAGGGATTCTATAGGGTACCTCAGTCCCCCATTCCCTACTAAGAGCCAGCCAGCCAAGAGTCACCTGGGAATGAAAAGGCTGCCCTGGCTTAGAGGGGCTTGTAAGGGAACCAAGACCCTAACCAAAAAGGGAATCAGGGCCTTAAACCCGAAAACCGAAAATCCAAAACCCCAAAACCCCAAACCCTAAACCGTGGCTGTGCGTCCTGGGAAGATAATGTTCGGGAGAAGGGGAATCCAAAACCCCAAGCCCAAACCCTAAACCCTAGCCCTGGGCCCTAGGAAGATAACACCCTAAACCCTAAACCCTAAACCCTAAACCCTAAACCCTAAACCCTAAACCCTAAACCCTAAACCCTAAACCCTAAACCCTAAACCCTAAACCCCTAAAACCCTAAACCCTAAACCCTAAACCTAAACCCTAAACCCTAAAGGGAGAGGGGGGGGGGGAAGGGTGGGAGAGGCAAATCCTGGAGAGCTTTTCGGCATCCATGCGACCTTCAAGTGCCCTAAACCCTAAACCCTAAACCCTAAACCCTAAACCCTAAACCCTAAACCCTAAACCCTAAACCCTAAACCCTAAACCCTAAACCCTAAAAACCTAAACCCTGTATCCATGCGGGTTCCCAGGTGTGCCTACTGCACGTTGCAGTCTGCATCTGCTGCGGGGGCTCTGATTGTGCCCCGGAACAGGAACTGCTAAAACTCTTTGGGTACATACTCATCTTTCAGCAACCCCAAGCCCCAAAGCCGAAATCCGCAAACCGAACCTAAACCCTAAACCCTAAACCCTAAACCCGAGATTCAGTCGAGGCCTGAACCCTGCGTCGGAGTAAACCGTTCATCTGGGTCCCTCCCAAGGATACCCGAACCGCCTGCCTGTACCAGGTTCTCCTGTGCGGTCCTAGGGTTTAGGGTTTAGGGTTTAGGGTTTAGGGTTTAGGGTTTAGGGTTTAGGGTTTAGGGTTTAGGGTTTACGGTTTAGGACGCGCAATTGGTTGAGAGAGAGGTACAGGATTTCTTGATTGGGTTTTAGGGCTTGGGGTTCGGGCAATGTGTCTAAAGTGCTAGACATATGGACAGCTACCCTAAACCCTAAACAGCTGTATATGGCTTTGCGGAACGCAACTGCCATGTCTCCTGACGCGCGCCGTGGCGCAGGGGATGTGGAGGGCATGTGGTTCATCGTGGGGTGCTTGTCTCCAAGGGCTCTACGTGCCTCACTAACGCCTCGCGCCTGCATAACATAGGGCTCAAGCTTAGGGGTTTAGGGTTTAGGCCTGCATTCCATAGGGCTCAAGCCTAAGGGAATCAGTGCTGCAGAAGGCCTGGGACAGTTGCGCCATGGGCTTCTACACATGCGACGACCTACCAGGGCAGGCGACGAGGAAGGAAAGGAACATGTGATGAGGGGGTTTACGATGCTAGGGGTACCTTCTGGGGGTCCCTTAGGATAATGGGATCCTTGTTCTATTTGGGGGTGTATAGTAGGGGTCCCCTATTTTCCTAAACCCCCATGTGCTACCCAAGCAGCTCACGCTGCTGTTGTGATAGCGCCATGGCCACGGCAGCCAACTCTCTGCGAATGAGCTCCTCGGCGAGATCAGTGTGAGCGGTACCGGCATACTTCTTATGTTGACACTGACATGCGGGAGCTTTGAGAGAACAACCCTAAACCCTAAACCCAATGGCTTGCGAGTGCCAGGCCGTGCGGTTCGTGTTGCTTCGAGGTTGGGGCTGCAGGGTATTGGGGACTAAGACTATCAGGATCCCCTCATCGTGCTCCTCGAGATTCCATACTGTCTGGGTGGGACGGCTTCGCGGCTTCAGCGTTTCCGCGGTTGGGGACAGTCAGCCGAAGAGAAGCGCCATAAACCCGAAACCCCAAACCCTAAACCCCTACCCCCTAAACCCTAACCCCAAACCCCTTACGCCTTAACCCCGTAACCCCTTAACCCCTTAACCCCTTAACCCCTTAACCCCCTTAACCCCCTTAACCCCCTTAACCCCTTAACCCCCTTAACCCCCTTAACCCCTTAACCCCTTAACCCCTTAACCCCTTAACCCTTAACCCCTTAACCCTAACCCCTTAACCCCTTAACCCCTTAAGCCCTTAACCCCTTAACCCCTTAACTCCTTAAGGGGTTTTAACCCCGTAACCCCTTAACCCCTTAACCCCAAACCCCAAACCCAAACCCAAACCCCACATCCCAAACCCCAAACCCCAAACCCCAAACCCCAAACCCCAAACCCCAAACCCCAAACCCTACCTCTGAGCTGCTGCCAGGGATCTTCCATCTCGCCAGTTCCTGCTGGGATCAAAGAGCTCTTGTCTGAAGGCTACTGTTAGGGTTTGGGGCTTAGGGTTTAGGGCTCAGGGCTCGTTGGGTTCTTGGTGCCGGTGTTCGACTCTACCTCGGACCCCGAGCGTGGTACTCCTTGGGAGTATAAGAAGGAAACCCTTTCTTTAGAGGTACGAGCTTAGATCCCATGTGCTACTATGAGGGGTCTATGCAGCTGGAACGGGCTCTAGCCTAAACCCTAAACCCTAAAACCCTAAACCCTAAACCCAAACCCTAAACCCTTTACCCTAAACCCCCCTAAACTGCAGAGGTTAGAGTCGTGGAGTCGCTTCTCGGCAGCCCACAACCCCAGAAGCAGAGCGGAGGTTCAAGAAAGACTTTGAGGCCATGCGCCAATTCTGGGTTTAGGGGGCTGCCGGAGGTTCTGACTTCTGCAAAATGACCCTCCTAGTCAGAGGATAACCCCCTGTCTTGGGAAGCCCCAGAAGACTTACAATGTGGCTGTCAGTCCTTGCATGTTTGCTTGCGCAGTGGTGGTGGTGGAAGAGGCCTCGTGCTGTTGGGGTCACACTTGGGGGGAGTTGGGGCTTGGGATTTAGGGTTTGGGGTTTGTGGTTCGGTGTGTTGAAACCGTAAGTCTTGAGGATTCTCCATGGCGCCAGGGTTTGGGAGTGGGGGGGGGCTGGCCTGCTTGGGGCGATTGACCTACCTCCTCTTGCTGCGTCAGCGTTTGTGTGAAACCCGACTTCCAGCGGAGAGGGGTTCTGGGCTTCGGCATGCGGCATACTACCGTCGGAAGCTGTGCTCATCGCTCCCGTGTCTCTAAACCTGTACCCCGAGCCCCGAAAACCTGGCTGAACCTTGAAACCCTCCCTAAACCCCAAACCCTAAACCCTAAACCCTAAACCCTAAACCCTAAACCTGATGTGCTTTGTTTGTGCCTTGAACCTGGAACCCGATGCCTTGGGATGTTCCCCCTTATACTCACAGTCCGAGGGAGTTTAGGGTTTAGGGTTTAGGGTGTAGGGTTTAGGGTTTAGGGTTTAGGGTTTAGGGTTTAGGGTTCAGGGTTTAGGGTTTAGGGTTTAGGGTTCAGGGTTCAGGGTTCAGGGTTCAGGGTTCAGGGTTCAGGGTTCAGGGTTCAGGGGTCAGGGGTCAAAAACATCCCCACTGCCAGCCTACCCAACGTGGTAACATTCATGGCCGGGGTCTTCAATGATGCATGCCCTGTGAAATCACAAAACGATGGCGCATGGGGGTTTCCGAAGTTCGGGGGGTACCTTGTTGGGGTCCTTATTCTAAGAGAATCCTACTACTTGGGAGTCTAAATTCGGGGTTCCTTTTAGGACATCTGCAAGCCAGGCAGCCAATTCCAAGCGAGATGACGCTTCCTGCAACAGCTGGCAGCAAGGTGAGTGAAACCCTAAACCCTACATCCTAAATCCTAAATCCTAAACCCTAAACCCTAAACCTGACTCTTTGCACCGCCCCTCTAGTGGGTAAGAAGGGCCAGGCAGAGCAATTGGACGAGAAACCTTGACGGAAATCCTAAACCACCCCGAGCCCTAGTAAAGAAAAGCAGCAACACCCTAAACCCTAAACCCTAAACTCGTCGCCATTGGCAGCGTGGCTTCCACAAGGACCCGACAGCCGGGACAAATTGGAGTGGGTATGTTGGTAAGTCTCTTCTTCTCCCTTCTAGCGGGGGCAATCTGGTGATACTACTGGCAGCTATTTGGGGGTTTACGAAAATAGGGGACCGCCAAGATAGACCCCAAATAGTCGGATCCCAATACAATAGAAATTCCCAATAAGGTACCCCCCCAGTTTCGGAAACCCCCATCTGGGCTTTTGGCTTTGAGTGAATCTTCAGACTCCAAAGCCACGTTGTGCAGGAGGCAAAGCCCGAACCCCAAAAAGCCCTCCTTGAACCCAAGACCTCCTATGAGTTTAGGGCATATGGGTTTAGGACAAATGGGTTTAGGGTTTAGGGTATAGGGTTTGGGATTGAGGGTTTAGGGTTTAGGGTTTAGGGTTTAGGGTTTAGGGTTTAGGGTTTAGGGTTTAGGGTTTAGGGTTTAGGGTTTAGGGTTCAAGGACCCTGAACCTTCAACCTCAAGTTGGCCTCCAGCCGGTCCACCATGGAACTCACCGCAGCCTGCCGCACTAAACCGTCAACCCTCAACCCTCAACCCCTCAACCCCTCAACCCTAAACCCTAAACCCGAAACCCTAAACCCTAAACCCTAAACCCTAACCCTAAACCCCAAACCCTAAACCCAAAAAAAATGCAAGAAAGCCGCCCTGCAGCCCCGAATCGCCCCCCACCCCCTATTCTAACCTGCAACCCAGAAAGTCTGAGGGGGCATAGGGGTTTAGGGTTTAGGGGTTGAGGGGTTCAGGGTTTAGGGTTTAGGGTTTAGCGTTTAGCGTTTAGGGTTTAGGGTTTAGGGTTTACAGGTTGAGGGGCTTGGGGTTTACGGGTTTCGGGGCTTGGGGTGGGGTTTGGGGCGACTGCTCAGAAAGCCGCCCAAGCGTCCTGTGACTGGCTGTCCATGGGCGGCGTAGGACGTAGGAGGGCTGACGTGGAATCAAACGCAGGGCTACAGGTACCCTACACCTAAAACAGCCTAAACCCAGGTATATCAGACCAGCCTTGGTGGGTTTAGGGCTTCCATCCTAAACCCCTCGACCGTTAAACCACCCTCAACCACTGTCAGCCCCAAGAACCTCCCAAAACTCATACCCCCTGTGGCCCAAAAGCCCTAAACCCTAAGCCCTAAACCCTAGCCCTAAACCCTAAACCCTAAGCCGACACAGAGCTGGGCCTGGAACGAAGTTCTGGGTTTTCTCTGCGGAGGTCTCTTTCGTAGGGTACTCTCTGAGTGTTAGGACAAGAGATGAATCCCCACACTTTCCAAACCCTGAACCCTTCTAAACCCTAAACCCGAAACCCTAAACCCTAAACCCCAAACCCCAAACCCTAAACCCTAAACCCCAAACCCTAAACCCGAAACCGTCCGTCATTGCGCCTTAAAGGAGCCGCCCTGCGAGGCGCGCTCGCCCTCCCCGAGGAAGGCTTCCTCAGGCTCAGGGTGGTTTAGGGTTTAGGGTTTAGGGTTTAGGGTTTAGGGTTTAGGGTTTAGGGTTTAGGGTTTAGGGTTTAGGGTTTAGGGTTTAGGGTTTAGGGTTTAGGGTTTAGGGTTTAGGGTTTAGGGTTTAGGGATTGGGGTTTAGGGTTTCGGGTTTAGGGTCTAGAGCTTAGGGTTTAGGGGTTAGGGGTTAGGGGTTAGGGTTTAGGATGTAAAGTTTAGGGTTTAGGGTTCACTGGGGTAAGTTACCATCAGGGGGCGGGGGAATCGAGAGAACTTTGAACTGAGCAACCAAAATACGTTGCACTCTGGTGCTCGGAACCCTAAACCCGAGACCCTTAACTCTAAATTTCCTAAGCTGTTCCCGGAACCCTGAACCCTAACCCCTAAACCCTAAACCCTAGACCCTAAACCCTAAACCCTGAACCCTAAGTTCCCGGGTTCTGAATCATGATGGCCCCTTCTATTGTTTTAGGCTTTTGGGTTGGGGTCTGGGGTTTCGGGCTAACCGTTCGGGTCGAGGCCTGTCAGCTGCTTAGGTGTTAAAAGTTAAAAGGCAGAAAAAAAGGCGCCGCCTGCATTTGGGTCATCTGCCTGACGATCACCTGGCTCTCAGCTCTAGGGGGCGTGGTTTTTTGGGGGGAGAGGGGGGGGCCTGTAAGAAGATCAATTTCTACAGGCTTTCTAGGGCTATATATGTGGAGATTAGGGCCCATAGAAGTTTAAGGCTAATTCCAAATCAACTCCAGTCTAAGTCTACGGGTCTTGTGGAAGGAATCAGAATGATGACAGCTTCCATGTGCGCGCGTGTGTGTGTGTGGGGGTGGTGGTGGGGGACGGGGGGAGTTCTCAGATTAGGTTTGCTCTTTGAGTCCTCCTGGTGGAGGACTGACAATGCTTCCGTTCACCCTCCAAACATTGTAAAATTGGAGCCCTGAACCCTAAACCCTAAACCCTAAACCCTACACCCTAAGCCCTAACCCTAAACCCTAAACCCCTTTGGAATTAAGCCCCTCAGCTGCTTGCAAGATGGGCAAGTGTGGGCCTTGGTCAATCCCGCCAAATGGTAAACCCTAAACCCTCAACCCTGAACCCTCGGCCCTAAAGCCTAAACCCTAAACCCTAAACCCTAAACCCTAAACCCTAAACCCTAAACCCTAATCAACGCTAAACCCTAAACCCTAAGGCCCAAACTTGCTTGGGTATACTTGCTTAAAGGGGCTTGGGTTGGACTGCTTCGCCCTCCCCGCCTCCCGCAGCTGCATCTCCATGTTGGCGGCGGAGTCTCGCATGATCTCCTGAGCGAAGATTTTACGTGGGTTTAGGGTTTATGGTTTGGGGTTTGGGGTTTAGGGTTTAGGGGTTTAGGGTTTAGGGTTTAGAGTTTAGGGTTATCAGGATTTAGGGTTTAGGGTTTAGGGTTTGCTCCCTTTTTGTTAAGCGTGCCGTACTCTACAGGGGACCCACGAAGGGATCCTGGCTGTAGAGAACTATCCGTATAAGCCGAACTTTACGAAAAAGGAGAAGTCAATGACACCGCTATACTTTAGCATCGGGAAAAGGAATAGATTCGCACACGTTGTGACCTTGTAACTTTTGGAACGTAAATTCAAAACTGTCATGCGCTCGTCTTTCGAACAGCCTACACCCTGAATGATGCACAGTGTTTTGAACAGGTAGGTTGCCTTGAAGACAAGTTCAAGAGTGAAACTTACAAAACAGTTGTGTAAACACATGAGCTTACCATGTACTTGTAAATCCGTTGATACTGTACGCGACTCTGGCTTGATGGCAGGCGATGCTTACGAACACTTTAGCCAGATGTGCTCCAGCGGAACTCTTCGAACACAAAGAAGCACAAGCCTCCAGCAACTTACAGAACTTCGAAGGAGACTTAAAACCCCTAAGCCCTAAGCCTTAAACGCCTAAACCCTGAACGCTCAAAAGAAAAAAACAAAAACTCGGCAACTTGGGGTGTTCCCCCTTCTACTAACAGTCCTGAATAGGGATTATAGTTGGGGGCACTATATCCCCTATTCAGGGACTGCTAGTATAAGGGGGCAACTTCCCAAAAGCAGCAACCAAGACGGTGCCAAAAGAGGCCTGGGATCCGCCGTGCACCACCCCGAGGCCAAACGAAGCATGAAAACAAACACCACAAAAAGGCAGAAGAAAAAAAGAGGTAAAAAATGGTTTAGGGTTTAGGGTTTAGGGTTTAGGGTTTAGGGTTTAGGGTTTAGGGTTTAGGGTTTAGGGTTTAGGGTTTAGGGTTTAGGGTTTAGGGTTTAGGGTTTAGGGTTTAGGGTTTAGGGTTTAGGGTTTTGATACCCTGAAACCCCAAACCCTCAGCCCTAAGCCCTAAGCCCCAAACTGCTGGGGTGCCAGCAGCGGGGGAGATCCAAGGTGAGCCCAGAGCCAGCTTCTTAGGGTTTGTTACATGGTCCCTGAATATGCCCTGAAAAGGGGACCGTTTAGGGTTTAGGGTTTAGGGTTTAGGGTTTAGGGCTTAGGGCTTAGGGCTTAGGGTTTAGGGTTTAGGGTTTAGGGTTTAGGGTTTAGGGTTTAGGGTTTAGGGTTTAGGGTTTAGGGTTTAGGGTTTAGGGTTTAGGGTTCCCTTAGTATGGGCCCTTAATAGGGGACCCCTTATATACCCTATACATCCCAAGGCCCCATACTTCAGAACCCTTTAAGGGAGGTAAGGGACCACATCAATCAAGGGGGCCATGTAACTACCCTTAGACAGATTGAAGGGTTTTAGGGTTCAGGAAGCCTAAACCCTAAACCTTAAACCCTTAACCCTGAACCCCAAACCCTAAACCCTAAACCCTAAACCCTAAACCCTAAACCCCTCGAGGAGGCGCATGGGTTTGAGGGCCTTTTGGGGTTTAGGGAGTTGCGGGTTTTGGGGGCGCAACCCACTCCCTGAACGAAGCTCAAGCAGCCCTGAACATCCATAGGGTTCAGGGTTTCGGGTTCAGGGTTTAGGTTTAGGGCTTAGGGTGTAGGGTTTATGGTTTAGGGTTTAGGGCTTAGGGTTTAGGGTTTAGGGCTTAGGGCTTAGGGTTTAGGGTTTAGGGTTTAGGGTTTAGGGTTGAGGGTTTAGGGTTTAGGGTTGAGGGTTGAGGGTTTAGGGTTTAGGGTTTAGGGTTTAGGGTTTAGGGCTTAGGGCTTAGGGCTTAGGGCTTAGGGCTTAGGGTTTAGGGTTTAGGGTTTAGGGCTCTTGGGGTTTAGGGGGTTCTGATCCCATTGCTGCCGGAAGTGCGGAGCGCGTGAAGCTCTGCAGGCTCTCAGCACTGGTGTGCATGGTCTCCTTCTGTGAGCAGCTCTGTGGGGCCTCTTTGGGAGGATGGGGGGGGGGGGGGGGGGGGGGGGGGGGGGGGGGGGGGGGGGGAGCGGTGCGGTGTGGGGTGCAGGGCCGGGCCGTTCAAGTGCAGGGCTTCGGGATTTCCGGCGCGCACGGCTCAGGGTCTTGGACTGCGGGGCTTGGGTTTGGGTTTTTGGGGATTTAGATTCGTGGTTTTGGGTGTAGGGTCTCTGAAACGCTGAACAAGAAGAGTCTCCTGCGCGTTGGTCAGCATGTCCATGATCATCCTTGGCATTGGCAGGTTTAGCTTTGCGTTACTACTACGAGAACTTTGTACGACAAAGATTTCGATGACGACTGCTAGCGCTAGTACTCCGGTACCTCGTACAAGTGCTGGTACAAGCACAGGCACTTTTACTAGCTCTATCGTACTCCTGCACTTACTCTTACTCCTACTCTTAGTTGCGCTCTTGCTCTTGCTACTCTCTACTACTCTCAAGTCATTATTATGGGGCATGTTTACAACGAGGCCAACTTTGGATTGGGAGCTTCAGAAAACTGCCTCAAAAGGCTTTGGGGTTCAGGGTTTAGGGTTTAGGGTTTAGGGCGTGCGCCCTTAGGGCACCCCGCGCCCCCCGTTCCCATCCCCCCGCGACAAAAAGCAAAAAAGAATGCAGGCTTGGGAACACCTTACTTTGTACAAGATTGCTACCATCATGACTAGTATTGCTCCTGTAGCACATATTGTTTATTACTTCTGTTTGTTACTGCTATTACTCTGCTTGCCCGTTGCTATCAAACGGAATTGCGACTAGATCCCCGACCGATTTTAGAAGATCCTTTTTATGAAAGAAGTGAGAGACAGATTTTTCGCAAGACATTAGCAGCGAAAGATATGAAATCCTTGAGGTTCCAGCGGAACTAAACCGCGCAGTAAACTCCAGAGGAACTTGGAACGATGTTCCAGCTCTTGGAGTTCACTGAAAACCTTCAACAGGCGTGGAACAATTCCTCCGGGCTTGGGGGCTATGGCTCCTATTTACTTTATCTCATTTTTTGCTGTTCTCATGACTACTACAATTCTGCTGGACAGCCTGCCTCCATGTCGTTACGGTTTAGCTAAACCCTAAACCCTAAACCCTAAACCCTAAACCCTAAACCCTATACCCTAAACCCTAAACCCTAAACCCTAACCCTAAACCCTAAACCCTAAACCCTAAACCCCAGGCTGAAGGTTCAGGTCCTGGAGTTTGGAGCTGAGGTGCATGTTCTGGCGACGGACGTCAGCCATGCGCTCCTGCGCGGAGGAGCTTCGCCCGAGAACCGGTGTAGCAGGGTGTTTTTTTAAGGGTTTCGGGTTTAGGGTTTCGGGTTTGGGGTTTAGGGTTTAGGGTTTAGGGTTGAGGGTTTAGGGTTTAGGGCTTAGGGTTGAGGGTTTAGGGTCTAGGGCTTAGGGTTTAGGGTTTAGGGCTTAGGGTTGAGGGTTTAGGGTCTAGGGCTTAGGGTTTAGGGTTTAGGGTTTAGAGTTTAGGGTTTAGGGTTTAGGGTTTGGGCTTAGTAAGGATACTTCGGGGGCAGTTTAGCTTGCAATTTCACAGCCTGAAGTTGGTCGCAATACGCATCCCCCTGGCTTGCCACCGCAGGTTGTCTCCTCGAAACGCCTCAACCCAAAAAGCTCAGAGAGCCTACCTCGTTGGCCCGCAATAGCCCTAAACCCTAAACCCTAAACCTTTAACCCTAAACCCTAAACACTAAACCCTAAACCCTAAACCCTGCACCGGTTCGGTGCTGGGCTGCCGGAAGCTCTTCGGATCTTTGGGTTGGAGCCGGGTACAGGACGTCCATTGAAGAGCCAGGACGAAAGGCTTCACCTTCAGTTCCTGTCTAAAGTGCCAAACTGCCAAGGCCTCAACCCTAACCGTTAACCCCTCCAGCTCCCCTCACCCCCCCCCCCCCCCCGGGCCATCCGCAACCCCCAGCCCACCCAGCCCATGCCTCTTGCATGGTGGAAGCCTTCTCCGTGGCGTCGACCATTGCGTTGCCCTGTGGTCTGGGGTTTGCCGTCGGTTATTACACTACTACATTGTTACATTCTTACATCAGTATTGCATGTTGCATTCTTACAGCATTGCTGTATTGCATTATTTCAGTACTACATGATTACAGGGTTGCATGATTACATGATTACATACCTAAACGATTTCATTTATCAAATGGTTGCATTGTTACGTTTTGAACTATACAGTTATACTCTCATAGCAATATAGCAGTCTACGAACTTATTGTCATGCAACGACTATGCGATCATACTATGCCTATATAAACCGTTTTGTAGAATCATAGTATTCTAAAAATATAAAAGTAGAATATGCTGCTATCTAACTATATCAAGTCATTATTTTTAAACTATTCCAATCTTTTCATATTCTCTCATTACGTGACGAAATGTTGATATTGAATTCTTCACGGTGATATTTTGTAGTAGGATATCTTCATATTAATGGTTTGTAGTGCTATGTCAATACATACGCTTGGAAGTTCATGAGAAGCCATGTGTAGGTCTATAAGCCCTAGATTCCTAAAACCATGCACATGAAACCCTACAAACGCCACGCATGTGGACTTAGCGAGCTACAAGTACACCTACCTACCTATCCTACTTCACTTATAGCCCAGCTACAACCCTAAACCCTAAACCCTAAACCCCCACTTATAGCCATGCCTTGTTTTGCTGCTTTTATGGGGGCTCTGGTTCTCCAGTCTGGGGCTAGCAGTGGTGGTACCGGTGGTGGTAGTACTAGCGTAGTCGTAAAGGGCACCCAGATAAAAATCATCACTCAGAGCGCAATCCTAAACCCTAAACCCTAAACCCTAAACCCTAAACCCTAAACCCTAAACCCTGATACCACAAACTGCACAAGTCGCTACGCTCGCTGCTCTCAGAATGCGCCTGTGCGGCCAAGGTTGCCAAGTCCCCACGCAGGGAGGAGAGGACCTTGTCAGAGCCTCGAGTTTTAAGGGGGTGCTGAGGTTTGAGGGTTTAGGGTTCAGGGTGAGTAGTACAATGATAGAAAAGCATAACCATATGTAAAATTGCTCATATGACATAACATTGTGTAAGAATCTCATAAGTCAGAATATAACGTATCATAATACAAGAATCTGAGAGGATAAGAATAGAACCGAACATATGAACGTGATAAAGGAAAGAGTTTGAACCTTGGGGGCTCCAGGTCCCGAATTTGGGAGGGTTTGGCCCTGATGTCATAGGTTCCCCTACTACCCCCTCATCATTCTCTTGAATTCTCAGGATGGATACGTGGTCCCTTAGTATGGGCCCTTACAATGGGACCCCTTATAGACCCCGTATAGACCCTAAAGAACTCATACTTCGGAACCCCTTAAAGAAGTCAAGGGACCAATTTAAGGGTCCGGGTACAACTGCCCTTAGATTAATGCTTCCCTCTGTGACTGTGCTTCCGGGATACACCACCACGAATTGGGACTTCGGATTCGGCGGCTTTTGAGATTTTTCTCAGGGTGCTACTGTTTGCCCTGCGCAGGGGCCTACCAGTCACAACCGAAACCCCAAACCCCAAGCCCTAAACCCCTAAGCCCCAAACACTAAAGCCCCAAACCCTAAACCCTAAACCCCACGTAAGCCGCGCCACATAGTGTCTGAGAGCGCGAGAGGCTGTCGCTGACGTCCGTCAGGCGGCGCTCGACGCAGCCCTGGTTTTCTAGCTTCCAGCCCTCGACTCGCCATCCGAAACACTATATCTTCCTAAACCCTAACCCTAAACCCTAACCCCTTTAAAACCTCCTAACTTGAATCTTGGACTCTGAGCCTTTTACTTGAGGCCCAAATCCCTGAACCCCCAAGCTTCCTCCTCGAAAACCGTGGAGGGTTTGGGGTTTAGGGGGCCTATGCTGAAATCGTGAAGGCCGTTAAGGGTGTAGAGTTTATCGAGCTTAGGGGTAAAAGGGTAAAACGGCTGAGGGTTGAGTATGTAGAATTTCGGGCTTAGGGTAAAAGGTTGACCTTTGGGCAGCGGGAGGGTGGGGGGGGGGGGGGGGGAAGTGGTCAAAAAAAGATTCGGAGAGTCATCTGCTCAGCACCGAAGGGCTTTCGGTGGTTTGGGGGTGGGGGTTCTGGGATGGTGTAGCGTATGTCATGTGTGTAAAAACCTAAATCATCGTGGGCTCTTCGTATGATTCAAGTTCTATCATGCCACTGTGCAGCGAGAGCATCTTAAGACGCACACTCTCCATGCACACTCTCCACGCACACTCTCCACGCACACTCTCCAAGCACACTCTCCACGCACGCTCTCCACGCAGAAATTACGTGCACAGATGTGTGCGTCTACATGTCTTTGTATTGATCCGAAGAACCACAAGAGATCACAATAACGACTATGATAACTAGCCTAATGATAACAAATGCGATGATGATCTTAGGCGAAGAAAATGCTGCACACTTCTTCCGATCTGCTATAAGTCGCAGCCGCATGAACAACGATGCTCTACAGACACATGGGGGTTTCCGAACATAGGGGTGCCCTTTTGGGGGGTCCGTATTATAAGGGGATTCTATTGTATTTGGGGAATAAAAAGGGCAATATAGGGGCCTTAATACTTAGAACAGGGTTTTGGGGGGTTTATTATAGTATACATATAAATAGGGACAGGGAACACATAGAGGAAGATGCGGGGACCTCGACCACCATGTCGGGGTATATGGTTTATGGTTTAGGGTTCAGGGTTTAGGGTTTAGGGTTTAGGGTTTAGGGTTTAGGGTTTAGGGTTTAGGGTTTAGGGTTTAGGGTTTAGGGTTTAGGGTTTAGGGTTTAGGAGCGTCCAAAAAAACCCTCCACCACAAACATATCCGAGGGCCTACCGGTTCAGCTCCCAGTCTCCGAGCCTCCACCTCCACGAGGCGGCGCTGCGTGAACTCGTTGCCTAGACCCAAGAGTATACCAGGGTTTAGGGTTTAGGGTTTCGGGTTTCGGGTTTAGGGTTTCGGGTTTAGGGTCTAGGGTTTAGGGTCTAGGGTTTAGGGTTGAGGGTTGAGGGGGGGGGGGTGGGGGGGGGGGTGGGGGGGGGGGGGTGGGGGGGGGGGGGGGTGGGGGGGGGGGGGGGGGGGGGGGGGGGGTGGGGGGGGGGGGGGTGGGGGGGGGGGGGGGGGGGTGGGGGGCGAAGGATGGGGGGGGGGGGGGCAAAGCAAAAGCGGGGGGGGCGGGGGCGGGCGGGAAGGACTGCACAAAAAGCCCTAATCCCTGAGCCTCAAACCTTAATGTTTAAGGTTGCAAGGTTACAGGGGGAAAGCTCATCGGAAGAGAGGAGGTTTCTCCTCAAGCCCCCCGAAGTCATCACCCGCACACCCGCCCGCCCACCCCGTTCCATGCCTGAGTCCACCTTCTTGGCAAGAGTGGTCTGAGACGATGCCACGCCCTGGCGGAGAAAGGGAAGGCCCCCAGAACAGAGTTGTGGGTTTGGGGCTGGGAGGTTTAGGTGCACAAACCCTCAGGCCGAATCTTCCCCTCATGATCGTCTATTCTGGAATCTTACAGATTGTCGTTGTCGTATGTTAGAATATACTTATACTATGAACTATTGGGGCATGTTATGGAATACTTAGTATGGGTAGGAGGGGGGGGGTCTTAGTATTAGGGGAATGAGGTATGCCCTGTAGCATCCCTTCAACAGTACACATATCAATTCCTTCATTCCCTACTAAGAACCAGGTGAACCCTTTTTCTGGAGGCCATGGAGACCCGGGAGTCCCCGTGGACTGCTTTGGCTGAGGGTAACGAGTGGGAATTCATGGACGTAAGCACGAAACCCGAGGAGGAATACTTGGTAGCCCAGTAACCAATATTCTAATAAGGGTACCCTTTTCGGGGTTGGTTTCTTAATAATGGAACCTTGAACCAAAAAAAGGGACAAGGGTACCTGTGAGCTACCAAGAATACAGATGCGTAGAGCCCTGCGGAGGCCAGGGTGGGAAGAAGGAAGCCCCACCACCCTGGGCTGTTGGCACCTTAGTCAACAAATCGCACTTGTCCCTGAACCCTGAACCCTCAGCCCTACACCCCAAAACCCCGAACCTTTTTCCCTAAACCTTAAACCCTAAACCCCAAAACCCCGAACCTTATACCCACCCACTTTTGGGCCTGCAACACCGCGTGCGACTCGTGGCTCTGCTTGAGGAGGTCCTGCCCGAAATGACCCGAAGTGCTTGCGTAGAGTCAGGCTGAACCGTGAACAGGCTTTGGGCGCGCAGGGTTCAGGGCTCCTTGGCTTTGAGGGCTTTGAGGCACAGGGCTTAGAGCTCTTCGAGGTGTAGTGAGCGCTTAGGACTTAGAGTTTTGGGGCTCCATGTATGGTTCGCGGGCTTAGGGCAAAAGAGTTCGGGGCTCAGGGCCCAGGCGATGGAAGGTGTTGCAAGCCAGGCTACCGGTTCGCCCAGTGTTGCCATGCTCTGAAGCTCTTCATTGCGGATTCAGGTAGGCTGCCTCGACCTTCAACCCATAAACCCTGAAATACGAAAGCCCTGAACCCTAGAAGCCACAAACACCGTGCTCAGCCTTGTAGAGGGTACCCTGAAACCAAATATGACCCTCATCTCAGGGTTTAGGTTTCTGGAAAGTCCCAAGCTATCTTGAATGCCTATACTAGACCAGGCCGTCGCAGGGGCTTTGGGGGCAGCGGGGGGGGAGGGGGGGGTGGGGTGTCTATTGTAGCGCATTGCTTATCACCAAGCGTACAAAAGAAGGGTTCCTAATATTCATCGACCGCCGAGTAGGAGTCTGGGTAGACCAGTAACCCTACCATAATAAGGGCACCCTTTTTTGGGGTTGGTTACTTTGTAAGGGAACCCACTTATCAGCCCCTTAAGTGCCCGAACACGGCTATATTTGGGATAGAAGTACAGTTAGTATCGGGTGAATACGTACCAAGAACCTCCAAGTAGAGTTCTAGGTCGAGCTTAAGGTGACCCTAAACCCTAAACCCTAAACCCTAGGAGCTTTAGACGAGGAATCTGATCAGGCTCGGGCACCTCATTGTGCTACATACGGCCCTCGCGGCTGCCACTGCGGTTTAGGGTTTAGGGTTTAGGGTTTATAGGTTTAGGGTTTAGGGTTTAGGGTTTCGGGTTTAGGGTTTCGGGGGTTCCCCGCGCCTGCTGTGTTGCATCAAGCTTCTGCAGGAGCGCGGACGAGGAGGTGTTGACCTCCAAGCGCACACCCCCTTAGCCCCCAAACTCTGAACTTTAAACCCTAAACCCTAAACCCTAACCTTTAACCCTAAACCCTAAACCCTAAACCCTAAACTGAACTTTAGACTCTCAAACCAAGACTTGGGATGTTCCCGATAGGGACTGCAGAAGCCCCTATGATGATCCCTATCAAGGACTGCTCGTACAAGGGGGAACATCCCAACCCTAAAACCCTAACCAGAACTTTAGACTCGAAACCCAAAACCCCCGAGACCTCCAGGTGGACCTCACGAAACCCAAAAAACCCTAAACCCTAAACCCTAAACCCTAAACCCTAAACCCTAAACCTCGCCCCTTCAACCTTCAACCTGACTGGGCCTTCGGTAAAACCCAAACCCTGAACGCTAAACCCTAAACCCTAAACCCATACACCCGTAAACCCTACAACTTGGGAGTTTTCCCCCTTATACTAGCGGCCCTGAATAGGGATTCTAACAGCGGGTACTACAATCTTAAGGACTGTTAGTATAAGGGGGAACATCCCTAACCCTAAACCCATAACAGGGAACATCCCTAAACCCTAAACCCTAAACCCTTGCCTTAAACCCCAATCCCCAAACCCTAAACCCTAAACCCTAAACTCTAAACCCTAAACCCTAAACCCTAAACCTAAACCCTGCTTCTATTTGGGCGCCGTGTCCAGGAGCGCGCTCTTGGTGCTCTCGCTGGCACCTGCTTCTATTTGTTGGTGCGCTCGACGGAGCTACTTCCTCAATCCTAAACCCTATAAACCTTAAACCCTAAACCCTAACCCTACACCCTAAACACCAAACGCTAAACCCTAAACCGGGTTGATTTTTTCGTTGAAGCGGTGTGCAAGCTGAAGGGCAAGTCGTGCTATACAACTGCGCTGTCCAGGCCCGACCGGAACCCGAAACCGCTCTTCCTGCACCCTACCTGGAGGTTCAGGGGTCGTTACAAGTAGGGTTATAAGTACCACGAGTAATGTCATAAGTAGAGTTACCCTACTTATCACCCTACTTAAAACTACCCATGAACCTCCAAGTAGTGACCCCTCCTGTAAACGAATAGCCTTGAACTAAAATGATAAACCCTGATCCCTGCAGCCCTAAATCCAAAACCTAAACCCTGGAGCAATGAGTGCTGTATCTCTCAGCGTTTAGGTTTCGGATGTAGGGTTTTAGGGTGGGATTTAGGGTGTAGAGTTTGAGGGTTTTCAGGCGCAAGTCGAGAGGGGAAACTCTGCACCCTGAGCCCTACCGCGCGGTCGAAAACCCCAAACCATTTGGATTGCTTCGGTCTTTAATGACCCTTAGCCATCGATCCTGAACCCTCACTGCCTACCTGCGATGTTGGTCACCAGGTTTCCGTACGAGTTGACCATCTGGTCCACGACGGACTGGACAAGGTTTAGGGTGTATGGTTTAGGATTGAGGGTTAAGGGTTGAGGGTTTAGGGTCTAGGGTTTCGTGTTTAGGGTTCTGTTTTTTGGGTTCAGGAACCAACTCCAGAAGGTGCTTTAAAACTGCCACAGAGAGGCTCAGCATCACGCGCCTGACTGATATAGGGCCTTAATAATTAGAATCGGAGTTTGGGGGGTTCTTATCGTATATTTGTATAGGGACCATCAAGGAATAGTACTGGTAGTCGTTATTCCGACCCCTACATTCGTGGCGTGAATTCTCCCAGCCAGGGTCTCGTTCGGTTTCCCCTGAACCCTCTGCCCTAGCGCCGAGCTTGTTCAAGCCACCCTTAAACCGCGCAGGCCTTAGACCCTAGACCGTGGATGTCCCCCGCACCCTGGAACGTAAATCTCACTGCAACTATGCTGACGCCTAAACCTGAAACCCTAATCCCTAAACCCTATACGCTATACCCTTGATAGTATGACTTCTACAGGGTGAGGGGGGGGGGGGGGACTCTGACGCAGACGGGCCTTCTGGGAGTCCATCTTTTGCATCACGGTCTCCTGGAAGCTTCAGCGGATGTGAGGGCCTTTTGACCTACTTGGTTTAGGGTTTAGGGTTGGGTTATAAGTACAGTTAGTGTTGGGTTAATAAGTACCCTGAACCTCCAAGTACTGTTCCAAAAAGGAGGGGCGCCTAGAAGGGACCCTTAATCTTATTCCCCTATATGATCCCCCATGTATACCTTACATAGCCCCTATATAGTATAGGATGACCAGAGATGCTCCGACAGACATCTTTCGATGCCCCAGCACCAGCAAACCGAGGGAAGAACGCGAAGAGCGATTGCTTCACTACCCCCAATCGATCTCTCTTTCTTCTTCATCGCATACAGCGAGGCGGAGCCTCCACTAGTGCTCTTGCGAGTGTCTGGTTTAGGGCTCAGGGTGTAGGTTGGGATGCTCACCCCTTCTACTCGATCTCGGCTTCTTCTTGGGGGTCCCCGATACAAGATGGCACCCTGAAAGAGGGAGCCTAAAAAAAGGGGACCCCAACATCCGAAAACGTCGGGCCAAGAGCAAAGCACAAAAGCGACATGTTCTCGAAGGTTGACGGGATTTTGGGGCCTGGGCCTTTTGGCTGTAGATTTGAGGATTTGTTTTTCTCTCTTTTTTTGTGGTGGAAGGGGGGGGGGGGGGCCTTGGCTTTGAGAGGCTGCTAAGCCTTGGGCATTCTTTCAGAGCCTGCTGAGCTGTAGAATGCAACCACTCAATAACTTGCTTTTTGAACCCTAAACCCTGAACCCTAAACCCTAAGCGTTCTGCAACGAACCTCCGGATCTGGTCTCTTCTTTGAAATTGACAGGGGTGTCGTGCTTTGGGCTGCGGAAGCCAAAGCTGCAGAGCAAGGGGTTGAGAAGGTTTCGGGATTTGTGGCTTAAGGGGTAAAGGGAGGGACCCTAGAAGGGGCTCTTGACATTAGTCCCCAATCTAACCCCTATCTACCTATCTATATACATATATATATATATATATCTCTCTCTCTCTCTTCTCCAGTCCCTATTTGCAAAGGTAGCAAGGTCCCTTACACGGGTCCCTCCTTTAGTCCCTTGAGCGGCGTTGAGGGCTGAGCCTAGACCAGAACCCTAAATCCATTTTTGGGGTCGTCCCTGTCACCAGACAAAACCCCAGGAAGGCGGAGAGGTGTGGTAGCATCCCCTGATACCTCACAACCCCGACAACCCTTCAACCCACCACCCAGCAACCTTAACCCTCGCAGCCCTGGGCCTAAACAAGATCCCGACAACCGAACAAAACTGAAATCAAAAAGACTACAAAGGCAAACCTAAACCAAACCCTAACCCCACACCCCAAACCCCAAACCTAAACCCTAAACCCTAAACCCTAAACCGTGAACCCTGAACCCTGAGCCCTGCTCCCAGGAGGTCCTGGGAGGAGTCCAGCTTGTGCAGCAACACTTGGCAGGCATTGACAGTCTGCAAGAGGGAGACCTTTCAGGATTTGAGAGCTTGGTTTAAAAACCCTAACCCTAAACCCCAAACCCTAAACCCTAAACCCTAAGCCCCAAACGCTGCTGAGCCGAACTCCTAAAATCGGAGCCTTAAAGCTTATCCGGAGGGGGGTGGGGCAGGGGCCCACCTG